>OX419347.1:9342164-9472164 GCA_948470475.1 Galaxea fascicularis
TTAACTGAACATGACAACATGATCCCATTCGCTCTGGCTATGGAACTGTTTACTAGGTGACAAATAAAGCTGGACTTGCAACTATATTGGGATATGGAGCAGTTCTTTACGATTGTTGTGTAACGGTTTCCAAAGTACTTTGCTGAGATGAGGAAGGTCACACAAGAATCGTACAAGGCACCGCATTCTTTCACGGATCGGCTGCTACAGGGGTGGCTTGAGCCAGGGTAATCTAGGCACGAATAACAACTGAGGCTGTCAGCTGTTGGAAGAAAAGCAGTAAAACCTCCCAGAAAACACAATGCCTGAAACAAGAGTGAAAAAAAAATTAAGATATCAAATTCACTTTCGTGCCACTGTTTCGAGCCCAACCTTCGGCAGAAACTTGAGCTACCCTGTCCACAGCCCTTGCCTACAAAAACAAATTTCTGTGGAACTTTACGTTTCCAAACCTTTTTCTAAAGTAAACAACAATTCATTAATTTGAGGGTACTCAGAGAGGGAATCAATCAGTTAAGACAACAACATACAGACAAAGAATAAAGAGGGAAGGGGGTGTGGCTTTGGCAAAGTGGATGGTTGGCTTGTTTTAATTTTACGTCTGACCACTCTCTGCCACCGAGTCAATCAGCTTTACTCTTTTGTTGCCCTTGCTGACTCATATTTTAACGTTACAGTGAGAATCTTTGAAATATTTCCCTTGGTCAAGATCAGAGTCTATAAAGACTGAGTTCTCAGCAGTTTTTAGTCTGCTTTGAGTAAATAACTCGGCTCCTGAGTGAGCTGATTACGCCATTTTATACCAGCAGTTTTAGTAAGACCAAAAAGCAACAATTTTAATAGACACGTACAAAAGAAACAAATATAAACACGAAAATACAGTTTATTAAGTAAAAAGTGAACATAAAGCCTTTACTCACCACAATAAAAAGCATCCTAGCAACGAAGCAACAAAGGCTTGAACCAATCTGATTTGCCCCAGCCACAAACTGCAAGTGGATCACTACCTAAGAGCCAGGCATTTTATGGTCAATCGACTGATGCTAATACAATGAAATAACCGCCATTCTTCATCATTTTGAAAGCTCTTCCTAATAAGCTAATAAAATATTTCGTGTCACATACACTTTAAAGGAACCAATTAAGGCTGGGAGCACGTGTTTTGCTATCAAATCACCGTTATATTAAGTATCAATGAAATGAACTAAAAACACAACTTAAACTCTTGATGTTAAGGACTCTGAAAAATTAAAATTGTAAACTATTGTGTAGATGTAGGTCTGGGTTTTACGACTGCGAAGCAAACTTTTGTGCGGTTGGGTGCTCCAGTCAAAAGAATGCATGAACTTGGTTCAGTGGCGACAGTAGTCCGAATAGTCTTGATTTGTACTTGATTCATGCATGGACTGATACCACCCCAGATAGCGCCAGCTAGTATTATTTTTCTTTTTTTCTTATGATTATTTTATATGTTTACCGGCGAATCATGTAATTGCTGAGCCGATTGATTAGTGTTTTTCCCAGCTTGGAATAGAATATTAATGGCAAATTCTTTCAGATGTTCAGTAACAAACGAGCCCTTACAATTGCCTTGCAGTACTTTATTTCGAGGTTGTACATGTTGTAAGACAGGCTTTCGTAAAGTTTCTGAACGTTACGCTTCAGTTAAAACGCTCGATCGACTGTTTTGAGACGTATGTCTGAGGAACGGATTATCGAGACTTCACTAAAATCTATTGTGGAATGTTTCATCGTTTCTTTGTCTTCTTGTAAAGAATTTACTCTTGAGGACCTCGATGAGTTTGGTGTTGAAACACAAAACACTGACCGGACGAAGATTTGAACTTAAAAAACATTTTCTCACTTATAAATAAGCGCGACTCAGTTTAAAAAACGCGAGTTCTCTTTGAATTCAGAAATATAACACATATATGTAGTCAAAGAACTGACTGAAATAATTTCGAAAACAAACAGGAATCAAACACTCTGAAAACGAGAAGTACTCTTTCTTTACTTGAACGTAGCGTGTGATATCTGATCAAGTAATTCTAATGTAGGTTGAACATGACACCAAATATCAATTGAAATATTTATTTGAGATATGGGGAGATAGAAATTACCAATCATACAGGAAGTGCTGTAGCCAGTTTTGAAAGCATTTTTGTTCGCTCGCATTTATTGCTCCGACTGGAGGATCGTATCGCTTATTCTTGAAGGAGAAAATATTGTGAAATAAGCTTACTGGAAACAAAGTGTTTCTCTTTTCTTCTATAAAGCAATTCTAATCATTGGATCAATGTGAAAAACGAAGAGTTCTTAAAACGAGGAAGTATCTGGTTTTCCAATTACAAACTGGGGTAAACTTGGTAAAGCTAAATATTCCTTGTGTCGAGAGCAATCCCTACGGTTTTAATCAGTTTGCGGTGACTTATTCAGTTACCCACGAAATTAAAGAAATTTCAAACACCATTTTCTCCTGCAATTTTTTTTCCCAGTAAATATGTTATAACAATTCAACTCTGGCTTACCTTTTCAGGTCACGGATATCTTTGCTTGTCTAGGTTAAATAACCTACCTACACTGATTCAATGAATTCTGTGGGTGCATTATCTCTATTTGAAACAAGCGATGGTTCGAACCAGAAAATAAGATCACTCCGCATGGTCAGAATAAAGCTCAATTAGCATAAGATACGAAAACATTCATAACGTTATGGAAACCTAGGCCTGTTGCCAGAACTTTCCGGCTAACTTGGCAATCAAAAACCCTCCACACTAGTTTCGGTAGTTACACGGAGTGACCTGTAAGCTGCAATTAATTAGATTAAAAGTAAACAAACTTTTTTAGGGCGTTGGTCTATTGATAGCATGAGCTAGCCTTTTCAGGAGGTTAATGTCAATATTACTTCTTGACAGAGAATAAAGATAAAGAAGAGTGGCTGGAAAGATACCTTATTGCTAAAATGGTGTAAGATCGTTTCAAGTTGTACCTATAAACCTAAAGACGTCCTTAAAACGGCAACGAAAGATGCATCAGAAGAAACCTAATATAGGGTAGAAAGCATTTTGATTTTCAAGTACAATACTAGTTCTAAAGATTTCAATATTAATGTAAACCGTTTTGTTTCAAAGCAACAACAATTACCTTGTTTATTTTCATATTTTGTTCTAACACGTGCGATTGCCAAATCGCTTTTTCTATTTATTCAGGGAGAAATAATAGCTATAACTAATCTGATATCCCTCAGAACAGCGCAGTTAGTGTTGACAGTGCAACTAACCTGACCAAGGCCACCCAAAATTTTTTTTTACAAATTGGCCAATAATGTTCGAGTGATAAAACAACAGAATAGCCGCAATTTGAATTTTGTTTTGCTTCGATAGTGGGTAAATTTGTCATACATAATTAATTTTGTCAAAATCTATTGTTCCGAGGTGAGATTCTCATTGGCTAGTTTTCAGGAAATTTTCCTAGGTGGCCTTGGTTGAAGTAGTCGCACTGTAAAAGTACCCCTCCATTCGCTTCTGCTCACCACCAGAGTTTACCGCATTATTTCATACCTCGGAATCACATCCAAGGTGGTGGTTTTAAAAGTTTCGAAACTTTGAGCGGAAGATTATTCTAGGTTCACGTCTAATATTCCTCGAAAGCAAAACATTTTTTTCGCAACCATCGTTTTAATTAAATATGATAATTTGAGAAGAAATCAGAAGTTATAATAGTTCAATTGAGTTTCCTTTCCGTCAAGACATTCACCGAATAAATGCTGAAGAAAACTAAGCGACAAAAACACGTTGTCATAATAGTTTATCCCAACGACAAAACTTTGCGAGGTTTTCGTTTTACAATTTTGCTGATAAGTTTGATTACATTCCATTGAGTGAAGGAAAATGGAACGAGATGAAAAAATTAAACTCCGAAGGAAATAATAACCAATATCAAAAGAAAACCAGAGCTCTGAAGTTAGCCGTATTCAGTTTTACTCGAAAAATAGCAAAGCGACTGGAAAGTGTTGTAAACAAAATCAAGTGAATACTCGCCTTTTTTGGAGAATAATTAGGATTTTATTCCACTGCTGATGTTTTCTTTCACTTGGCAATTATTAGTAAGTGAAAATTTTCATTTTGAGCACTCTTTCGTCGCGCCAGCTAGTGTAAAAAGATGTGATCGACGGCATTACGCAACGATACCGCCCGCCTTGGGCGGGCAAGATGACAAAATTCCGGCCGCTCCTGGAAGCAATCAGATTGCAGGATTTGTTGAATACCGCCCGCTCACGCACTGAGGAAAAATTAAGTTAATTATCAACGTTTATTATTATTGTTAAAGTTGGTTAAACGTTGAACCATACGAGGTTTCAAGCCACAGGATTGTCTGTTTGTACTGCATTTTTTAACGAAATACTTACCATAGTATTGAACACAAAATGTTTAGGAAATATATACGTATGACTCATTCGAAGAGACTGAAAAGCGTTGACTGCATGAGTAATACTTTATGGTACGCTGAACTTCCAGTGAGATGCGACAAGAAACCGTGATGAGGGGTGCCATCCGTGAAAGCTATCAGCGTAGTTAGTAATGTTAATGAGGACTGATTACTTAGGCTTGTTTTCAGCGTGTTTTCAGCGGTGGTGCCCTTTTGAAATGTCTGGACGGGACGTTTTAGTTGTCAGTTAAAAGTGGGCCATTTGTGAGTGAGTTGATTATTGGACCAGTTGACAGTTGCCGGCTGAATATTGAATATGACGGCATTTAACAGTCATGTCAGTTGCCAGTTGAATATATAAGCCATTTTGTCGGTTACAAGTTAAACGATATTAATAGTTAAAAAATAGACTTAAGTCTTCAATTTTGCCATTTTTGGACCTACTATTTTACCCTTAGTCGACGTTCAACCTGTTTCGCCGGAGAGAGTATATACAAAATATGTCCAAAATTTTGAAGGTCTTCTGGAACCAATTGTATTCAGGCTTTGAAATCGTGCGCGTGCGGATAGCTCCTTTTTGGGAGTAGGTCAGAAACCGCGTTACATTTTGATTGGCCGATTTGAGAAAAATTGTTTTCTCTTACGAAAATATTTGATTATTCACTGAATAGCTGTACATGAGTAGTAGGTAGGGAGTCAAACAAATACCACTTGTACCAGAGAACTCCAAAAAAGGGCGGGCCCTCCACCAACCCCACCCACCCCACCCAACCCGCCCTGCTCTTGTTTGGAGTTCTCTGGTACAAGTGAGTATTTGTTTGAAGAAAGCGAGACAAAACCGGCGCTCGCGATGAAAACGAGTCAGCGCAGGGCTCAAGGTTGGAGCGAGAAAATGAAGGCGAAAAACATTTATCTCTTTTATATACGTCCAGCCATTAAAATGGCAGAAAGTTTTAGGAAACAAGACCTTGACACATTTTTCCGGCAACTGCTCACAGATATGTGTTTCAATGTGTGAGGATAAAAACTGGCTCATCCAGGAGCTCGCAAAACATTCAGGCTCCATCGCTGAATTTGTTCAAAAAGCTGTTAACAAACATGTAACAAAATGGAAGATTCAGAACTCAAAAGAATTCCAGGTTCTGAAAGAAATAAAAAACCTGCTTGAGAAGCTTGGTATTGAAAAACATAAACAGTTTGATGACCTGATGAGTGATTCTTGGAATCCCGGCCGTGAAAGACAAATCCTTAAAAGATGCAGTCGTTGAACTCAGGAGATTTTCAGACAAAAGGACATTGTTTGGAGGAGTATGGGGGAAGAGCCCATAGCATGTATGGTATTTGTGAGGAGGTTCAGGAAAATCCTTGAAAACTGTGAAACGGAATTTTGGGGGAAAAAACCCTGCCTTTCTCAGGCTATGACTCCGTCTATTAAACATTTAAACCTTTATCCAAAATGAACGGAAACAATTCTCAACTTCAGAAGGAAATGGGAAACCTTCCAACATCAGAAGATGATTCATTCTTCTGGTAGGTGTGCGACTGTTCATCAGTAGGATGCCTAAAATGTAACCAATTCCACAATTCGTTTCGGCTCCATTTAATCCTATACCAATTGCAGAACATTTTAGTAGGAGCCACTCACAATGTGAGCACAATCACGGACAACACATATAAGTAAGGAAAATAACGCAAAGTAAAATTAAGACGTTATTAAATGCACAAATCAGTTAGTACAGGTAATCACATGATTTCGAGTGCAATTTGGAATAAATAAGCACGAGTAAATTTTTTCAAAGACCAACAAAGTTGCAAGAGCCCGTAGGGTGAATGCAAAAAAAAATATACAAGTGCTATTTATTCCAAGTTGCACGAGAAAAATAATGTGATTACTTATTAATAATACACTTGAAAAAATAGACTACTTATAAGGCCTCAGCCCATACATTGACTACTGAGGTACGCAGAAGGCATTGCCCTCGATCTTCTGAAACTTGGAGAAGCTTCGAAAATATCCGGTGGTCCTCGGAGATCATCGGAAGTGTTCGGGTAATCTTCGGAAATTTTCGGAAGTGTTCGGCTGATCTTTGGAAATCTTCGAAAGTGTTCGGGTGATCTTCGGAAATCTTCGGAAGTGTTCTGTTGACCTTCGGAAATTGTCGAAAGCATTCGGGTGATCTTCGGAAAATTTCGGAAGTATTCGGGCGGTCTTCGGAAAACTTCGGAAGGTGTTGCACAATCTTCGCGGGTCTTCGAAATGCGTTGGATGGCCTCCGGCACTCCCTTCGTTTTAACTTTGGAAATCATTGTAAATTTGCACTGTGTTCAACGTTTCTGCACTGTGTTAACTAAAAATGCACTCCGTTTTAGCCAAAGTGTATAATTGATAAATAAATAATGCACGCGCGCCAACATAGAAATGAAACACAAATCTAAGCAACAAAATACGTAATGTAAGGATACGATGGTGCAATTCAAGCCTGGATTGCTAATCTCATTACACGCAGGGTTGCACCATACTTCTCGACGATAAGACCATGGTGATTGAAGAATTTATTAAATGATTTCCGAAGTAGACTGGTTTCAAAGCCTTGTTGTTTAAGACGTGATGAAAATGCGCGGAGTCTATCTATGAAATCAACCTTGGACGTGCAAATTCTAGTATACCTAGAATCATCCCTTTTGTCGTAGATCTTGATATTGATATTCGCGTCGAGCTAACACACTTCAGCAGCGAGACAACGCTATCTACAAGAGAGGAACGTGTACCAGAAGGTGCGAAAATTATTGGAAGCAATGAGGCTTTTCCCTTTAGTATTAAAAACTCTTTCAAGTCATGGAGTTGTTTTTTAAGCTGGGCGTGTGGAAAGCCCAAAGAGTAAAGAGTACTCACATGATTTAGGGAAAGCTGTTTTTTCTCCAGTGCAAGGATAACGTCCATTGAACTATTAACGATCCACATGCAGTTAACACCTGTCCTTTCCCGAATCGTCTTGCAGTAAGCGGTACAGTGGCTGCGGACTAGTTTAAGACACTCAGTGATTAATTTGGAGAGCCTACAATCCTGGTCATAAGACTTTGGGACACTCAAAAAACCTGGGCGAAAACTAGAAAAGTTCACTACGCGCACTTCTACCCTTATAACAGAAACCCATCCTGTTCTTTTAGTGCGTTTTAGTGCGTTTTCCCCCAGACAATGTTGAAATATTTGAGCCGTCGATGGACTCATCTGCGTTTTCGCCACCGCTAAAAATCAACATTGTAATGCTGATAGGGGAAGGGGGGGAGGAGCGGGAATTGTCCCAAGACTTTTGTCTTGATTTTAGTTGTAGTACACGAACTTGAACCAGCAATAAATCTTGCCTTTTATGGTGTCTTGTGAAGTTTAGGAATCCAATATACCTGTTGCAAGCTTTTCTCCTTCTGCTGCAGCTTGATGTCAAACGTGTCATCCAGTTTTGTGATAATATGATATACGTGCGCCCGTTTGAAGAGTCACCCTATAAGTGAAACACATCTTTTGTGTAATTCCAAAATGACAGACAGTGTTAGCCAACAAGTTCTGGAAGACCATCAAATGAAGACTGATCCTCGCAGTTGTGAACGCAATTACATGCCTGAAAAAAAGGCCTGAAAAAAATTCAGGACTTCAACGGGGTTTGAACCCGTGATCTCGCGATACCGGTGCGATGCTCTAACCAACTGAGCCATGAAGCCACTGATGTTGGGAGTAGGTCAATTGTATACATCTCTCACAAGCTCTGGAAGAGTACCTCAAACAATTGCTCGCGAAAATGGACCCAGCAACGGAGCAATATTTTGAGCAACTTGTTGTTCAGAACATGCTGAAGGAGCGTTTACCCAAACCTTTTCGACCAAGAGCACCTCCTCGACCAAGAAGGAAGAGAAAAAGGTAAGAATTTCCGAGGTTGTTCGATCCCGCCCCTCCAATAAGAAGACGAATAGTGACAAATTACCGGGAGGAGATTCGGGATTTGCTCAATGATCTTGAATATGAGGGGATAGAGGATGGAAGACAGGGGCGTCGTTTCATCGTTTGGCGCACCATAAGGGGGGTGGAAAATGACCTCACACCCAATTTTATGGCAAGGCCTCGAAGGGGAGTTCGCTCATCCTTCTACCTCAGGCACATCTACAGCTATGAGCTGCGTATGGTAATTATATACAGCTGCAGGTTGCGGTGATGCACCACGTATTTTTCTTTGTCCAGCAACGTCAGCATCAGTTTGGCTGTTTCCGCGCTGTGGCCCAGATCGGCCAGCAGCTTTTGCTGATAAGGGGAAAACCACTCTTTCTGGGCCTTTCTTTTTTCGGGGGGCCAGAGGAAAATCGTTGTGCTCCTCGAGCAATTCTGCTGGGTACTCAAGGTCAACCTCCAAAATGTAACCTTTTTTAGCGTTGGGGCCGATGCTGAGGATGTCTTCCTCCCCCAAAATCTTGTCGCTCCATTTGAAATTTCTGACTGGCAGCGGTTTGCACATGGCCTAACCATAAAGATTGTTTGCGTCCAGTAGAAGAAGGATATGGTTGGGGGGCGTTTCGGGATCGTGGCCCGGCACCAAGGGGCTGTTGGCAACGGCGTGCCTTTTGCTTGCCATCGAAATGCCGCCCCTGATTCCCTGCTCGATAAAGAGATGCATTTCGTAATCCGTCAACAACTCCAGCTCAGCCCCCGTGTGCTTGTACAGCGCGTCCCACGACAGCCCCGGGGTTGTGTAATAATTTGCAGGGTCCATTTTGTAGTTTCGCATACAGAGCTGCCTGAAATTTTCGAAAACGTCGACCAACAGCGCCACGCCCGTTTCCATGTAAACATCGTGGTAGTCCCCCAAATTTTGGCAGTTGAACTCTTTCCAGACCGCTTGGCCATGCTCCCAATCCTTTTCGCCGATTCCTTTTCCCGACAAAGTGCTGAAGAAACTTTCCTTTGGCGGCAGCTGCCTTTCCCCGAAGTTTTCGAACGAGTTCATGTACTCGAAAGGGTAAACTCCTTTTTTGATTAAGAGCTCGAACCCCCGGCCGTAGCAGACAGGGCCGCCCAACCTTTCCGCCAATTCCTTGGTTTTGGGAAACTTTTCTTTTGGCGTTGTTTCGACTAATACTCCCAAACTGTCTTTCATGAGCGCATCACTGTCTATAAATTTCCCAGAGAGAAAGAAATGTATTTTTCCGAGCTGGACGCAATGCAGTTTAGCTTTTTTGCTTTGTCCGTGTTTGCCATTGCCTGCATCACAATGTGCGTGTCGTAACCTTTCAAAAATCACAGGTATTTTCAAAGTTTTGACATTCAGGCGCAGCTTTTTGTCACATGCCCAATGCGCCGCGCCCCGGAACTGCCCTGAAATGTGGCAATGGTCCTTCACAGCGTCTAGGTAATTTTTTTCTTGTCAAAGGCTTTTCGCAGAACATGCATTTTTCCTGAAAGGGGGCTGCCACTTGCTCTTTTTTGTTGTGCGGCCCCTGAAATTTTGTGAAAACCTCGACGAGCCCGCCATTTTCCCTTTTGTGGCTCAACTCGCACAACGAATGCTTCCAGCAAGACAGCTTGTGGGCCTGGCCTTGATAAAAACCCGTGTTTGCGCACCACACGCTCGCTGCGTCCAAATACTCGGGAATGACCAAACTTTTGTCACAGATCCAATAGTTGGCGCCCTTTTTGAAACTTTCCATTTCCTCCGGCCCCATCACAATTTTTGTCTGCGTTTCCAGCTCTTTGCGTATTTTTGCCTCTTCGGCCTGGATGGATTTCAAAAACTCTTCAGCGGCGGGGGCATTCCCGTCTGCCCCCTGTCGGTACTTTTTGCTCCAACTTTTGCCATCTGAACGGACAACCACGTATGCAAAACCGCACGCGACATGCTTTGAAATTTTTGCCATATTTTTTGTTCGATTTTGGGGTTCATCCGGCAAGTTTTCAATAAAAAAGATTTGTTTGCATCAAAACACTTTTTAGTAACTTCAGATTGGAATAAGATGAAAAAAAAAATCGGGGAAAATTTTATAAAAAGCTGCTTGTCATGTTGTAGTTGCCAACAAAACAATTGTAACTTCCACTCAGTCGCCAGGTTCTTTTAATTGCAAGGAAAGGGAGTTATGAGAGAGTAAGAAAACCAGGGCGAAAAAGCAACTAGAAGAACATTTACAAAGAAAGGTTAAACGAGCAGTCGAGATGGAGGGCGGTCAGGAAAGTTCTGGCTCCGTCGGCGAAGTCGCTTTTGAAACAGACACTGAGTTATACCAGCTTGCACTCGACGGAACTGATTTGCAATACATTGAGCTAACAGGAGAGCGCTTTATATGGACAAGCGACCTAGATTCCTTGAATAAATTTGTCGAAAGTTGTCTACAACAGCAAGGAAAGTGGACATCGCCCAGCGGCAATACTAAGCAATTTAAAAGCTGCAACAATAAGCTTGTTATAACTTGGTACAACAAGAAGCAACATACTCTTGTTTTTCAAGGACAAGAGGGTCCTGTTTTGAAAGAGAAATTGGTTAAATTGATTCAAGACAAACTGGAGACGGAAACGGACTCGCCAGATCGATCAGTAAGCCATGATGAACCCGGCTTAAACAGACGACAGATGCTGAAGTGGACTCTGTCTTAGAAGACTCTCTATTTGCTGAACTGAATGACATAAAACACAACCTGATGGTATTGAAGAAGCAGGTTGAAGAGAATACAAGATCGTTATCAAGAAATCCACAAAAGCAAGAAAATATTACCAATAAAGAGCTTTGGAAACAGAAAGAGAGGTGTGAAAAACTACAGGCGATATTATGCAACAAATAGATGGAAATAAATGAGCTGAAACTAAAGATTGCAGCCCTTGAGACCCGTGCATCAACTGCTGAGCAAGAAAACGACTCCCTGAAATTAGCATTAAAGCTTATTATGCAAGAAAAGAGTGAAGGACAATGTCAACATGTCACAGGATAATCAGATCCACGAGGTAACTGCTCCTCAAGGAATTTCAAAGAGTGCAGCCGAATGTCAATGCCATAAAACAAAATCAGATCGAAAGGGAAAAGAAAACCTAAAAAGAGGCACCTTTGCACACCAAAACAGATTTCAAGTCCTTGAGAACACACTGGGGACGACAACGGATAAGAACAACGCCGAAGATGGCCATCGTGACGACAATCCCGCTTGTTTAACTATAATTGCTGGTGACTCAGTACTAAAACACTTAAAGGCTCATAAATTGTCCAACGATAACAACAAAGTCAGAGTGTCCACCTTTCCTGGTTGCACCACTAAAGATACGCGTGATCATATCAAGCCCATTATAAGGAAAAAACCTGATCAGCTCATCTTTCATGTCGGCACAAACAGCCTTCGGGATAGTGAGAGTCCAACTGCCTGTTCTGAGGAAATTATCGACCTCATAAGCTGGGCCAAAAGTGCAGCACCAGGGACTGAAGTAGTCTTGTCAAGCTTGACAGCCCGTTCCGATGATGACCAACTAGCAACCCAAGTAGAGGAAGTAAACTCAAATCTAAAGAAATTTTGCCGCCAAAACAAATGGAAGATGATTGTTCACTCCAACATCACTGCCGAACAGCATCTTAACCGTAGTGGTCTTCACCTAAATAAAGTAGGAACCTCTCGACTAGCTCGTAACTACTTAGATTTTCTTAAAAAGAAGGATTAGGACATTGCCGTCTGGGAGCCTACTGTACATGTCCTGCAGGACGAGAAGTGTAATGCCACGGCTCAGGGTAAGTCCTTTGTTAATGAGTTTAACTCCTTCAGCCGAGGCTTGGTGATTGCTTCTCTTAACATAACTAGTAGTCTAGTAGCCCACATCGACGAACTTCGAGTTTTCATGTCAACTTCCAAAATTGATATACTTTCCATTAATGAAACTAAATTAGATTTCACTATAGATTTCACTATCGATGATAGTGAACTATATTTACCGGGCTTTGAAATAATAAGGAAAGATCGTAAGACAAACGGGCGTAACGGAGGTGGAGTTTGCTTCTATGTGCGATCTAATCTAAACGACAAAACTCGTGAAGACTTGAGTACAGAAAATCTTGAATGGCTAACTTTAGAAATCACCAGGCCTCGGTCAAGACCATTTTTAGTGGCGACCTGGTATAGGCCTCCCGATTCCCCTGTGATCCTTTTTAACGAATTTGAGGAACCAGTTGACAAGGTTGACGCGGGAAACGGGGAATTTTTCCTTTTAGGGGATATTAACGTGGATCTAATGGTGGATACGACTTCACCTAACGCCGGTAAACTTAAACATATATTTGATATTTATGGATTGGATCAGCTAATCACAGAGCCGACGAGAATTACCCGAAGTTCTCGCTCTTTAATTGATCTTTGTATTACGAACACACTAACTAAAGTTGCAAAGTTTGGTGTTCTCCATCTTGCAATTAGCGATCACGCACTAATTTATATGATATATAAGGTCCAGCATGAGCGTGCAGGCACAGTAACAATTAAAACCCGTCAAATGAAAAATTTCCATAAAGCTAGCTTCCTAAGGGACCTTCAAGAGAAGGCATGGTCAGATGTTGAAACACTAAACGATCCAAATGATATGTGGTCAATATGGAAAGATATGCTGATGCAAACCATAGACAAACATGCACCACTAAAAACTAAACGGGCTGGCAACAAAACGTCTACATGGATTACTGATCATCTGCGCCATGAAATGCATAGAAGAGATTTCTTAAAAAAAGAAAGCAGTTTTGGACGGTTCCCCATCGGCTTGGGATCAATATAAACGTGCCCGGACCACACAAACAACGAAATTAAGAAAGCTAAGCGTAAATATTTTACTGATAATTTGGAGTCCAGCAAATCAAATCCTAAAAAAACCTGGCAGTTAATTAATGATTTGTCTTCGCGACATCCAAATAAAGTAAGGAATATTGCGGAAATTAAGGTTAGGGAGCAAACTATAACTGAATCTTCTGAGATAGCCGAAGAACTAAATTTCTCAAGCGTTGGTGAGAAACTAGCCTCAGAAATACCGTCATCTAATGTTGAGCCAGGGTCATACTTTGAAGCAACTAAAACAACCTTTTCTCTGAAAGATCCACCGGTGAGCGTAGTCCGCAAACTGTTGGCCAAACTAGATGAAAGGAAAGCTACAGGCTTAGATAACATTCCATCTAGACTTCTTAAAATGGCTGGCGACATAATCGCACTATCGCTCACTCAAATATTTATAAAGTCGATTAACACTGGTATTTTTCCAACTGAGTGGAAACTCGCTAGAGTAACTCCTATTTTCAAAAAGGGCAAAAGGGACGATCCGAACAACTATCGACCAATATCCATTATTCCGACCGTTGCCAAAATTTTCGAAAAAATTATATACGACCAGCTTTGTGATTATCTTAATGATAACAACTTACTAACTCACTGTCAATCTGGATTCCGATCATTGCACTGTACACTCACTGCATTGATTGAAGCTACTAATAGTTGGTCGGTCAATATCGACAATGGCCTTGTAAATGGTGTGATTTTCATCGATCTGAAAAAAGCTTTCGACACTATCGACCATACTATCCTTATACGAAAGCTTCGGAAATATGGCGTTGACTCGAGTAGTCTCAAATGGTTTGAATCATATCTTTGTGACCGAAAACAAAAATGCAGCACAAATGGCCATTTATCAAATACTGCCCCAGTTTCTTGTGGCGTCCCACAAGGTAGCAATCTTGGTCCACTCCTATTCTATATTAATGATCTTCCCAATTGCCTCGCTTCACCCTCTCCTAGAATTTTCGCCGACGATACCAATATAACCTTCGCTGCCAGTACAATGATTGATCTTGAGAATGCTGTAAACTTAGAACTAAGAAATCTTCAGCGCTGGCTTGCAACCAATAGGCTAAGCCTTAATATCGCTAAAACTGAATTTATGGTAATTGGGTCAAATCAACGAATACATGCTCTATCGAATAATCAGATCGATATTGAGATCGATGGGAAATCGATCAAAAAAGTCGAAGAAGCTAAATCGCTGGGCCTGTTTATTGACGAACACCTTTCATGGACAAAACATATAGAAGACATTAGTAAGAAGATATCTTCAGCGATAGGAGCACTTAAACTAATAAGGCCATTCATCTCCGAAACTACTGCTCTTCAAATTTACCAAGCGTTGATTTTGCCCCATTTTGACTATTGCAGCCATGTTTGGGATGAACTTAACGTTACCTTGAGCGACAAACTCCAGAAACTCCAAAATAGGGCTGCTAAGGTCATTACCAGGTCGAGTTACGACACTAGTGCCAGTATCCTTCTAAACAGGCTCAACTGGGACAATCTCTCCACACGAAGGAAAAAGCTTAAAGCGACGTTAATGTTTAAAATAATTAAAGGGCTTCCCCCAGCGTACCTGCAGGATTTATTTAGTATCCGAAGTACACCGTACAACTTAAGAGATTCTGAGATTAAGCTAAACCTGCCCAAGCCACGCACAAACTATTGCAAGCGTGCCTTGGGCTACAGCGGGGCGCTACTATGGAATAGCCTACCTGTAAACTTAAGAAAATCAGACTCTCTTGGGTATTTCAAAAGGGAACTTGACAAATTTTACAGCAATTGTCAGTCGGGCTCCCACAGAGAAATCTTGTAAAACAGTGTTGTTTTTAATTAACTTTTTAACTGAAGATTTTACCGTGTTTAAATAAATAAAGTATGTATGTATGTATTTTAAAAAAACACAGACTGAGTTACGAACTGCAGTGGATGCATCGCAAGCAATGTGTTTCCCTTTTGTGGACACCTCAGGACGCTAAGAGAAACGTTTCAGTGACTTGAGACGTTCAGTTTTCGTTTCATGAAGCAGAGCTTTGCTTTTCCCTGATGTGATTATTACCTCCAAGTAGTATAGAAGGCGCCCGTTACTCCTTTTTTTGGCGGAGGGTTCTCATTAACATTAGCGAGGAATACATTGACAGCGTGAATAGACATTTCGCGTGTACCGTAACGGTGCTTGCACAGACACAAAGAGAGTCGGATGATAACCCACGCGTGTACCATCACCTTAACCCTATGCGTGTACCTTCATACAATGGCAATAATTGACTTGCCCAAACTTGTCCGTCTTTATTGAACAGGGAGGTGAGCAGAATTATCCTCGTTTCTGTCTAGGTGTCCAGGTAAAACTGTGTAGGTGCCTTGGTAAATCATTAACATTCAAACTGTCTAGGTAAAATGCCTTCCTGCATAAAATGGAAAATCTTTCACACGTCTATTGAAATTTAAATTCTTTCATTCGTCGATTGAAATTTCATTTCTTTCATCCCTTTCATCCCGTGGGGTGGTGGAGGAGGTTTTGGTGGTGGAAAACACCAGAACTGTGGTGGATTTTACATTTATATAGGCTTCAACCACCACACCTCCTCCACCACCACCACCACCACCACCGCCACAATTCTATTGTTTCTCCTCCCCCTCCTCCTCAATTCTATTGTTTTCCACCACCACCTCCTCCAAAGATCCTTGCTGCTATTGCAACGGCGAAAACGTTTACCAAAGTGCAGTAGTGAAATGCCCTAGATGTTTCTGGCATGATGGTTATAAGATTTGTCCTATATGCGCACATCAAATTCCTGGTTTTTTTTTGTATTTTAATGATATTTATTGATTATCAGTTTTACGTACAATTCAGTACACTCGCTTACTACCTTACTACACTCACTTACACACACTTACATACAAGCACACACACACCCCTTCATCATCTTTTTTACATCTAGTTTTTTACAGACACATACCAAATGACAAAAGTACTAAGATACTAAGATTAAAATTTAAGTAGATATTGTTAATTATTATTATTATTATTATAATTATTATTATTATCATTATTATTATTGTTATTATCATCACGCACATTTCAATAACTTATTTATCTTCGAAGCCGCACTTACTCCATTTCGAAGAGTGAACTTGCCACTTATTTTTCCATTTAGCAATCTTGCATTCTAATTGATAGACTGACTTGATTCTTAGTAATAGAACATTAAAGAGGGGTTTTAAATTATTGGTCCTGCAATAATATACGTACTGCTTTGCGATAAGAATAATATGATTAAATAACAAGAAACAATCTTTTCTTTGCCAGTCACCAAATAATATATCCACCGCAGAAAGGGTTTCAATGTTGATATCTCTACCGTTACACCAGACTAAAAGTTCTTTCCACAGCGTTGCAGTGAAGTGGCAAGTCACGAGAAGATGTTCGAGGGATTCCTCCATCACACCACAAAAGGAACAGGCTGCCGAATCTGTTTTACCTATTTTCTTTAGAAAAGTGTTTGTCACTAGATACCTATTCAGAATCTTATATTGGAATTCTCGTGTTTTTGTGTCCAAAGCGACTTTGAAGGGCAAACTATAAATTTCCTTCCAATCCAAACAGACATCATCAAAGGTTTCATTATACTTCAATTGAGCTGTCGGTTGAGCCACAAGCCCAGAAATTAATTCCCAATAGACCCTTTTAGAGGTCACCTCGCTTATCAAGACGTTCTGGTTATCTAAGACTAGTTGAATGTGGTCCTGAAGGACAAACGAGATTTTGTCTACATAACCATTTGTTTTAAGGGATTTTCGCCACGGTGCAGGGATAGCATCCATTAAGGACATCAGATCAAAGACGTCTTTTGGGGAAAAGTCCAACTGACGCAAATTGCCTTGAAAGATAAATTGATTATTTTCTGTGACCAAGTCACCTATTCTGAATAATCCTTTACTAACCAAGCTTTGATTGAACACAGATTTACCATTGATGCAAATGAATTTGTTGTTCCAGATAACAGTGTTGAATATTTCTTCGTGTGATAGCTCCGGAATGTGGATGTGGATGTGGATGAGGATGAGGAGCATTGCGCAAAACACTCAAAACATTCTCTGTAGAACTTTGGAAGATTAATTGGAAGCTTTTTAACATCAAAATTACAGCATAGAATGAACTTATTCCCAACTGGTTTCAGATAGTGTAATAAAATAGTTTTCCAGTGACAAGATTCATTTTCCACCAATCTCTTGCAAAACATTATTCTTTGAGTTTTGATTATAGATTCCAGGTGCGGGGCTTTCAGCCCCCCATCTTTTGTATCACTAATTAGGGATACACGTTTAACTTTGTCTTTACCTTTCCATATAAAATAAAAAATGATTCTATTGGCTTCAATTATAACTTCCTTATCTATACAAATTGAACCAGCACGATACATTAGCATTGGGATCACGAAGGTTTTAACAATCTGAATTCTTCCAATAATTGTCAGGTTCCTCCACCTCCAAAGCTGTAGTTTTGTTTTGATAGCGTCTATTATTCCTTCAAAGTTTAATTTATTCCTCAAACGGCGGTTATAAGAGAAATAAACTCCTAATATTTTAACCGCTTCCTTGATCTCAATATTGATAAAACCTTGATCTTGGGCTGGAGTAACGCACGTATTTCCCAAGATCAACATTTCTGTTTTGGCCAAATTAATGCTAAGACCTGCGCAATTTCCGAACTTTAAAATGACATCTAAAAAGTATTTGAGAGATCTATCGTTCCGCAAGAAAGCAGTTAGATCATCTGCAAAAACCTCAATTTTGATTTCCACTCCATCAACAACAATTCCTTGAATATCATCATTTTCACGTATACTAATAGCTAGTACTTCAAGGATAATAATAAACAAATACGGAGAAAGTGGATCTCCTTGTCTCACACCTCTTTGTATCTCAAAAGGTCCAGTAGAGAAACCATTATTCAGAACACTGCTTGTAATATTTTGGTAAAAAGTATGTATCCACTGGATGAATGTAGGGCCAAAATTAAAAACAGCTAGTGTACTATACAAAAATTTCCTATTCACAGAATCAAAAGCTTTCTGGAAGTCCACTGCTAACATCTTACCATTGATTCCATATCTTTCTGTATATTCGAGTATATCATCAATCGTCCTTACTGCATCGTTAATTGTTCTACCTTTAACGTACGCATGCTGATTTTTAGGTAGGACCGCCTGCAGTCTCATGGCAATAGCCTTAGATCCAATCTTGACATCTACATTGATCAAAGAAATCGGTCTCCAATTCGAAATTTTCCGTTTATCTTTATCTTTCTTTTCTATTAAAGTTATTATTGCTTGTTTTTGTGAGTTGGATAATTCACCATGATCAAATGAGTAATTGAGACAATCCACAAGGGGTTCACCGAGACTTTCCCAAAACGCAGTATAAAACTCGACTGTAAGGCCATCATTGCCGGGGGATTTATTGTTTTGAAAAGATCGTAGACTGTGAAGACATTCTGTAGGCGTCAGTCTCCCCTCACACCCAATAACATCTTCCCCAGATAACTTAGGGAATCCTCGAGACTGTAAGAATGAATTAAAGACATCATCTGACCCTTTTAAATTGTCCCTCTTATAAAGACCAGAATAAAAATCTTCCACTTCCTTCATAATTCTTTTGGGGTCAGAAGTAAGGAAACCGTCTTTGGTATATGCTTTCCGAATAGAACTCTTGGATTTTTTATGGGTTTCCAGGTTTAAAAAAAACTTATTACTTTTTTCTCCTTGCTCGTACCAATTGGCTCTAGAACGTATTATCGCTCCCCTTGCTAAATGCTCATAAAACAATTCATACTCACTTCGAATAATTTCCAGTTTTTCTATATTTTCAGGGGAGGGGTGCCTGCTGCAATCGTCCTCACACTGTTTTAACGAGTCTTCTATCGTTTTCAATCTTTGTCTTCTTGCATTAGCTTTCACTTTACTAAACTTAATCGACACTTGCCTTATTCTCTTGTCATTAACTTCTATGAACTCCTCGCGCCATACTGGCACACTTTCGGTTATAAGCTTACAAAAATCAGGATCATCTAATAAACTCGCATTAAATTTCCAATACTAGATGATGGACCATGCCTTTGTTCTTCTATACTATTAAAATGAAGTACGATAGCCGAATGGTCGGAGTTTATGGAGGAAATTATATCTGCACCTTCTACCTCCTCCTGGTACGAGTCACTCAACAGCCAATAATCTAATCTGCGTTGAATAAAAGGATTCTTCTGTCTCCACGTAAAGCGTTTGCATTCTGGGTTTCTAACACGCCATATATCCACTAAGTCAAAATTTAAACAAATATCTTGAACGTGCTTTACAGAATCTTTCTTTGTGGGGTTACCCCCGGAGCAGTCCCAATCAGGATCGAGAGTAACATTGAAATCCCCGCCAAGTATTATTTTTTTCTCAGCGCTATCAAGAAACTTCTCTATCAGTGTGTCTAGGGCGCTAAAGAATTCACATTGATCTTGAACCTTATTAGGTGCATAAATATTGACAAATAAAAAGTCCGATCCCTGCACAGTGGCGTCCATCAAAATATAAAGACCTTCGGCAGCTAATACGGACGATTTAAGATTGAATTCTAGATCATCTTTTATTAAAATCATCACTCCACAACTGTGATTGGTGCCATGAGAATAAAACATCTTACCTTTAAATTGCGTTTTCCAGATAGCCTCTATCTCTTCTGTGCTATAAGTTTCCTGGAGAAAAATAATGTCTGCATTTTGCTTGTTCAACCACAGAAACAGAGCCTTCCTCTTTGCAGATGAGCGAATCCCTCGAACATTTAGAGACAATAATTTAAAATCAACGTTATCTTTGCTGAAGGCAAAGCGTCATTCTTATCCAAACTTGTTAAAACGTGCGTGATAAATACACTAGAGTTAACGGTTATACATAAAGACAATAAACATGAAAACAATAAATAACAAAACACACCCAAAAACATTAAGAAGAGCCGCAGATATTCTATCTATGTGCTACCCTTGGGATTTAAGGGCCGTAGTTGCTTCTACCGTATACAAATACGCAATTCTACTCCCGTCATGAAAATAACCGTGTAACAAGGATTTTAAGTACTTAAGATACCATTAATATAAAGCTTATCAGGTTCTCGCTTATCAAAAAACGCTACTTTGCCTTCCTCTCTTGCTTGTTTCAATTTTGGCCACAGTTTCTTTCTCCTGTCTCGTATTTCTTTCGGAAAATCAGCATACGCTTTCACATCCGATTCTTCACCCAGATCTCTTACATTCCTAAAGACAAGCTCGCGCTCAGGGAATCTAAGAAAACGTGCGATTATTGGCCTTGACTGGCCTGCCTTCTTTTTCCCTAGTCTATGAACACGCTGAAACTCTATATTCCTCGCATCCTCTAACTCTAATTCGCTCTCCAGAAACTTGTACACCACTTCACATGTATTCTCGCTACCCTGACCTTCTTCGGAGAGACCGAAGAGGCGTAGGTTTTCTCTCCTGCTGTAGACCTCCTGGTAAAGAATTTGGTCTTCCAAGCCTTTGATCTTGTCCGATGTTTGATTCTCTCTTCTCTTTATTTCCTCGATGTCTTTATTTGTAAACGTCAATCCCGCTTCTATCTCCTGTATTGTTTCTTTCATCTTCTTAGCTTTTTCATTGAAAGATACCATATTTGCTTGAATCTTGTTTACCGCGTTCTCCAAGCTGGAAATCTTACCGAGAGTACCTTCCATCGTTTGTAGTTTCGTCTCCATACGTTCAAGTCTGTCCAGGATTTGTTGGAGCTGTTGACGAATCTTTTCAGTCATCGTCAAGGCTTCCAGAACTTGATCGTCACTATCATCAAGTGGTCTTCCGTTTGAGCTTATATCGTTCTTAAAGAGCGTTGTACTAAAACTTGAGATAAAGATCCGTTTGTCATCCGGCGAATTCGTTTCGCTATCTGAGTTAGAACTCTTACTTGTTCTTGTTCGCTTAAGAGTTGTTGTACACGCCTTGGCCATAAAACCAAACAAGAATAATTGACTTAAAGTTTGAAATTTAGGGAGCAGAATGAATGGCGTCCTCACCCGCTCATGGTTGGTCCCAGTCCCCCAAAATACATCAAATTCCTGTTGATCGTAAACATTCTGCGGATGGATTTATTTGGTGCGCTGACTGTCAACGCAGTGAAACTAAAATCGGACAATTACAATTGAACAGACTGAACTTTTTAAAAAGCTAAGATCACTGCCCAACTGTGAGGAGCCGAGCTAGGATCAGCAAGGACTTTCCTATTGTGATTCAAACAATTTTTCAACCTTTAATTTCTTGCGGCATAGCCACAGCCACCATTCAATCAAGTGCAAACGTAAATTTTGAAAATACTACATGATTAGGAGCATCTTTTGCCTCATTACAGTTTAATTACATTTCAAAATAATTGGTAAATCACTAAATGTCTGGGTTATTATCTCAATATCAGAACCGATATTTGATGGAGTCAACTTTGTATGGCAGAAAGAACAACTTTACGTTCCTTCCAATTACTTCAAAATCCAACTGATCAGCATCTGCCTTTTTCAGTAAGGCGAGATCAAATCAATGGGCATCGACTGCGGATGGATATGGCCTTTCGATGTCTTAAAATCCATTTTTTTTCAAATTTTGGGATATCTGCTGGAACTGAACAAGTCGGGTCATATATCACTTGGAACAAGACAGCTTGAAAGAAAAAATTTCAAGTGAATTACGGATAAGAAATAATTGAATAAGTCGTGAGACAGTATAACAACAAATGGCCGGGGTACCTAGAAAATGTCTTACATTCGATGTAGATTCTTTAGACTGGATATTCCGGAAATCGGGCATTGTTACCAGTAATAAAAAGAATTGGAAAAAGAATCCAAAATTTCGCGCTTATGCACCTTACCAACTGCTGACAGTGTCAGAGGTCCATAAATTAACCGGGATGCAGAATAAGTAATAAGCTATACCCAACACTCTGAATATTTATATCTAGATTTTGCAGTAATCGTTTTGCGAACTTAAGTAGACAGATGTCAGACCTGCATCTGCAAACAACTTAAAAGTAGGAGTTTTTGAAGGCAAATATGTCTTGCTAAATTCAGTGTCGATCCTCACGGATCTTGTATTGAGCTCTTTTTACGGCTCTCGATAACGAATCAACTCCAAATTTTAGTCTTATATTCCACCCTAGATACTGTAAGGGACTTGAGGAAATATAGATGATGAACGACTTTCAATAACCTTGCATACCTCTTACTAACCGAGTTCGAGGTCCGTACTGTAAGTTACAGACCGAGTTCTTTCCCGTTTGCTTATGGCCCAAGCGCGAAGTGCGCGGGCCATAAATCAACGGGAAAAAACGAGGATCCATAACTTACAATACGGACCGAGAAAACGAGGTTACTAAGATATCATATCTCTGACGTTAATCAGGCACACGGGAAAGGAAACTTTCAAATTTAGCGTGCCTTACAGTAAAATACGGCCCGCAAAATTGACCAATCACGGCACGCGTACAAGGGTTATCCAATTCAGAAGGGGAAATAACGCGTCTAAAATAATCAGTGGATCATAACAGGCACCCAGACCTTGGTAGACAACAGCCCACTTAATGCTTTATTGTTCAGTCACAAAAGCTCAGCATAATGTTATGTACAAATACAAGAAAATAAACTCCAACTTGATGCACTTGTAAAGAAACTTTCACTGACCCCATTCACACCTTTTTATAGCAATGCCACGAGTGCATTTATCTTGAAGTGATCTCTGTTTCATGGCCTTTTTTACACCTTCACATTATGAAACCCATCACAAACATCAACAAGTAACTTTCCATAATTTCTGTTTTAAACGATCAATGTATAGGAAATTCACATCCAACATGGTACAGTGATTTGATCGTTAGGCAACAGTCACTCCTCTGCTGGCATAAAAACTTTTCCCGGGGTTTTTGCCGTAAGCAACTTTGCTTCTTCTTCACTGTAAAGAAAACATATTACCATGAGTCATTCTATCAGCGTGGATGGCCTAATTTAGTTTGAGAGGCCTTTCCACAGACAACTTCTTACCCCTGATCTGTGCACTAATTTAAATGTAAGCTTAGAAGGGTCGAAGATCTTCACATCAAAAAGAAGTTGTAGTGAAGTTGATGCCTGGCCTATCATTGTAACCTTCGTTGTCAAATAAATGCCAGGAATTGAACAACTGACATAAAACGGAGCTTTCTGTCAACAACTGCTTATGACGTTTGTACAATTTTTGGAGTAGGTTGAGTGTTAGAAAATCTCATCTTCATTTGCTGTGTGAAAAATTCCAGACAATGAAAGACTAACTGTTATGGAGGTCGTGGGTTCGATTCCTTCCTAAGACTCTGATTCGCTTTCAAGTTGTCCTTTTGCCCGTTGCCCAGCAACTTGAATATCACTCTAACTGATGGTCACAAATAAGCAAAGCCTTGTGTTTATTGTTACCGTGGTAACACCATTTACTAAACATCCAACCAATGCAGACCTCAATATCATTTCAAAACCACGACTGCTGTAATGTTCTACTAATCAAGTGTGTCTTAACCAGGGCTGTGCTTTGTTTGATCCAACCAGTGTGTAGTACAATTTGAGAGACAACTACAAACAAAGCAGCTTTTCACATAATGTCTCAATCCTTATAGACTGAATGATTCCTCTTGTTAATTTAAAGGAGGTCACAAGGATAGTCAAGACATCAGCGAAAGACTTTTCCTCATCATAAAAGTGTACCACCTTTTTCTACACTATTATTATGAAAGTCGAAATTATGATAAGACAATTCCTGCAATAGCTGAAAATTAATTCTGCACGTACATCAGCAGGAAAGTTGTCATCCACGCCTTATTGATAGACCAAGGAAGAATGAGAGCTCATAAATTTGGAAAAACTAGTTGTAGAAGTAGTCTGTGATACATGTATCTACCAGGGATATTTTATCGTCATCTACCTAATAAGGATTTTCAGGAACAATCAAATGACAATAATTACACCCTAAGATTAAAAATTAATAATCTAAATTCTCATTTGTTGCCCCTACACATTTCCTACAGATGGTGTAGGAAGAAATTGTTAAAATATCAAGCAAATTCATCTTATTTGATCATGCCCTTAATTCTCACATGACCACTCTGTCTTATTAAGCATTGACATAATAATAAAATAAAAATAAATTACTTTATTTACCCTCAGATTTTAGAGTAGCTTATGCAGCTAATATCTCCGAGCATTTATCAAATAAACTTAAAACATGATAAGAATCCCAACCGGCGGGAGGCAAACTGGTTGGCTATTTTACAAGGATGACCAAGGAGTTGAGCCAGGTACTTACCCAGAACAACACCAGCTAGTGGCCAGAGCAGGATTTGAACCCAGGTCACCGCATTGAAATCCAGCACCCTAACCACTCGGCCACCCCGCCTCTTTGATTACATTACAAGGAGACATTTGATGCTGATCCTCCAGACCATGCCATTCCTTTCTTTCTGCAAACAAGATTTCTACCCTTGACCTTTTCATATTTTGAACGTCTCTTGTTAATGATGCATGATATTTATCATCAAGCCATTCCACCCAACCTAAAAAGCATATTCAGGCTAACAACGGATGTTCACAACTACAGAACCACATCTGCATTAAACCAATTTTATTACATTGACAAATCTTGAACTGAAAAAATGAAGATATCTTTTGTGAGAACTGGTGCTTTGACTTCCTCAATTTCTTAAGTCTTTAAGAAAATGTCAACTTAAAGCTAAATTTAAACAAATATTGTTTTCTTCAAAAAACAGATGACTATATTGAGGCTCCCCAAATACTCTCCAATATCAAACAAGTATATGCGTGATATAATGTACATAATTCACATTCTAATTTTCAGTTTGCCTTCAACTTTTTAATCCTATCCTTAAGTTATTTATAAGTGCATCTCTATAACTCTACAGACCAGCTTCTGTATTGTTGTGTTATTTTGTGATTTCTTAACTTGAATAATTAAATTTGTTCCTGCCTCGAATAGCATTATGTGCTAATTTGCAGGACAAATGTTCTTGTATTAATAAGTGTGTTTTTTAGTAAAGTTTTGTTTGCTTGTTTGTTTTTTCATTCTTAGGGTTTAAAGGGTGAAATAACTTAAACAAGCATTTGAAAAATTGCCAACAAGCTTATTCTTTAAAAAGAGTTTAAAACCTTGAACCAAATGCCTTGGCTTTAAGAACAGTTCTAAGGTGTTTCAGAGCCCAATAGTTCTATAATAAAATGCTTGTTGTCCAGAAGCTGTTCATATTCCAAGATGGTATAAAACAAAATTGAAGACTTTATGCAAAACTACCTGTAGATTGCAAATGAGTCTTAATATATTTTTTTCTGGTGGTTTATAAAACTTTGGCCATTTTCGGCAAATCTGAAAATTGGACTAGAAAAGTCGTTATTCATTTATTCTTCCTCAAAATGTTTCCAGTGTGGTGAGATTCGTTAATGATTAACAGAGCAATATTACACATCAACTTAAATTTGTAAACATAAAAAAGCATTTGATACATTGACAAAAAAGCAGGAGATGAAAGGCAGAAAAAACAAGAGGTGGAACAACTTCAAACTAATGGTAAATCTTTAAATTTTTATTGTTGTGCGAATCCAAAAACCATAACTTTAATTTGATTTTGAAATTTTACATTGTGCAGCAACCAATCAGAGGTGGCATGAACCAAAAACTAATTACCATCACTATTTGCAGTTTAGTTTTCTTGTGCGTGATTGGCTTTTACTTGAAACACAATAACATTTCACAATTATTTCTAGCATTCACAGTTTTGGGATTTTCACAGCAAAATACAGATGAAAAAATATCATGGAATGATCTCTGCATAATTTCGCTTCTTTTATCACTTGTTAGCAACCTGTTGGTAGCCCATTGGATGAGTTCAGGTCAACTTTCGGTCAATAATAATTTATACATGTAAAGTACAAGACACTGTGGAACTCCATAAAGTAGTTGGTTGTCCGAGTTTACTGTAGGACTAAGAAAATCAACCTCTAGGGCTTTCGTTTGGGCTAAAACAGAGGGGATGCTACTGTATGACACTGTATCATAGGCAAGTTGTTGGATCTACATATTAATAAAACACCAATTTTACCTGGTCTCTGATGCCCCTTGCAATAGCTTTTGCTGGCCATACAGAATGAAAGGGGGCTTTGCAGCTCGCCGCAGGTCTCTATCACAGTAATAGTTGTGACTTAGCTTGTGAGCTGGGCCATCAGGGAGGATGGGATTTGGTTGTGTTCTAACAAAACATCATATTACCTCATCAGTATCTTGTAAATTATGTAACATTATTTGTGATATTATGCTAGTTGCTTGGCAATGGGCAAAAGGACAACTGAAAAGAAATCAGAGTCCCAGGCATGTTATGTGATATTTTAGTTAAAGCCCAGGTTTTCACTCCACTGGTCACCCCAATTTCTCAGCCCGATGTTATCAGATTTATGGGTACTATTATGAACTCTACCACTGCTGATCTTTGTAGCAAATTGGATATTTTTTTAAGCAAAAGTTGATTTACACTGTATAATGATAGGGACCTCTGAGTACGAGTACGAGTACAAATTTCTAATTTCAAACCAGTCACCTCCCCTGAACCCTCACTCTTCCTTGTTACGTACAGCTGTACCAGTAGATCAGGGGGTTGTAGAAACAAGATTGATGTCACTAGTGATCATATAAAACACCCGCACAGGATTTGAAAAGTTGCACTTGTACCCAATCTCATATTCATACTCAAATCTAAAGGTTCCTAATAATAACAACACAAAATCCATTATTTACCCTCAGAAGACAAAAGAACACAAAGAATGTGATACTAAAAAAACTAAAGCAAAATACTACGGTTATCAGCTGAGTTGGGACAGAGGGAAGTTTGGCGCCCACGTTTCGCAATTATTGAAACCACGTGGTTGTCAAGGGGAAAGCAAAAGTATCCACTGGCAACTTTTCGGGCTGTGATGGTATCAGTCTTAACATGACAGCACGAAAAGTTGCCAATGGATACTATTTGCGTTCCCCTTGACAGCAACGTGGTTTCAACGGCAAAATGTGGTGCCAAACTTCTATTGGTCCAAACTCAACTGATAACAGTAGTAAAAAAAAAAAGAAAAAAAGAATGATACTGTTGCATAGTACTTGATTCTGTTGACAATGGAGAGCAGGGTTGGGGGAGCAGTGAGAGCACTCGCATTCCGCCAATATGTCCTGGGTTCACACTTGGTGAAGTGCGAACTTATGTTCACACTTGGTGCCATAAGTGGGCTGAGTTTGTTGGTACACTACTCTGCTCCAACAGGGTTTTCACTAAGTACTCTGGTTTTCCCCACTCCCCAAAAACCAACATTTGATTTGAGTCGAGTTGACTTAGAATTGTAGAGCTTTCTTTGTAAGCCCCATTTGTTCATATTCATAAGTTAATTTACACCAAACAAGTAATAAATTATTACAATATGCTTATATTGAGAAGCTCCCAAAATATGATTCTGCAAGGTGCCTCTCATAAAATGTTGCAAAATCAAACTCTTCATGTGCTTTATTTACCAAGTTTAAAAGACTGATATTTTCCCAAAGTTTATACCTGCCAACTCTTGTGCCTTAGGTGGGTTGAAAACTACAATCTCATGCCAATTCATCATTGTGAGGCCAATTTTTCACCCCCTGTTAAAAAAATGTGAGCTATTACAGCCAAACTGTCCATCAGTTTGGCTGTAATAGTCTTCAAACTCTATGATTCTTGAACGAAAGACAGAAGATGATGTCAACTTCAGTCATTCCCATCCTGGGTTATGAATTATTTGGAGAGTCTTCGGGTGTCTTTGAAAGTTTTCAAACATCTTCAGATATGGTCGTCATATGTTCAAAAATCCTCGCACTCCCAGGATAAAAATCTCATACCTTCAAGTCAGAAAAAGTTGGTAGGTATAGAAGTTAAGGCACTTATTAGATTTCGGAACACCTGGTCCATAATTTACATACATTGGATGACAATAGTGTCCATTGTAATATGCCTCGCTCTTCAAAAGCCTCCGACATATGTAAATGAGGGGGGCAGGTATTCTGCAATAATTGCTCCAAGGCAATTTTCTAATTCTTAAATATAAGACTTATAGCCATCAGAAAATACGTTTGGGCCAACATAAATTTATCAAGGTAATATTTTCACACGTCACAGCATCATACATTACCCAAGCATACATTTTCTAACTTAAACTCTGTTCACGCTCTTCGTTTTTTGTGACCAATACTATACACTGTAAGAGTAATGCATGTAAAAGCTTAATTAAGTTGCGTATGGTAAAATTGAGTTGAAATCTTCTCCAGCCTTCGTACCTTGCAGCCTGATTATCGGGATAACGCAGAGGAACTTTGAGCGTTTTCTGCCAAGAAGGAATGAAAAACAAAGTTTAAAGTGT
This sequence comes from Galaxea fascicularis, assembly GCA_948470475.1. NCBI lineage: Eukaryota > Metazoa > Cnidaria > Anthozoa > Scleractinia > Euphylliidae > Galaxea > Galaxea fascicularis. The sequence goes on from OX419347.1 coordinate 9,370,923, forward strand.
GTTCTTGAAAAAGGATAAACTTCAACTGCTAAATTTTTTTCCTTACTCCCATAAGAAAATTACGAATAACTTGCATCGCCCTTGTTGCGGACGCCATCTTGGAACCAACTTATCTGGCGTGGATTGCTGGGAAATTTTTCGAACCTCATCCGTACCCAGTCTATTTCCGTTTTCTTGTATCCCAGAATTCTGCACGCACTTGTGTGGTTTGACCACGTGGTTCTTCCTCTTTTTGATCCGCCATTTTACCAAAATGGACAAACCTGTGAAACTTGCAAAGGTATTTGGAAATTTGTCTGTCTGAGACGAATGTTGTAATGTTTAACCGATGTTGAACTGTGTCCTAGCCTTTTCTCACAATGTAAAGCAGTAATATTGACAGTTTTTAGTGCTTTGAGGATGTCGATGTCACGATATATAAGCTTAACTGTTTTCAACAAAATTGAAGGGGCTCGAACGTTCATGATGTTTTTTCTATTTGGGTTTAAGGTAACCAAATGTTTGGGAAGAACTGGTTCCCAAGGCCAATGTACTCAGGTAAGAAAGCTGTTGAACACAGCACTAAACGGTTGCCCGCTTAATTACTGTCCTCAAATACAGTTTGTTAATCTCACATAGTTTCAGTACCCTCTCCGCCGTCTTTAATCAACCGTTCTTTCAAGGTCGGGGAAAAATCAGGGAATCGTTTATCAAGTCTGAAAAATTCTAACTTCGTCATGAAAGTCAGTGAAAAGTCAGGGAATTTTACTTGTGGTGAACCATTAGGTTTGGGAAGGAAATCCTTTGCTGTTTAAAACAATTACTGCAAATGAGTTGATTTCCATGGCTTTGTTGCTGGCTTTATTGCCTGAGGTTTTGTCATGATGGTCAGGGAAATCACAGGGAATTTTTTATTCCAGTGAGTAGCAATGCTGCAAGTCAACCGCCGACCGGTTGGCTCAGTTGGTAGAGTGCCGGACTACTGTGCGGGAGGTCGTGGGTTCAAAGCCCCGGCCGGACCAACACTCAGGGTCTTTAAATAACTGAGGAGAAAGTGCTTCCTTTGCAATGACATCTACAAATGGTTAGACTTTCTAGTCTTCTCGGATAAGGACGATAAGCCGGAGGTCCTGTCTCACAACTCTTCACAATTAATTCTGTGGGACGTTAAAGAACCACTAGGGACGTAACGAACCCTGGCTGTGACCACCCCTAGTGCTGACCTTGTAGAGGGCCACAAGTTTATTAGTTGCTTCAACTATTCCGTGCCACCCTCTTTAAATAAAGTGTATTAAACTCTAAAGTCAATTTCCTTTTAATCTTGGATTTTCTTTGGAATTGTTGAGTCATTTATTATGAGTCCTACATTTACTCTGGTTAGAAGTTGTAATGTTTTAGAAGCAGTATGTAACAAATCAGTACAAGTTGGTCATAACGAAGCTAGTTGATAAGTTGTTAGTTGTCAGTATTTGTTGATAACTGTCAATCGATGAGTTGGAATTGTCGATGAAGTCTATAATATAAAGATTGAAGGGTCATTTACTTATATGTTCCTGCTTTCTCATGTAACTTGTGCTACAACAATATAAATAGTAACAGACTTGCATTTTAAGCAAAGCCAGCTGACTTTCTCTGTGTGTTGTCATCATGGATTAAAAACAAATGTTTTCATAATATGGACATTCTGAAGTACATAGACCCAAATTTGCTTTTGCAGTCTTGTTTCCAACCAGGTGTTTAGCCAGATCTTGAAAACTGGGCATCCAGCAGCATCTTTTGCCATAAAATTACAGCAGATTAAGTGAATTTTCCTTGAATTTCTTCTAAAAGTGGCGGTCCACTGGATGCCTGGACACCCTTCTGACTAAAACCTTGTTTCCAACATGAGAAGACTTGTTTGTGGTCATTTCGTATTCAGTGGAGCTGGGGTTGTTTTTGCAGATTGAGAGTTCAGTTATCAGTGGGATGAAATAGGGATGATAGTTTTTGTAAAAATATTGAAGCTCTATAATTTCATAATTCTCATCATGTGTGTGGTATAAACAGTCTTGTTTTCCATTACTGTAAATGATGTCTCCTCTCAAAGGGACACTGGTTGTTTTTATACTAGAGACGCATTATCCATCTGGACGAACTTGGACAAACATTTGTACTTCATCTGGTTATGCATCTCCAGTATAAAGACGGACACAAGACACATTATGCATCTCAACGAACTATCCTTTGTAATTCTTCTTGAACGATGCATTTAGAGAGAGAGTTCGTCTGGATGCATAAGTTGTCTTGTGCCCTTCTTTATACTAGGCAAAGTAAACAGATGCACTACAAATGTTTGCCCAAGTTTGTTCCAGATGGATTATGCGTCTCATATAGTTCATCCAGTCTTTACACTAGTCGGATAAAATGGCAGACGCATAATTATTTTGTCTAGACAGATAATGCATCTCTAGTGTAAAAATGGCCATTCTTGGCAAACCCAAAGGTTTTTATCTTTTTCAGGTGCGCGTAGAGTTTCTTGATGATACAAACAGATCTATCATCCGTAATGTGAAAGGTCCGGTCCGTGAGGGAGATATCTTGACTTTACTAGAATCTGAGCGAGAGGCTAGGAGACTGAGATAGGTAAGTGTTTCTTTAAATTTTTCGGAATCGCATGCAAATCATTACAGGGGAATGTTATCCCTTATGGTTTTGTGTTGGTGTTTCTTGTGTCTTAAAACCCTAATTATATTTTGTCATGCCAGTTGATTATAATGCAGTGGGAAGTGCATTGTAAACCCTTGGAGTTTTACGGGCTGTAACCCATAACCTCTGCTGTGACTCTGATAGGTCTTTGATTCTACAGGTGATCTTCAGTGTTGTCTGATTATTATGCTCACAGAGCCGCAACATTCTGGCTAGTGGTAACCAGGTGGAGAACTTCACCTATTGATAGGGAGCTTAAGCAACGATGATGCCACAAAACAAGAATGCCACAGAACAATAGGATTGATGAGCAAAAAGAATTGTTCTGCACATGCAGAGTTTACATTTTGGCACATTTCATTTCTGTCCTGTGAAACAACAAAATGAAAAATGACCAAATTTTGCGTTTTCTTGAGAACTTGATCACATGATGGTAATTTGTTTCTTTTTCCTAACTTTTTTATTAATTTAGTCCCTAGAGTTCACCAGCATAGTCCAAGTTGGGCAAAACCAAATAATTGCAAAAGAGTTACAAAAACCAAGAAGTTACATTTTGAAATGTTGTTGTTGCCATTGCCATTGCTAATGACAACCCAAAGCAGTTTCTGAATTTGCTGTCAACATGTTATACTGTATGCCACTCTCCAGTTCTTGTAATACATTTGAATGATTCTCTAGTTATTTTATTTACTTATCCTCCCCACGTCTTTCTTGGATTTGAGTCCATAAGCAGCACAACCTGTAGCTCAGTTGTGTGTGGCTGACGTAAATTATTTTGTTGTTCTTGGCAATATTTCCTGGTAACAAGAATTAACATCTCATCTTGCAGGTGGTAGTTCAAAGTACAGCTTAAAGAAGAAGAAAGAAATAGCAGGGCATCAGTCAACATTAGAGAGACATCATGTTCTAAAGTGTAATAAAGATGTGTCTGTCAAACAGTTTTCTCCTTTCTCTTTTCTTACTTTATTTTTATTTGTTTATTAATTCCATGCTGTCCCCAGGATGAAACACCACTGGGCTGTCATCAAACTTTGGAGTAGTTGTCATAATTTGAAATTTTCCAAATTCTTGGTACCCAGCTGTCCCTTCTGTAGTTTGCAGTCGGTCAGATACTGCTGATCAGAGCCTTACACTAACACAGGTGTGTAGTGTAAGTGGTCTGTTGTGAGACTGCAACTGGTTCTACAAATGGTTCATTTTACGGAAGATCTTAGACAGCAATGGCAAGACCAATAGTTTGCTGGAGTACCCATTCTTGCTGGCTCAGAAAGCCTGGTTCCGGTATTTGTGTTGAGTGACCAAACCTTTGAGAAGAAGTGTGGCAAGAGATCACTGTTTTGATACAAATCTCAGTCTTTCTTGGGTAAATGTGGACTGGTTAGCATAATGTGATTTACATGAGAAAAGCAGTGAGGTCAGCCCAGCCTCGTTTCCATTCATAAGCCAGGTTACTGAGCATGCAATTGAAAAATGGTTTATTGAAAGGCCCTTGGACACCTTATAAAGTTTACACAACGTAGTATTCGTTATCGTTTCGCATTAGGGTTGGGGTTGATGCTATATGAACTTAAATTATTTCCTTGCCATCCAACAAGTCCTCAGTGGTGTAGGGGTTAGTGTGGTATTCTGGGTCTTCTAAGTTGTGGATTCGAATCCTATTGCCCTTTATCTCAATTTTTTTTCTTTCAAATTGAAGAGACTTGCACTTCCATGAACATTCCCAGCTTGAAATTCATCTAAGTGTGATGTAAAAGCGGAAAACAGTTCTACCTTGTGTAAAAGTCAAAAGGGGATAAAGGGCCTTTTGACAGATGTAAATGAGTGCTGTCAAAAATGGGCTATTGGCTGTGCCATTTGTTGGTTTAAGTGCGAGGCTGACTTAACTCCTACTTCGATTTTTGTTGAATATTTTGTGCTGAACACCTCATAACGCTTAGCGTATATTCCATGTATGAAACAAAAAATCCAACTAAGGGACTCGACAAAAGTACCATCATGTAAACGGCCAAATGAAGAAAACAGCAAATTTCTCCAAGGTACTCCAAAAGACTAAGGAAAGATACGACAGAGAAAGAACGTGCTTTTGATCATTTTGCCTGGCATATACGGAACAGATAACACAGGACCAACGGAATCAAAACTATTTAAATGATAGTCTCCGCAGCCGTTTTTTTGTAGGGTTAGACACATGAGGCCGGCATAACTTCGGGCATAATGGCATAGTCAGAGCATCGAGCATAATGCCGGTATAATGGCCAAGTTTATAGCATAATTGTGACTTCCCAAAAACTGGTTGCAAAGGAGACTATGTAATTGGTGGCTCATAGCCATTTCTAACTAAAATTAAGCCCCCCCCCCCCCTTCCTCTTGCTTCCTCACCTAAACGAAAGCTAAAAACGTTCTTAAGACTCATTTGAGTACCATAGGGATTACCTACTTTGGCCCCAAACCCCATAGATTCTCAGAGTGTAAGGGTTGATATGAAAAACTGTAATTTCTGGCGTTTGAGTTTGCACAAGAAATTAGCCAGAAATTGATATTTCTGCAGTATGAGAACAGAGAAGGATGGGCCCGAGCGAGTACAGTGCATGATGGGTGTTACGTCGCATAAAAATTTGTAGTATGTCACGTGGTCGTGAAATGATGACGGATGTGTGTTACTCTGTTAGCTTTAAGGCTACGTTCACACCGTAACGGACGAATTTTCGACCGGTTGAAAATGTGACCGGACATGCTGTTCACAAGGAACCGTGTAATATATCTTCTCTGTTCACATGGAACTAACGAACCGGTTGAATTTTAACTTTTGCCACTACTTTTTACCATCTGCCCAGACGCAGAGCACTACTTTACAAAATCCAAAATGGCGCATAAGACAGTGGAAGGCAAACAATGGTAACGATAAGGGTAAAGATTCGACACCTGATAGCGACAAATAATGCTTCATCTTCGACTTAGGGATAGATATGCAACTTTTTTTAACGCGGTTTTCTGACATTAACAGAACTCCAGCACACCGTACGGTAATATTAGCAAGAACCGCGATTAATAATCTGACACATCTCATCTTCCTAAGCTAGACCTTTCTTTAGTCACCCAGCTTAGTTACCAAACATCCATGCAACCACGCAATAGCCGTGCGTACAAAAATTTAAACAGTCAAAGTGTTCACAAAGGGCGGGTTAAATTATTGACCGTACCGGCTAAAAGTTCGCCCCGGTTTTGGCGTTCAAATTTTCGAACGGCTAGCCGTCTAAATTTTCGTACGGTTAGCGTGGTTCCGTGTGAACCGAACACCTAACCGGAAGAATTTTTAATTTTTTTTGAAAATTCATCCGGTACCGTGTGAACGTAGCCTAAGAGACTGTTTTTCAAGCGTACCGCTGGTGTGTAGCCGAAGCGAACCAAAATGGATACATCGGTTGAAACGCAGGGCTACCAACAATGTCCTTTCTCCATTGTTCTGTAGGTATATTTTCCTTTAGAGCAAACAGACAACACCATATCATAAAATTACTTATTCCACGTATAAACCAACTTGCGAAGAATTTAAACTCTCTGTACTTAAGTTAGTTGATCAAAGATATTACAGAGAGAATTGAAGCCTGAGATATCACAGGAGTTGTGTACTCAACTTCACCACATTGCTGACCGTAAAGTGGGCCCTAATGGACTTTCCATTCAACCTAAACGACAAGGAGGCGTTGTGTGAAAGTTCTCAGAGTCTATTTAGTCGCAATATCCTGAGATCATTCTGTAGAGATAAGGTGATCTTCTGTGAGCTATCACTGAACCCTCCGCCCTCACTGCTATGAGATCTGCGGGGCATAAAGCATACTGTATCCCGAATGAGTGTCTGATTGACACTTTCCCTTGTTTTGCCTCGGCATTATCTCCTTCCTTTCCAGATACATCGTTTTTTTTTTAAATTTAATCCCCAGATGGTGACCAGATGGTGACCAGGTGACAAAAAGTCAAAGGTGGACACTTGTTTTGGAATTGTTCGCAACACCTAGGAACCTACCACAAAGTATATTCCAGTTTCTATATGACCGGAAGATAATCATTCTTTTCAATGCAGATTGGGATCGTACGTATACAGTCCCTTCGTTTCAAAACTTTCGGTTAAAAAACATTGGTCTATGGCAAAAGCACAGAGAAAGTACATTCTTTCTGGTAGCGTCTATTCCGATTTTTAGCAACCTTTGACCATTTTTCAGAATTATCCATTTTTCAGTGAAGTCAAACAAGCGAGGTGAGCAATGCGCTAACCTTTGCTCAGCTTCTGCAATAAATCGCCGGGATGGGGAAAGTATTTTTCCCAGGGGTTGCCCGAGGGGGCATGCTAACGATAAAATTGAACCATGCTTTAGAGCCGGAAAGGTTGACATTTTTGTTTGATATCACCGTCGTAACATCGTGATATCTTTCTCAACCCAAAATTATCGCGGTGCGCCGATGAATCGACGTATCGTCACGAGCCCGAAGCAGTGCTAACAAAACAACATATTACCTTTAACTGCACCGATTGAAACGTGCCCGAGTGTGTGACGTACTGGTACTAGTGAACTTCTCATGCAGCTATAAACCCTTCAGTAAACACTCCATGTACAGGATCAATATCCTTACAGCGAGATTATGTCGCGTCAGACTGCTACTAAAATTTTTGCCTACCACGATAACTCTGACTTACATAAAGCAAAAAACGAAGATACTGATCAGTGAGTCTAGCTTAGCTCCATCATTCGTGAGACTTCACTCACCATTCGTGAGTAAGTAAAATCAGCGAACCAGGCATGTTATTAAAATAACAGCGCTTCACTGATTTAAAATAACACGGCATGCGCCCTTGGTTATGATGTTTCAGTTTCGAGTTATTTACCTTCAAATGTGACGACGTCACTGCAAACCAGTTAAAGCTTTCAACGATTCAAACTGTGATTGGTTCATTGATGATGACGTGGTAAAAATCAATAAAAAGGAAAATGAACCGAAAGAAACACACACGGAAGTGAAACTGAAGCGAAGGGCTTAGAATGGAGAAGAAAATCGACTTAACACCGACCATTTACGAGTACCAAGTAGCTGCCTGTGAAGATTTCTTTAAGCCAGAACAACTTCCAGGCGATCGAATCAAGCCACTGGGTGAGAAAGAGATACCGCCAAGCTTGGAAAAGCTCAAAGGAAGTGTCTTTGACATAACAGGCTTCGATGCTCAAGAAGTTGTGGGACTCCTCTCTTACATCGTAAATGAAAGAGACAAATATAAGACGAACAAGACCTTTTACTTACTGATCAAAGGTGAAAACAAGAATGACGAGTTTGAAGAAGTCTTTAAAGTCAAAGCAAGACCCACAGAACTGCAACCTGGAAACGGCATCGTCTTCCTACGCCCCAAAGGAAAAAAGAAGTTCAAGCAGTCGGCGAAAGCGTACGAAGAGCTTAATGGTATGTTGGAGGCAGACTATGATACCGACACAAGCTCCCTCGCTAAGCATGTCAAACTATTTGACACAAGATCCTTCGCCGAGCATATCAAGCTAGTCTTCAAGAATAACGTACATATTGGTGACGAGGAGTTTCCTCGAGCCACCACGGAAGTCTACATGATATGGCTGTTTGAGATAGCTCGACGCTTAGTTAAGTCGGAAAAGCGAAGCTCAAAGGAGATAAAGTTTGACGTCCTCCCGATAGGAAGTGCCATAGCAGGGCTTGTACGATTACTAGAGTTTGGCGATGGGGAAAAATGCAACTTCAAGGATGTCTTTCTCCCCGGAGAAAAATTCCACTGCTTCACAGGAAAAGCAGAGAAGAGGAAAAATGCAGTTCACCAAATCAACAAAGCCGTTGGTGTCACACTTAACAAGCCATCCATGCAACACTACATTCGAGAGCTGGAACAATTGTTTGTTTCCGAGAAGCGATATGAAGATCAACTGGCCCAATCATTTAAAAATTTGATGCATCAAATACCTGAGGCCACTGACCGAGTTTGGTCAGAAGAAGAGTTTTGGTCAGAAGAAGAAGAGTTCTTATTTGATTGGACCGAGAACTAAGAGTTAAGGACGTGTGCGTCGACCGTGGCACCTTAATTGTTACCTGGTTGAAACTGTTTTACGTATTGATTTTAGCGACTTATAGATGTCTTATAGTGACCTTATAGTTAAATGCTGTATTTTTTAATTAGACCTCTTTCACGAAAAAAGGGAATAACTAACTCAGCCGGCTTTGTCGCTAATTTGGTTTGTTACTACGAGTCCAGTTGTAATTAAGGTGTCGAACATGAAGGCGCTAAACAGAATATCGACGCACTCCGCGGAAAAGGATTTTGAGCGAGTCTATCAGCGCGAGCTATTTTAGTCGTTTTTATATGGCATTCTGCCCATCTTATCAAACTGTACACGTAATTAATTTCATTTACTGTGTTAGCATTAAAATAAGATTTTTGAATTCATTCCACCACACTCCATTGTAATGACACGACTCCTTCAGCTGTGTTGTCGTGGGCGTCAAAAATAACTTTCCACCAATAAGGAATTGATGTCGTTTGGCCTTGAAGTGCGAAACATCCTGGTAGATTTCTGAGAAAAACAGCAAAAGCAAATTTACCTTAAGAGGATTCTGTTGCTATATTTTGCTATATTTTATTTGAAGGTTTTAATGGAAAGAATATCACGCCAGATTATATGAGTCAGCAAGTTCCTATTGTGTTCGACAACACACGTGAAAGCCTGTTTACATACATTTTTATTGCGATTTCCACTACAAGTTTTGCAAGTCTTTTAACTGATATAGTTTTCTTGTAATGTAGTGAGATGAAAGATCAGTGTAGTGAGATGAAAGTCAGTACGTTACCTATCTCCTGTGTATCCGTAATTTGTGGATTTGTAAAAGCCACAATTTGAATTTTTTGACTTTACTTTTCATTAAAAATGAGATGAGATGCTGGAATTCATTCCACAACACCGTACAGTAATCGCATGATTCATCGGCTATATTATTGAGTGTGTGTGATGATAACCTGCGATCAATTCGGAATTGATTCGTTAGGCCACAAGTAGTGGAATAATTTAAGTGTCAAAGGCGGACCCTGGTTGTGACGTTAAGTTTGTAATTGGAAAACTAACTGAAATTGTAATTAACTCCAGGAGATAATCAACTGGTGCTTCTGTTGCTGCTTCCCGTCTTAGTACCTGAGCAAATTAGTAGGGACTTTAAGATTCAACGACTACGGACTACGGACTACAGTTGGATGAGGGCCGGTTGGCGCACATGTTGTGGATTGCATAGGTCGAGTACTCATAGCTGAGCACGAAACTTAAATTAGTTACTTATGTCACCAAAGTACGGATGAATGAAACTGTTACTTTGTTTTCGAAGATAAATATATTTTCCCAAGACATTACAGATAACTTAATTTTTCCTTAAGCTGAAAACATCATAAGTAAAGAAGAGTTCATTCTTTACAAGCCCTATCAATCTACAAATCCTTTGCATCCTTTTACTGCAATCTGTTTGAGCAGCCTCGACTCAATCGAGAGCACGACTGAATTCCGACTATAAAAGGAAGACATCCTAGTTTAAGTTAGAGTCCTTACATTTCCTGGCACTTTTAGATGTCCGCTAGGTAGCGTTTGTAGCAGAAGTGACATGGATGTGAACATTTTCTTTGTGATCGCACAGTATTGTTGCTCTACAAAGTTTGAAAGTCCAGCATGTTCAGTCCGCCATGTTCGTAGTAATTTATGGTTCACCTTGACACCCTTCCCATTCCATTGTTGCTCATTCAGCTACTGCTCTTTTTTAAAGGATAAGCCGAACAGGAGACTGGGGAGGATAAGGCGACCCGCTCGTTCGCAGTCAGTCCTCAGTCACTCATCCTAGTCCCCAATAAGGATCAATAAGGAGCCTGGTCCCCGACTAACAGCTTGTTCTGTCTGCTCGAGTTCTTTTGCCTTGTAGATCGCTCATTATACCTCTCATTTAGTACGCGCGCTGTGATCAAAGATATAATAAATATCTTATTCTAAAAAAACTTGGTCCGTAACTTAACTTACGGACCTCGAATTCGGTTAGTAAGAGGGGTTCTCAGATATTTGGGGAGAGCGAAAGATTGGGAAAGAATATCCCTAATAAATTTTCTAGGGTCGTTCTCATTTGCTCCAGATATCTGAGAGCCTACCAATTTTTAAAGTGCAGGGGGCACTCCCTCCTCTTCAACTTAGAGGGGCGGGAAATGGTGTTATTTCGCCACAAACGGCTTGATTTTGACAGCTCTATTTATAGACATAGCCGCTTCGAAAGAAATCCATCCGACCAGCTAGAAACAGTCCTAGAGCATTTAAATTTTGGATGAAGTTGTCTCTAGTAAAAGTGGTAACTTAAAGAGTGCGGAAAAAAATCGAACATCACAAATTCTCTTCGAAATGGAGTATGAAACAGGAGAGATGTTATTTCAGATATGAGAGCCTCTTCTGTGTTTTCCGTTCCTTGGCTTTGATTTGCTGTTTTGATTTCACTCGCTTAACTTTAGAAACCTTTCCCATAACTAATAACCGAGGACCATGCTGTTCAGTAAAAGCATTTACATTTTCACCTGCGCGCCTTACAACAAGAAAAACGTGAATCCTGCAGGGGGCAGGTTGATACTCAATAAAGTTTATAGGAGGAGGCGCCGCCCCAAGCTCCAAGCCCTTATCCTTTCATATGACATTTTTGACAGGAAAGGTACCCCTTTCATACACCTTCCATTATGATATGGTACAACAACAACAACAACAACTTTATTTATCAGCCCAACATTTTTACCAATTATTGTAGCAATAGAATCATTGTGGTAATATATATTTCCAAGAGAGATTCTGATCAACGAGAACGCCCAGATATTTTATATAGACTTTAGACTCGAGACGAACATACTATGTTCTGGTTTGGTAAGGAAGTCGCTTTTGGTAAGGATGAAATATTACAAAGTTGGATTTTTTTATATTAAGAGTTGGTTTATTGGCTGTCAGTCAGTCATAACGGTTTTGAAGTTCATTGTTGACTGCTGTTTCAAGATCTTTCCAATTTTTGTCCGCATAGAGAATGTTAGTGTCATCTGCAAAGACGTAAAAGCCTAATTTATTTGAGCGTCTGTGGATGTCATCGACATATAGCGATGTTTCTCGTTACGTCACCTATTGTTATTAATGTGCCAACCAGAGGTTTATTGGCTGTTGAAACAATACATGCTATTGTTCGGTAGCTGGCAAATTTGAATATCAAAAGAAATTTGACGTCAATGTTTCTAAACAAGAAACATCGCTCTAGCAAGAAAGGCAATGGTCCAAGAACTGACCCTTGAGGAACTCCACATCCAACAACGGCTTTATCTGATATATGATCGTCTACTTGCGTTGTTTGGGTACGATTTTTGAGAACCAATTATTAATTATTCCCCGAAAGCCATAGTGATTGAGTTTATCAAGCAAAACGTCGTGATCAACGGTGTCGAAGGCTTTCTTAAGATCGATGAATACTCCACAGGATAACAAACGCTGATTCATGTTATATCGTTTACAATATCAAGTATTGCATGTTGGGTTGAACGCCCCTTACGAAAACCATATGAGGAATACAAAAGGTCATGTTTTACTATATAGCTCGTCAATCTTTTGTAAATTATTTTCTCAAATATTCTATGAAAACTTGAAAGTAAAGAGATGGGTCTATAGTTGTTTGCATCCGTATCATCATCACCCTTTAACACAGGTGTAATTTTAGCCATTTTAAGCTTTGATGGATAAGTCCCTAATCTGATAAATGTATTAAGTATATCTGTAAGAACAGGGGCCATGACAGCACCTGAACATTTGAGTAGTTTGGTAGGCGAGGAGTATAAACCATAAGATTTATCCTTCGGTACAAGTAATATTTCTGACCGTAATTCTTCGGGTAAGGCAGGTTGAAAAAAGAATGATGAAATTGGAGAACTGCGAAAAGATATCATTAATATCAGAAATAATGTTTCCGCTAGCAAGCAATTTGTCGGGATTGTTAACAAAAGAATGTTTTCAATCAAGGTAGCAGAAGTTCTTTGCACACGCGTCGGTTTGTCCACTGTTGGAATAAGATAACAGCTTCGAAGAGAAAGCAAAAAATCCTGGCTTTCTTGAGATGTTTCACACTTAAGTAGATCTGCATCAAACTCACCCATGATATGAACGTCCTTATCGTCTGACACCATTTTTTCTATTGTCCTATCAAGGGTTTGGAATGCCTCATCTCATCTCAAGAACACTGTAATTTAGTGATTGGTCAACAAAGAGGCCAATGCCTCCAGAGGACAATGGTGTTTGCACATGTTCAAAAACATAACCTGAAATGCTCGGATGGGCGTTGCTCTCATTAGAATTTGTAATTTTTGTTTCCAAGATACCAATAACATCAAAGTGGAAATCGAGTTCATCTAACAACAATTCTACATTTTCTAAATTGCGATTGACGCTCACAATGTTGTTATGAAAGATGGATAAACTAGACTTAACCGTGTTTTTAGGAAAGTTTTTTTGGTGGCTAACCGTGTCAAATGCCTTCAAGAAGTCTATAAATACCCTACAGGTATACAGATTCCTGTCAATTGCATTCCTTAGACTATCCGCAATTTCACTGACAGCTTGCGCTGTTGAATGACCTTTTCTAAAGCCAAATTGAAACTGAAAAACGATATCATACTTTTTAATGTAATTTATAAGTTGCTTGTATACTAGTTTTTCAAAAACTTACGTCAAGGCGGACAAAGTAGAAATGGGGCGAAAAATGGATGGATCCGTTGGTTTACCCCCTTTATCAACAGGAGTTACCTTAAGCCGTGTTCACATTAGGCCTCGATTATGATCGAATTATAATCGAACTAAATATGAAATGGGTTACAATTGGATTAAAATTACTTCAAACAACCCCAAGGGGTTAATTGAAGTAATTACAGTGCGTGATTGAACAAAATGGCGGACACGTGGCCAAAACAAAGGTAAGTGCTTGGTTAACCAAAAACTGTCTCATCCATTCTTACTGTTTCGGACGGCGTATTTTTCTTCTTCTAGCCTTCGAAACTTTCCTTGCCTTTCTTCTGGCCTCCAAATCACGTATGGCGGTGAAAATCATGGCAACTGTTCGATAAGGCGCCATTTTGTTTTCGACTTCACATTGCGAGGTTACCCTGCCTAGTTTATTTGAATTTTTCGCGGACGTGAACACAATCATAATCATTGAATACAATTGATTGAAGAATGATAGACTAAATTACAATTTAGTTGAATATATTAACGTTTAGTGTGAACACGGCTTTGCACTTTTAAACTATCAGGAACAATGCCCTGAGACGAAGATTCATTAAATATTAAAGTTAATGTTTCAAAAATTTAGTTACACGCAAGCCTTATACACAACTGTGGAATACCAATAGTAGATTTTTTTAGATTAATATTCTTAATGGCATCGTAAACGTCCTGAGTACAAATACCGCGAAACATAAGCTCGATTGAAATGAGCATGTAATGTAAAGGGAAGGATCCGTATCATTTCGAGGAAGTGTGTCAGCTTAGTTGCATCCTACGTTTATATAATAATTGTTTAGTTGCCGGGCAATACTAACCTTGTCTGAGTAACATTTATTATCACGGATTAGCTTTTTAATTGTGACTTGTGGGTTGGACTTTTTGTTAACAAGCACCCCGATTAGTTTCCATGTTGTTTTCAAATTGTTTTTATGCAGGTCAAATTGCGCCCTAAAGTAATTCTTTTTAGTTAGCTCTTTAACTTCAGCTTGTTACTGTACAGTTTCTATTTCTTGGTCTTATCCTGATCGTTACTTAGGAAATTACTCCTGAATAGCTTTTTTTTCTTCTTAATGGAGGTGATGATTGTATTTGAAATCCAGGGTTTTTTCAGTTAATTGTTTACTTTTTTTATTTGATACCTTCCGCGCAGGTGCGTGTAAACCGGGTATTTGTCGACGCGTTTCCGTTACTCTATGCATACTTTCGTTAACGTAACACCCTTTGTGACAAAACTCCTAAATCAACCTTAGCTAAAGCATTTAAGAAAGCTTCATTATCGAAAAGTCCGTTATGCACTTATTTTCATTGGTGACAGGAAGTTTATTTGCTATTGAACAAAAAATTCGGTGGATGGTCAGAAATATCAGCTAGACATATACCTGCTGTAATAATTTTTTCAGGTCCGTTGGTATAAATGTGATCAATTAAGGCGGAAGTATGATTTGTTACCCTGGTAGCTTTAGTTATAAGAGGCATGAAACTCAAATCAAGCAGCATGTCAAGGTAATCCGAGGTATAGTTGTCATCGTTTTATTTCAGAAAGTTAATGTTTATGTCGTCTAAGACAAGAATTTCATGCCCTTTATTATTTAGCCTTTCTAATTTGGCCTTTAATGCTTTGAGAAAGAAACCACGATGACTCGAGGGATGTCTTTAAATACAACCAATCAAGACACTCTTCTGTCTTTTCCGCGGTAATTCAATCCAGCAGGATTCAACACCATCCTGACATATCACATCACATCTTCTAGCAAACTCCAGTTACTCAGAGACATATAGACCAACACCCCCAGTAGCTGATTTAAAGTTTGTACTCAAAAGTGTATAGCCGCTAATCAATATTCATCCTACTATTTTCGTTCAATTTTGTTTCAGAAATAGCAATTACATTCCGGGGAGTTTCTTTCATAGTAAGAAGAATGTCTCGTAAAAGGGACAATTTTTTGGTTAAGCTACGCATATTGCAGTGCAAGACGGAAAATCCGTTTTGTATTTTAGCCTGATGAAAATGCATACCAGTTTGTTTAACTGAACAATACTTAGACTCAATAAAGTGGTCATAATTGTAACAGTCGTTTTCTCTATTTGGCGATTCTAAGGCGTCCTTGAAGAGATCTTTCTTATCAAGTAACCGATCAGTGGCTGAAAAACCCCACGAGCCCGTTACTCTAAGAAATTCATCCAAATTTAAGTCATAAAATATAAGCTCATAGAAAGTGTTATTATTAGACCCCAGAGAAATTCAAGAAATATAAATATTGCATAAGAGATACTTCAGTGCTAGATATCAGTCTTACTTGTATTGTTTTCCAAGACTTCGGTATCTTAATTTTTACAGTTTCATAACGGCAAGGAGCACGTGAACAGAAGAATGTAGCCACTGAGATGTTCGAGTTCTCTTTGAAATTTAGATAGGTCTTCCACTGTGTCAAAACTACGAGTTGTAGTATTCTAGTTTGTTTTAATAGAGATTCTTCCATTCTGGGTCCATATGTACTTCCATTTTAGTTTCTTTCTTTGCTTGTTTACTTCACCAAAGAGTTACTTCTGATAAGGCGTCACTGATTCGGAAATTAATATAATACATTCTCTGTGGACGTCAGATTGAGATCAGACAGACCTTTCACTTTCTTGTTAGCCAACTAGGCCGAAATTTCAAGACAATCTCTGCGTGCGTATTGATAGAGTTCTTCTATTTGGGACAAAGCATCCGCAGCAGATTTTTTGACTTTGCCAAGTTCGTCCTTCGCAGCATTAATACTCTGTGTGTGTTGATGCAGCTTCTCGTTGACTTGTTGAGCTTGGGGGAGGAGTTTGTCGTATTTGGCATCTAGAAATGTGATTGCTCTGTTAAGCTCCTCGAAATTTGCTGATAAGCTATCAAGCTTAGAATTATAGGACCAGGTTTCTCCTCTTAGAAGCTTCTCCCTTCTCTTCCAATGGGGCCATATTGGCTTTTAGCGACTGAGATGTGCCTTGTTCTAGGACGAGGAACTGCGGCTGACCAGCTAGCTGGACTGTTTGGCGATTCATGCGTCAAATGAATCTTAAAACAACAGGAATGAAATCGAACAAAGAAGACAAGAAAAAAGTCAAGAACAATACCGGGTATCGTAGGCGGTCACCCATCCGCAGACCGGTAGAGCGCCGGACTACCGTGCGGGAGGTCATGGGTTCAAAGCCCCGGCCGGACCAACACTCAGGGTCTTTAAATAACTGAGGAGAAAGTGCTTCCTTTGCAATGACATCTGCAAATGTTAGACTTTCTAGTCTTCTCGGATAAGGACGATAAACCGGAGGTCCCGTCTCACAACTCTCCACTATTAATTCTGTGGGATGTTAAAGAACTACTAGGGCCGTAACGAACCCTGGCTGTGACCACCCCTAGTGCTGACGTTGGGTTGGTGCTTCACATAGGGATAACCCCATTGCACTCATTGTCCCCCTTCAGAATTCCAAGAAAAATTAGTATGATATGATGATACGATATCCATGTAGTAACCCTGGCTAACTGGGCTTAACTTCAGTGGCAAGCTCAAGCACATGGCTAATTACCATATGGGACTACGATGACGACGAAACTCGACCGAATTTTAGACGTGGTCCGCGGCCTGTGGCATCCCACGTAATTATTGTTTCTCGAATTCTATATATCTTGAGTTTTTTAAGCATATAGTTTGGGTTGTTTGAAAACAACGCGCGCACAATTTGTTTGTTTGTGTTGTTTTGAAAAGCCCGAGGCTGTAACCTCAATATCCGGATAGAAATCGAGAGTCTGGGACGTAGCGGGCGGGATATACCTTACTAATCGAATAAAGTCAGGAATCACAGATTGTCACAGATTGTCGGTGATTTTAATTGACGAAAATCGACACAATGCAAAAATTATACAAACTAGATACTAAAATGTTTGCGGGCTACCAAGATAACAAGAATCACGAATGTGTAAAGGATACATATTCCAATCATAGTTTTATAATGACAAAGTGCTCGTGGCTAAACTACGAAAAAACAAGCGAAATCGAAACTCATAAAAGTCTAGATACTTGTACTTAGCTAAATTCCATATGAAAAGAGGTATCAATAGAAATAAAAACAACTACTATTTGAAACTGAGAACACATGACTACGATTCAGCAGTGCTTGCGGAAATACCATAGCATGCGAAAACCAGACAGCGGGAAAGTGAGAAACCAACCTACTAGAAATTTTTAAAGGCACAAAGGGGCTGAGACTGCATAAGAACGTGTTTGACTACGAAATTTTGGGGCTCAAAAAGAGAAAAAGGGCGAGATTAAAGACTAGGGCGTTGTCGTGCGCTTTTTACAGTCCACGCGAGAAAGAACTGTAAAATATTGAGCTCTAGAAAACTATTGCCCTGGAAGAGTACTTATAAAAAAAAGCATAAAGTAATTGTACTTACATATCATCGGTTCCCGCTTGTACTCTAAAAGGATGACTTCAAAAAACTTCTCCTACTAGAGCGCTCTAATCAAGGCGATGACTACTGAAGACTAAACGCTATCCGCAAAATGCTGCTATTTCCTACTAAATTTTTATTTCCACGTGCGATGTATGTATAGGTAATAGCATGACCTGTAGTGGTATTTGGCAATAATACCGCGAGTGATATTTCAAAATTGTCCAAAATACCACGAGGCGCGAAGCGGCGAGTGGTATTTGGACAATTTTAAAATATTACGAGCCGGTATTATTGCAAAATATAAAATTAGCCAAAGGTTACTTACCTGTAGGATAATTGTGATTCTCTGAGTATAATGCGTAGCACCAGGGATTCAGATTGCATTCTTTCACGGCTAGTCACCACGGTTTAAAGATCTTTGTCATGCAAATCAGATACGTATATAAAGGCACCATGTGGTCTTCACAAGTCGTCTTTTTCAGCGGGCAATACCTGAAACCAACGATACGCGAGGGGTACTCCCAAAGGGAGGGCTGTGAATAAATGGGAGGGATCTGAATCCCTGGTGCTACGCATTATACTCAGAGAATCACAATTATCCTACAGGTAAGTAACCTTTGGCTAATTTTATATTCTCTTTCGCATAATGCTCCGCCCTGCGGGATTCAGATTGCATAATTCAAAGCAGACTCCCGAGCGCAAGAAAAAACACCAGGCAATGGATCCTTCACAATGAGGACTTTATTCATGTAACAGAGGCACAACATCAGGCTTAAACACTACAATGTAAGGACAGCCTGAGCAAACTCGCCAACAGTTGATGTTTCTCTTTGATAGAACTTCGCAAAAGTGCCTACATTTTTCCAGTCAGCTGCGTTCAAAACAACATCTAGGGGTACTCCCAAACTGACTGCCTTTAAGGTCGAAGCTCCTCTAAAGCTGTGACCCTTAAATATACTAGTATCAATTCCGGCTAAAGACAATACAGCTTTAAGCCATCTTGAGAGAGTAGCAGATGAAATAACTTTGTATGGCTTACCATATGAAACAAAAACTTGAGAAGAATTAAGTGACTGTCTTGTACTCGCAGTCCTAGCTATATAATGTAACAAAGTTGAATGAGCACAAAGCTTTTCATTCTCGGGAAAAGCTGCATGGCAATGAAATTACCAAAGAAGACTTTCCAGGTCTGGATGATTTCAGGAGGCTATTAACTACAAACTGGGTACCAGTGGCAGTTGAATTCATAAAGTCTGTGCTTAATGCTGACAACGTTTGGCTTCTCTGAGCCAAAACTAAAGCCACTAAAGCAGCTGTTTTAAGTGTTAACTGCTTAAGATCTAAAGCAGAAAGAGGAAACCATGACTCTAAGAAAGTTAACAAAACATTAACATCCCAGGTAAGTGACTATACCTTGGCTCAGGGGGACGGACATGAAACAACCCCTTAAGTAAGCGAGCAATAATAGGATGTTCACCCACGGAATAGCCATCTATGGGTAATAACATAGAGGACAAAGCAGATCTGTAAGAATTAATTGTACTATACGACTTACTAAAGTCCTCAAATTGTTCTGTGAGAAAATCACAAACTGTCATTAGATCCGCTTGAAGAGGATTTCTGTGTTTCCTATCACACCAGCAACAAAAACATTTCCAAGCCGCGGAATATTGCTTTTCTGTTCCTGGGCGCCACGACTTGAGCACATAGCTGGCTGCCCTTGGAGAAATTCCGCGGACCTCAAGGTTATCCCGGATACATGCCACGCGGCTTGGCGTATTATATCTTTGAGGGGGTGAACAATATCCTCCTGAAGCAAAGTTAGGAGCTTGTCCCACTGAGGCAGAAGGATAGGCCGCTGGACCAACAATTGGAGAAGCTGTGGATACTTAACTCCATCACAGACCACGCCCCATCCTGAATGGGATGCATCTGTAGTCAGTCATCACTGTTGATGGTTTTGTTATCCTAGTTTCATTGTATAAACGGCTGTTTAAAACAAACCACTGTAAGCTATCTTTGGCAAGCTGGGACAAATAAACAGTTGAATTATAGTCTCCATCACTGCTACTCAAAGCTTGTAATTTACAGACGTCAAGATCACGGTAAAAAAGCCTTGCTGGCTTAATGGCGGGAAAAGAGGAAACAATCAATCCAATAACATGTGCTAGCTCACGAATAGAACATTGGGGTTTCTCCCGCAAGGACAATGTTTGCTCTTTTAACTTATTCAACTTTTCCTCTGGAAGAGAAACGGTCATTTCTACTGAGTCAATTACATAACCCAAAAATACCATCTTCTGCGAGGGAATAAGAACAGATTTTTCTTTGTTGATAACAAATCCCAAGGATTCTAGGGTTTGAACAACAATAGCAGCCTCTTGGGAAGAAAGTTCGCGAGAGGAACTGATAATAGCCATATCGTCGAGATAAATGACCAGTCTTATTCCCTTGTTACGCATTGATCCAACAAAGGGCTTCATCACTTTAGTGAAGACTCTAGGGGCCGAAGAAAGCCCAAAGGGCAAACAAATGAATTCAAAAAGAGTCGAGTTCCACTCGAATCTCAAATACTTATAATGATCCGGATGTATCGGAATCGTAAAGTAGGCATCTTTGAGATCAATTGTAGTAAAGAACTCGGAACCCGATAAAAGGTCCAATAGAGTGTTCAACCCTTCCATCTTAAAATGATGATATTGCACAAACTCGTTAAGAGGTTTCAAATTGATAACAGGCCTTAGATCGCCACTCTTCTTTGGAATAATAAATAAATTAGAAATGAATTGTTTGGAGTTAAACGAGGCGTGTCTAATAGCACCTTTTTGTAACATCTTCTGAACTTCAAGTTCAATTATTTTCTTATCATCGTCAGGGAAAACAATCCCACGAGGTTTCATAACCTGAAAGGGTTCACAAATAAATTCAATTTTATAGCCACTCAGGGCTTGTAGAACCCAACTATCAGAAGTAAAATTACTCCAAGAACTATAAAATTGTGCCAAACGGCCACCTACCTAAGGATAGGCGTTTGGAACTTGTAAATTCATTGTTGTTTCGACGTTGTACTGGAACTCTTCGGAGGCTGACGTGTTGGCGACTTGCTTCTTTGAAAAGGAGGCTTACGGTACTCGTAATGGCGCTTGAAGTTTAAATTACTTCTGCCATAATTACCAAATCGGCGATAATTACTCGAATTTATACGAGGTTTCTTGAAATTAGTGTAGGCAGACGACGAAGAGCTCGCTTTACGCCGTTCATGGCCTATACTTTTAGCCGCCATTCGCTTAACTTGCGAGATGTTGCGAATACTCTGAGGCAACTCATCGCCAAACAACATCATGGTAATTGGCTGTGACTCGTGACACAACGATTTGTATGCCGGAGCAACTTCAGACTTCAACATTTCCCTTCGCTTCATAGAGAATTCGTAAACAGAATTGCCCAGCAAGGTAAGAGCATCGACAGTTCGATCGTAAACATCATTTAGGAAAATGGAGTCTTCCTTACTTTTCTTGGCGTCGACTACTTTACTTACTAACTGCACCACCGGCGTGACACCTTTGATCAAATTCTTCTGGAACGATTGAAAAGAACACTCACGGCTTTTCGTCTTGTCTTGCAAGTCGTCCCATAACTCGGGATTCACCCGAGGAGCTTTGAGAAATTCGCAATTCTCTGGACGGAGGTACTTCTTCTGAATTGAAGAAAACTGCTCTTTGGCAGGCCTCTTGGTACAGGCACAATTTACGCGCTTGGCGACACCTTCATAGACCTTCGGTCCACAGTCCTCCGTGTCTTTAAACAGGTCTTCGTAAGGAAGGTCGCCCAGTTCGAGGTCAATTGGAGCTTCTTCCGAAAGGATACGTTCGGTGGGGTCAAATTCACTCTGTCCACCTTCCTCAAGGAGAGCATCTTCTTCCTCGGAATTTAAGAGACCGCCATGCGGTCGAGAAAGACGCGCTAAGGAATCCGACATCTTTAACATGGAGTCGGTCAAAGAGTCGAGTTTAGACTCAAACGCAAAAGTCTGAAACCCGGTCGCAACCCGAGCTTGCTCTATTTCATGTCCGTTAGTCACATCCCGGACAGAAAGAATAGATAAATCGTCATTCCTCTCTGACAAAGGAAGATCCTTTCCTACGGAAGCTAGTAAAGGCATGATGACCTAGCTTGCACACGAAAAAAAGACGACTTGTGAAGACCACATGGTGCCTTTATATACGGATCTGATTTGCATGACAAAGATCTTTAAACCGTGATGACCTGGTGACTAGCCGTGAAAGAATGCAATCTGAATCCCGCAGGGCGGAGCATTATGCGAAAGAGAATACCACGTACAGGTCATGCTATTATTTGTTTATAATGGAAGCCCAGAAATTTTCGGTAACGCGCAAGAGATTTATTTCGTTACGGTTGAAAAAACAAACAGTGTGCATTCGTAACAATCTTTTTACGTCAATGACAAAAGAAATGTTTGACAGTCTTGATTCACGTCCTAGTTGTTTTGTTTGTATTTTTGTTTTTTCGGCAAGCTTTTGTATTTCTTCCTCGGAATCTTGCCGCCATTTTTTTGAAAACAAAAGCAAAAACGTCATTACCGGTATGTTCAGTGTTGTCATGGTAACTTTGTTATACCATCCATTTTTTGCTGTTATACCACTATTACGCGGCAATAGCGATATTATCAACCAATCAAATCTCTGAAATTTCTCGGCTTATATTATAAATAAAGTCTAAGACGATGGTTTCAAACTACCGTGGTATTTCGCTTCTTGATGCTCTATCTAAAATCATGGAAAGACGAGTTTATAATAAGATCTTTGGTATCAATTGCCCGCATCTTAAGCACTGGCCGCATGGTTTTCTTCCAGGAAAATCCACTGTGTCTCAACTATCTCAAGTTGTTTATCTATTCGCTATTCAATCTATTATCGCTGGTGACACCGTCACTGAACCTTTAGAAAGCGTCCGGAACCCTGGGTTCTGCTGGTTCGGTGCTCGTGTGCTAATGAATATTCATATAGGCAAGATTTGTAGTAAGGCTTTTCGCGGATTTTACAACGTAAGACAGATCAGAAAATTCCTTACGATTCAGTTGATCCATGCCTTTGTATCTTCACACCTTCATTGCTGTAATGCGCTTCTTTTTGGGCTACCTAAATGTCAACTTGATCATTTACAGAAAGTTCAGAATGCTGCGGCCAGAGTGATTTTTTAGATTCCGAAATCGATCATATCACACCCGCATTGGCTCCCAGTAAAGTTCCGAGTTCAGTTTAAATTGCTCCCCCTTGTCTACAAGTTATTACACAATCAAAGTCCAACCTACATCAAAGATCTTTTGTCCCTGAAACCAGCTACTAATTATGTTCTTCGCTCCTCTGCACTATCTCTTCTATTCGTTTCAAAAGTCAATTGCTCTTCGCTTGGGGATCGGGCCTTTGCTCATGCTGCTCCTGTGTTATGGAACTCGCTGTCATTAATTATAAGGCCAAGTAGCAGCCTCACCATTTTTAAAAAGCAACTAAAAACATTTCTATTTAGGAAAGCGTTTAGCCTAAATGTTTAGGACTTTTGATTAATTTAATTTTAAATTAGTGAAGAACTTAATGTGAGGCGCTTTTGAATATTGTTTATAGTTTTAGCGCTATACAAATTTCTTAATCATTAGTATCATTATGTATTTTTTCGCTCTTGTACCAAACCGCTTAGAAACATGATGTTGATCATTTAACGCTTGATGTTCCTTTCAGTAGGACTGACGTCTTTAAAAATTCTTTTTCTGTTCGGATCTGTAGCCCATGGAATAAATTACCTCTTAGTATACGAGAGTCAAATACCTTGTCAATTTTTATTATGATAAATTTAATGAAGATTTTTTCTAATTGTACATTGTGCTTTACTCAATCATTGGTCCAGTTATGATAACTTTTTAGATAATTTTATTGCTCAATTAATTCTATAGATCTATTTATAATGTAACAATAGTTGGCTTATTTTTAAGGAGTCTTGTACTCTGTTTTAAGCCTACCTCGGATTGAGCGGTTGATTTATTTGATTGTCATTGTAATTGTAAGTATGAAACTTGGTTAAATTAAAATTAAATGAAATTAAATTAATTCAATAGATTGCGAATGCCATACGAAAAAAGTTGTTTAGTCTTTGTTGATTGCCTGACTCAGTTTAATAGTTCATTACTTTCCTTTTATGTCCATTTTACAAACAGATAATTATTCTGATGATCACAAATTGGGTCAATAAATACAATTAGTCACGCCTCGTGGAGAACACCTTGTGCCAAACTTTCGGTAATAACAAACATTCGTCTGTGGCTAAACAAGCAAAACATGAAGGAGGGAATATTCATTCTGATTTGCAGACATATGAAGCTGATAAATCGGTTTGTTAACCACATTGACAGGTTGTAAGTAACGAGTGGTGACGTAAGGCTAAGCGAACGATACGATTGGTGATAATATTGGCAGGCACTATAAAAGATGGCCCACCACGTGGAATAATGAAAACATCAGTTATCAATGGATGAGGCAGATGAAGCACAAGACTGGTAAATGTGCGGGAGTACGATACATGCAGGTCATCAAACGTGGATACATGTAGGATTGGAAACTCTTAATGGTGCTGCTTTGCTCGCTGACGCACGTCACAGAGCTCTACACGGCTGACAAATGACTGAAACTTGGAAAGATGAACAAGTGAAGTGGACCGATAAGTGGACCACACAAGAGCCAATATGCTGGACGGTTTGTAGACATATTACGTTATTAGAGCCAAAAATATCTGCACATTTGTTGCCACTCGCCTTCAACCATCGATATTCCTATCTCGAACGCAGTGCAGCCATCGTCTGATCATAACTATGGTCTGATGTACAGCCTACGCCAGCTACCGTGTGGGTCGTCCTGCCTTAATTGCAACCGATTGAAAAGTGGTCGAGTGTGTGACTTAGTGTCGTCTCCGAACAAAATAGTGGATTAGTTTTTGTTTGTTTAGACTTGACTGACATTGCAAGGACATGCTCTGAATCATATAACGTTTTGTGTAGGGATTCTACCTTAGCTTTTGATTAAACAAGAGTCGACTTGTTGATTCTGTGTCTTTAACGTCTTTATTCAAAATATGATGACAATGGGCAAGATCATGTACATGTTGTCAGACTGTTCGGAAATTTTACTCGATCTTACCAAGTATGATAACTGTTTGAAACAGAAAAGGAAATGATCAGTGAGTCTAGGTTCAGTATTGGTGAGACTCACTCGTAGTAAATAAAGTCACTGAAGCGGACCTCCTTAAAATAGCCATGTATTGTCATACCAATTTGAGTCCATTTGAAAGCGATGTCAGTTACTGCTTTCCACGATTCTAATTGTGATTGGTTCATAGATAATGACTGAAAAAATTAAGGCGTTGAAATAGAAATCGGGGGTAAGAAGCAGTTGCAAAGTGATTCAGAATGGCGGAAAACATACCTAGTATTTACGATTACCAAGTGGCTGCCTGTAAAGCTTTCTTCATAGAACAACTTCCACGCAATGGAATCAAGCCACTGAATAAGGAAGAGATACCGCGAAGCTTGCAAACGTTCAAAGGAAGTGTCTTTGACATAACAGGTTTAGATGCTCACCATGTTGTCGCAATCCTCTCGTTCATCGTGAACGCAAGAGACGAATTTAAGAAGAACAATACTTTTTACTTATTGATTCGAAAAGGTGAAAACGAGAATGTCGAGTTTGAAGAAGTCTTTAAACTTGAATCGAATCCCACAAAACAGCAGCCTGGAAACGGCATCGTGTCTCTACGCCCCAAAGGAAAAACTAAATTCGAGTCCTCGGGATCAAGGCTAAACTACAAAGCGCTGAATGATATGTTGCAGAAAAGCTATACCACCGGCACGAGTTCCTTCGCCGAGGATATCAAGCGAGTCTTTAAGAACAATGTCCATATTGGTGACGAGAATTTTCCTCGAGCCACCACAGAAGGGTACATTATATGGCTGTTTGAGATAGCTCGACGCTTAGTGAGGTCGGAAACTGAGTCAAGCACACAGCAGATGGAGCTTGATGATCTCCCGATAGGAAGTGCCATTGCTGGGCTTGTAAAATTACTAGTGCTTGGCGATGGGGAAAATTGTAATTTCAACGAGGTCTTTTTACCAAAAAAGAAGTATCACTGCTTCACAGGAACACTGGAGGAGAGGAGACAAGCAATCCATCGAATCAATGATGCTTTGGGTGCCGCCATTGAGGATGCATCTGCGGAATACTACGCTCAAGAGCTAGAGCAGTTGTTTTGTTCCGAAGCCGAACTAACTGCAACATTTGAGAATTTACGGATTCAAAAAGATTCAGTTAAGTCAGAAGTAGAATCAAAGTAGAAGAGTGCACTGCATTTGATCAATGCACAAGATTTAAGAAACTGTGAGTTGATTTTGCCATCTTTATAGTTACCTGGTGGAAACAAACAGATTGTGTAGATGACTTGTACTGATCGTTTAGTATTCAATGTTGTATCTTCGCTGCAGTATATACAATTATAGGCGATCGCCTTTATTTAGCACCTGGATGGGATTCCATAAGGACTTTACTTATAGGCGTTTCAGTCTCTCGCAGGCTATAAGTCAGGCAAAGATGGAGTTGCTAAAATATCTGCGGACTCCGAGAAAACGGATTTTGAGAAATTCTACCTACAAGAACTATTTTTTTAAGTCATTTTTCTTATATGCTTTATTGTCAATCGCGTACCTGTAGACCTTGCTGCCATCACACCATCCTTTGTCTGTATTCTAGCGAGCCAGTAATGATAACTTTACATCATCAATAAGAGATTGATTCGTTTGGTCATAAGAAGTAAAACGATTGAACTCTAAACGTTCTTGATTGTGATGATAAAAGCGAAAATGGGTAAAAGCAAGACTGTCTCAACAAGAAGTTTTTATCGCTTTTCTTCATAGATGGCTTATGAAAATTCCAGGGCAAGAAGTAGTGCGAGTATAATTTGTTCCTTTCGAGTCTGTCAATCCACAGGAAAGCTTTCACAATAATTCATCTGAACTGTGCGATTGCTGCTACAAGTTTGACACCAAATTTAATTCTTACGTTTTCTTGTTATTAAGTGAGATTTGGGAGACCGACATGCAACAAGCCTGATGAAAATAAGAAAGTACTATTTTTTTATAGTCAGCACGTTTCTAACCCGTGTTTGTCTGAAATGTGTGGATGTGTATCAGCCACATATTAAAATTTTACAGTGAATTAATGATGCAAAATGTAAAATTACTTGATTTTGTTGCGTAATTTATAATTTTTTGTATGAATCCACAACACCTCAGTTTGTGATCACGATCCCATCGGCTGTATTCTTGTGTGCGTGTGTCATGTTGATAGCTTACCATCAATAAGGGATTAATGTATTTTAAGCTCTTTTTATATCTATTGTCAATTATTATCCTTATTGTCATGGGCTTTCACCCTGTTGGAAGCTGTTGCTCTGTAGTGACTGTCCCTTACTGAGTTTTTTTCTTTCCTTTCAATTGCTCTGTTTTGAATTTGTTTTCACTCTTAGGAAGTTTAATAAACAAATGATTCGTTTGGCGACAAGCAATGAAATGATTTGTAATGGTAATAGGAATGAGTGGAGTCCAATTCGGTCTGTAATCATACGAGTGATAACAAAATCGGACGACCGCGTAGCTGGAGTCCGATTTGTTTCATCGCGATTTAATTCTATAACAAAATTCGAGAAAGAAATAAAAGAAAAACTTTTCAGGAAAAAAAAATAGTTTTCACCCTGAGATGCGTAGTGTAGAAAATATGAAAGTGCAACTGAGCTCTTCCAGCGCGCGCGCGATGGAGCGTACTATCCAATAACACAGCTGTCCTATTTGTATAGGTAATTTTATGATAATAAATAAGCTCGATTAAATTTTTCAAAGACAAATAAAATTGCATGAGGGTTTATTTATTCCAAATTGCACGAGAAAAATCATGTGATTACTCGTTAATAATATACGTACAAAAATTTCAGACAAACAGCAGACAGTTTGTTTTTATTTTGCCTTGCGGGGCTAACACGCTCCACCTACAAGAACCCGGTTGGTCCAAAAATGACAAGGCAGGCTTGTTGACAGGTTTGGGGAATACAGACCAAAATATCCTCTGCGGAAAAAGAACAAGTGTTAAAATCAGGCTATCTTTCAAAATGCTTTTCGCTTTTAGAAGCTCTAAATAGAACAAACAGTGAAAAGTTCAGGCTTGCTTGTTCAAAGAGCTCAACTTTTTGGCACTGCAATTCGATTTCAGAGGAGAATCGACGTTCTTAAAATGATCACCGGCGTCCTCGGCATGCTTTTGCGGATGATTCTGTGTTTGTTTTGTTACGGTTGTTCGAGGTACCCGTCAATCATTTTTAATTTTAACTTTTTGCACTAATTTCGTGTTTCTGCACTCAAAAAATTTCAATTTTTTGCATCGTTTGGGGTTAATTGACATGCTCTCTGCCAATCAAAGTGCAGAAATTTTCGTATTTATATTATTAGGGCACAAATCATAGCTGGTGATGGCCAATCAGATGCGAGAATTTGTTGTAGTTACGATTAAAGAGTGAAAGCACTAGGTTGTGACCCTGACAACTTGTAATCAGTAAACCAACCGAGAGCAAAGGGAAACGTTAAGAGGAAACAGAGGCTACGCAACAGAGCATAACATCTGCTCTCATCGGAGGATGCAACGGAGGTACTCGACAAGGTCAGGTCCAACACGCAGTGAGTCTTTAAGGCCATTTAAAGACCGTCAACAGCGCAAGTTCGAAAAACTTTTGCACGAGAATCTCCATCTGGAACACATTTTGTTGCCAAAACTAACTGGGTTATCAACTTAAGACCCCTTAGCAACGCTGAGGTGTCCTTTTAGAAGAAAGGCCTGAATTTTGCCGTGACTCCTGCGAACATCCCAGCAACTGAGATTATCACCAAAGTTCAATCGGCAGTCAGGACAGTCGATGCAGAACGAGCCGACACAGTGAGAGGAGCTGTTAACACCATTCTTCAACAGGTAGAACTACCGAAGCCTAATATCACGAAGGGACAGCGGGACTCCCTTAAGAGCCTGAAAGAGAACATTTCCATCATGGCTCTCCCAGCGGACAAAGGCCATGCTAGCGTTGTCCTGGATACTGACACATACCACGTCAGCACTGATCGAGACCTGACCGCACCAGCTCCTAAAGCCGGAAAGACTCGACGAACCGCCTGAGTCGTAAACTATTCGAGAAGCTGCTCAACTTGAAGCGAAATGGGCACATGTAAGAAGTTGTTTACAATACAATCAGACCTCGACACAATCAGCCGCCTAGGACCTTTGAGACCAATTCAACATACCGCCTATCGTGTTCTGTCACCACCACGGGATATCTGATTATTTGTCCTCTTTTTTAACTAACACCTTATATCTCCTCCCAACAGGCAACTCGGATTGCACGGTGAAGAATTCAGCTCACTTCGTCTCCATCATCAGCAGTGGGAAAATCCAGGATCACGAGATGCGGACTTTTTATTTATTTATTTATTTATTTATTTTGCCACACAATAGAAATTTATTTATTTATTTTATTTATTGATTTATCTATTTATTTATCCAGGGGTATCCAATTTAGCAGAGCTAGTTTAAATGGAGCCCTGACAAAGTAGGTCAGCACCAGGGATGGTCACAGCCAGGGTTCGTTACGTCCCTAGTGGTTCTTTAACGTCCCACAGAATTAATTGTGGAGAGTTGTGAGACGGGACCTCCGGTTTATCGTCCTTATCCGAGAAGACTAGAAAGTCTAACCATTTGCAGATGTCATTGCAAAGGAAGCACTTTCTCCTCAGTTATTTAAAGACCCTGAGTGTTGGTCCGGCCGGGGTTTGAACCCACGACCTCCCGCACGTTACAAAACAAGGAATAGGAAAACATGAATAGCGAAACTACGGCTGATTACAGACAAAAGGGAAACTAGAAAGCTCATGGGTGATTAGGCCTCCTCGAACTAGGTGCTACAGGTCAAATACAAATGGCGAAGAAACTAAGTTGACTAATTCTTATGCATGAGCTCTTTATAAGTGTACTTTAAAGCTTTTTCTTAAAAGAGCATAGGGAACTAAGGCGTTCCTAGTATTGTAGGAATATTTGATTATTTAGATGAAAACGGTGTCGTTCGATAAGGAATCGCTGTTCCTATCGAGACTATCGAGGGTGTCGTACAAGCCGTTTTGCCATGCTGCGAAAGCTGGAGAGTGGCCCAGGCCTTGCTGACCGCCCGACGCTAACACCTGCTCAAATTGCAGACCTTTTAGATTTCTTATTGAGATCGACGTACTTTGAGTATAATGGATCGATTTAAAAACAAGAACATGGCGTAGCCATGGCACGCCCGCGGTTATTGCCAATCTGAACATGAAGATGTTCGAAGCACAGGCAATACAATGAACATCCGCGCACTGAAAATCCAAGATCTGGAAGCACTTCGTAGACGATATCTTCACTATCCTTGATCAAGACAGCGTTGACCACTTCTTACAACACCTCAACAGTCAACAGCCAACCATCCGTTTCACCAGGGAGACCGAGAACGACAACAAGGATACCTCAGTCTCGCGAGAATCAAACAGAACACTGGCCAGTACTTAACGTATGATTCTCACTATCTTCAATCAGTACGACCGGGCGAGGCGTCTCGTAATCAAACCAGAAGTTATTTAAAAGGAGAAGAAACATTTGTCAACTGCCTTTCTTGCCAACGGTTACCCCTCCTCCTTCGAGCAGAAGATCACCAAGACAAGAACAACAGCCCTCAGTGACAGAGTTTAAGACCACTGCTGTTTTACACTCCTACATCCAAAGGAGTATCGGAGCCTCTTCGCCGGCCGTTGCCCGGAACAACAAGACGTGCCCACCGTCTTTAAATCCGACACGACATCACTTAGTGAGACGAAAAGACACTATCGGTTCGGCTAAGCAAGATGGCGTTATCTACAAGATTAAAATGTACATCGGGGAAACAGGGAGATCTATGCGGGAAAGAACCAAAGAGCACTCTGAAGTGTGAGTTAAAGTGCTAAGAGAAACCCATGAAAAACCCAAAGGGCGTTACACTTCAGAGTTAACTCTCTGTTCCACCACTTGTTCGTGTTCATAGTGCTACGCGGCACAACATATATATGCACCCTTACTCTCTCTTCGCCGCGATTCACCAACTCAATCGTCCCCGACTTTCTCTGTCCGACCTCGTAGCTTAGTCGGCAGAGCAACGGTAGATCTAATCCCGAGGTTGTGGGTTCGATTCCCATCGAGGTCATGAGAATTTTTTCTTTGCCTCGTGTATTTCCCTGATACCCTTTACTAGGGCTAACGCTCTGTGGGTAGCCTGCAAACAGGCTCTCCATTTGGGTATTCCGAGAGATGGTCGTGTCGACTTGCTCTTTAAATGGCACGCGGTCAAAGACCGGGGATTGGGGCGGGCAAGAGAGGGGAGAGCCTGCAATGGTCTTTGTAAGATTTGAGTTCTGCCCCCTTTTCCGCTTGACTGATCTGTCAAATTATCAAAGTGAAATGAACCAATCAGAACGAAACAGAAATGACCTTTGGGTCAAGGCAGCTGTCAAAAAGCTTTTGTGCGACACGTCCGCTTGTTTACGCGTAAGTTGTTATGTTATGAACTCCAACGAAACATATCGACGCAAAACTGGAAGGAAACCACAAAGCGTCAAATCGGTTGACGAATTTTGCAGAATTTGCAAGTGTTCGTTGGGGACAAAATAACGCTCTCAGGGGTCTTTTGTGAACGTTTTCAAGCCTTGTACCAGAGAGGGATTTTAAAATGTAGTTTTTGAATCTTCCTTGGCAAGGAAAACGATCAACCTTGTCAGAGTGGAGCACCTTATCCGATTCGAAACTCCTGGCACATCTCAATATCGACGATCTTCCGGACAACACCGCAAGCGCGAAAGTCTTAGTTTTGTCTTCGAATGGGGATGTGATGATTAGAACACCTGAAGATAAAGCTACAATTTTCCTAATAAAGAATCGGGCGCTTAAGAGGGGGAAAACAGCCGCAAATGCTTTTATTGTACACAAAGCTATGCGCGCTTATTGCACCAGTTAAAAGTTTGACACTACATGTATTTTGAAATGTAGAGACGTTGACGAGCTCGCAGCGTTCTCGAACAAACTGGTTGTGAAGAAAAATGAAGTGTATTTGCCGCTATGGAACGTCTGCATTCGTGGGTCGAGGGCACACCACTTCGGCCAAGGCGAGTAAAAAATCAGGCAACTGAGGGAGGTTTCCAAACACGTCTGAGCTTTCGAGTTCCCCTGCTTTCAATCCTCAGAGAATTCGCATCTTCTTCCATCTGATCTGCAGTGGTGCTCTCGAGGAGTCCAGCGATTTCATCACAGCGAAAACTTGAAACACAAAGCTTTTTCCAATGCTTGTAGTCAACACGGTTAGTACATCCTTTTCATTAAGGAGACTCAGTTAATTGCCAGGTATTGCTATTTCTTCAGATCAATTCGCTTTTAAATTCAAAGACGAGATAGCTTCGTTGAGCTGAGAATCCATATAATTATCCGGCGTGTGAAACAAGAGCCGAAAAAGGCTACGTTCGCGGTGTCTGAAATACCTCTGCTCACTTATTTGACATGTGTCAAGTCGAACTGGCCAATCAGCAATTTACGTTCAGAATCTGAACGTAAATACTCAAATCGTAGAAGGACCATTGCAGGCTCTCCTCTCTCTCACCTGCCCCAATCCCCTAGCTTTTCACCGCGCCAGTAGAAAGCAAATCTCGGAATAACCCATACGGAGAGCCTGTTTGCAGGCTACTCTGTGGGTTTTTCATGGGTTTCTCTTAGCACTTTAACTCACACTTCAGAGTTAATTCTCTGTTCTACCACTTGAATATGCTTTAGCTCTATTATGTGACAAAATTTCCTCTGCTATCGATAATGATGAGTCAGATTACAGTAGGAATATTTATTGATCTATCTAGTCTATCTAAAGCCTTCAACACGGTTAATCATCAAATTCTATTAGATAAGTTGCAACACTATGGTATTTGTGGCGTTGCATTTAACTCGTTTTCTGATTATCTAAATAACAGACAACAATTTGTTCAATTTAAAGGCTATCATTCTTCACATCATTTTATTAAGTGTGGTGTCCCTCAAGGCTCCATTCTTGGTCCTCTTCTATTCCTAATTTACATTAATAATATGTACGCCATCAGGAGCATATATGGGCTCCTGACGTCATGTATCAAAGGTTTTAGACTTCATTCTTTTTGCTGACGATACTAACATTTTCTTTTCACACAAAAATGTAAGTATAATTGAAAAAACTTTGAATGAAGAATTACCAAACGTAACAGACTGGTGCCAAGCCAATAAGCTTTCCATAAATTTTAAGAAATCTAATTTTATGGTAATTAAACCCAGGCAAAAAAGGCAAACACTTGACATCATTCTAGTGGTTAGTCGATGTGCCATTGGACGAGTAAATGAAACTGTGTTTTTAGGTGTTATTCTTGATGAAAGTCTGTCGTGGAGACCACGTGGCTAGAAAAATATCAAAATCTATTGGCATAATTTATAAAGCAAGTTTTTGCCTTCCCACCTCCTTTTTGTGTACCTTGTATTTTAGCTTAGTATAGGCCCTATCTTGTTTACTGTATATCAGTATGGGGATCGACCTATCCTTCTAATCCAAATCGTATTTTTTTTACTTCAGAAAAAGGCTTTAAGAATCATATCAAGAAGCGCATTCGATGCTCATACTGAACCAATATTTAAGCAGTTGAAAATTCTGAAACTCAGTGATAAAGTTTATCGATTTCAAATTGGCAAGTTTATGTTTTCTTTTAAAAAAGGCCTCCTTCCTGATGCATTCAATGAATTTTTTGCTGACTAATCAAATTCATCATTATAATACTAGAAACTCTAATGCCTTTTACTTATTTCCTTGTAGAACAAATATTAGACAGTTTGCATTACGCTTTCAAGGACCTAAAGTGGTTAATTCCTTCAATACAGAGATTCAGAAAGCTGACAGTTTTTCTCAACTTAAGTCTAAAAAGTTTTCTCCTGAACTGACTTCCCTTACTTTGTTTTGTTTTTTGTGTTATTGTTTTTTAACCTAAATGTACTTATAAATTACATAAGACACGCCTACAATTTGTAATTTCATAGTTGTATTTTTTCGAGGTGCCTGTAACCCGAATACAGGGTTCATAAAGAAAATTGCAACCTTTTTTAAAGGACTTTTCAAGGACCGAAGTTATTTTTCAAGGACCCTCGAATAAATGTAATGTTACTGGTTAAATAATAAACAAATATACTTTACTACTACTTTACTGCTTTAAATCGTATGCACCTTTGACGTGTCTTTGTCAAGAGTCCCAGTATCAACCTTTTCCTGATTCACATTTCCTGTGGAAATGCTGCTCTGAACCACACAGTACTTGCTGTTGCATCCGTCCCTAAAGACGCCCGATGTTTCCTTCCCGCCACGTGCGAATTATGTAGTGCACTCTCGCCCATTGTTGTTAAAGTGATAGTTTTGTTGCATACCATGCAAAATGCTTTCCGCAAATCGCCTTTTACTTGCCTAACCATTTATATTCTTCCTTGGTAAAACATTTGGGATTAAATGTACACTTTCCGGGTATTTTTTTAGCAAGTAGCCACCGACAACACAATTGCAACGTTTTGAAAAACTCTACAATTTACCAGCTCCATGTGACATGGGCAAAAGCGTCACAAATCATATACAACCACTGGTCAATTTGGATTGGGCTCGCAGATTAGTTCACATTTGAGTTTTGCTTTCGTGTGTAGGTTATCCTTCGACAAAAAACGAAAAAATACTCTAATCTACACACACACACACAAAATTATTCAACCCCTACAGATTTTATGTTGGAAAAAATCAAGGACTTTTCAAGACCTTGTCAAGGAATTTAAGGACTTTTCAAGGATGTATGAAATTCAAGGACTTTTCAAGGACTCTATCTAAAATTCAAGGACTTTACAAGACTATGCGAACCCTGCGAATAAGCCCTTAATGGTTTCTATATGGGCATCCTCGCCTTATGTTTTCTCTTTTCTTGGTTATTTTTTATCTCTTGTAGTTTAATTTATATTTCTCTTGTAATTTTAATAACAGAGTGGCAAAAAAATCGACTGAAACTGAAACTGACTCCACGCTAATGATACCAACAGGGATACCTGCACCAATCACAGCCGACTACTGTGATACAAATGGAGGAACGCAACCAGTCCACTGCATCGCCTGATGAAGACCAGCAGTAAAAGGTCGAAACGTCGCGATCTACATCTCAAGTGACTACATCCTGAGACAAACGATAATACACTATATAATTACTGCAACTACCATGATGAAGAAAAACAACCTTTTTATTGAGGGAGACTAACACTTTAGGACTTTTAGGCTTGCAGCGATCATTAATTCCTGGTCTCTAGTATCTAGACGTCGTTTCAGATCTTTATACAATATTTCATAAATATCTCCAGTCTGACTTTCTTGTAGCGTATAGCTAAACCTGGCATTAAGACCTAAGTCAACAGCACTGAACACCAACAAAAAAACTTGTAAAAATTCGGTTGGCATGACATTTTTTTAGTTACTTGCCATTCTACCCCTTCAATTTGCAGTAAAAAGAGAGGCCTTGATATGCTCTCGCGATTCCTTTCAAAACGATACAGACCATTTTTATCGAAATTTTCTCTTTCCATGTGTCGAGTTCAAAACCGTTCGATAAGCGTTTTCTTTCTCAAACAATGAGCATAAATGTCTGTGAGCAATATTGACGCAAGCACTGTATTTAGTCATTTGGAAACAAACTATTTATCTCGCCAATTGTGTTAAACACAGCCGTTTTTAGGGGAGCCTTGTTTCATCTCCTAAAAACGACTGCGTGGGAGGCTAGGCGATCGGCTGCCTTTCCCTCAAGCAAGACACCACGGAACGCCGCAAGAAGCTAGAAGAAAAAAAATCCCCACGGTATTAGCGAATGCTTTTCGTTTAATTAATGTACTACAGTTTTTGACGTTACCATGTTACCACCAATAGCGTAGCTCCATCCCCTATATATATGCCACACACCTTAAAAAGCTAATGATAAGGATCAACACTGAAAAATGATTGATTCATAAATGACAATTAAGGTTTTTTTTTTTATTTTGAAAACAAGAATTTCAGTTTCTTATTATTATTACTTTTCATCTTGTATCAAGAGTATTTTGCACCCCACAATACTCCTAAAATGTCCATATTATCTGCTGGCAATTCTTCACTAACCAATTGCTGGTTTGCAAGTGACGTCCTGGCGGCCATGTTGGTGGTCAAGAACAATAGCCTTTCTCTCCGCTGGGAACTAAATTCTCTTTTTATGTAAATTCTTCAAAATAATTTTCTATTGTTTCGACCCCTAACATGGCCGCCTTGTCACGTGGTTGAAAACTAAGAATTAAGGCCGTGGACGGGTATTGAGGCCCCACAAGGACGTCCAGCCACCCGCCAGGATTTTTTGAAAAACTAACAACATTTATCATCTGCCTTGTCTCGACGAAGTTCGCCCCACAACCCGTGGGGCAGGAAGATCTCAAACATTCATGACCCCTGCCAAAATCCACCAATCTCGTGGTCCACTTGGCCCAATCAACATCCTCATTGTGC
This sequence comes from Galaxea fascicularis, assembly GCA_948470475.1. Classification (NCBI taxonomy): domain Eukaryota; kingdom Metazoa; phylum Cnidaria; class Anthozoa; order Scleractinia; family Euphylliidae; genus Galaxea; species Galaxea fascicularis. Next base: position 9,407,577 of record OX419347.1, read on the forward strand.
AACAAGCCAGTAAAGGCAAGCTTCTTTGTGCTGTGAGAGGAATGTGAGACCAGAGTTTCTCTATTGCCTGTTACCAGGGCTTTGTCGCACAAAGTGGCTCTGCCAAGTAAGTCACTCAGGACAAACTCCATGAAACCACAACAGGGCGTGGTCTTCTTCATCATCATCATCATCATCATCATTATCATCGTCATCTATATACTTTATTTATTAAACCTATATTTTCTTAAACCTGTACTGGTTTTATCCAGTGAACTAGACAGGTGTTTTGCCTTGTTATATACTCGTAAACTACATCCAGTCATCCCTGTAAAGAGCTACATTGAGTATGCTGTGGAAATGTCGAGTCCCACCACTGGTCCCACAGAGCTAAGCCAAGTCACAAGGTAGTTAACGGGCCTGCAAATGAAAGAAAGTGAAAATACAATCAGTTAATACTATTCTATCAACACCAGAGTAACTAGTGTAGTTGTCACAAGTAGAGATGTGGACATTTTCACAACTTTGATTGTCAAGTTCGCTTTATGGGACGATTTTGCCAATTTTATGAAACCAGTATGTTTGACTTAAAGTTGTGAATTTTAACCATGAATTTCACACCAATAAGTCAGTCTGTAATATTTCAAATGGGGTTGCTTAATTACTGACTGTCACTCTGCTAGCAGAACCTTTCTTAAACTCCGAAAAGAAAGGCTCTGCAAGCGGGTGACCGACTGTAAACTCAGTGAGCAACTGAAAGATTGCTAAAAAATTGACTCATCTGGAGTCAGGTAGTCCAGCATGTTTTCAATTGAGACCCTGCCACTTCGCAAGACTCTAGCAGGGGTGTCAAAACTACAGGCCCTGGTTGTTCAAAGGCTGGATAGTGCTATCCACCGGATAAATATCTATCCAGTGGATAGTGCAATTAGCTTTCCCAATACTTATCCGTTGGATAGTGATTTATCCGGTGGATAGCGTGAAAATCATCACTAACTGTGTGTTCCCAGCCGGCTACACTGCTAGGGTATTGCTCTGATTCTTTAGTCCTGGTTTAGTACAAGATGGAAAATAGCCACCACATCAACAATAGAGCCGCCGTCTTCAAAACTTTCTGACAACCATACTAAAAAATCCACAAAGATTCAGTTTGTATGGGAGATGGGAATATTATCCTAGGAAATGTTAAGTCTATTTTTCTGCCATTACAACGAGCAACATTAAAACAAACATACAAACAAACAAAAACAACTTGATCTAAGTGGATGTTTGGATTTGACTGCACTCCCTTTGTGTTTATGAAACCCAAACCTATGCCTCTTAATGAGTGATCCATGAAAAGCGAGGCAGGAATGGCCACTGTTACAGCAAGTCAGATTCATGTTATGTCGCTTTACGCTGCTAGGCCTATTACTTCAACAACCAAAAGATCAAATTTAAATTTAAAAAAAATAAGTAAATAACCGGTTAATGCACCTATTAATATAAGCCGGGGGGAGGGACGGTATAGGGTGGTGATTTGATAGTCATTGTTGGCTATTGGATAGGGCTTGGATTGAATTTGTCCTCCTCAGGGGAGGTTCTGTCAAGACCTCCTAAAATCTGTATAACTGACAAGACAGATTTGCTGACATGCAGGAAATTTTATAACAGTAATATTGTTTTTGAAATGCCAAATACATGGCATTTTCACTGCCTTCTTCTTCACTGACTTAACATTCATAGGCAGTAGTTACATCAGCCCACATTTGACCATTGTACAGTCCACTAGAGTTCTCGGTAGTTCAGTGTGTAGAGCATTCAACTAGTTACAGAAGGTCATAGATTCAAATCCCATCAATTTCATCTCTGATCCACACATATTATCATTGTTTCATTTTCTATTCTGAGAGTGACTGTAGGATGTACATAACTGTAGGATGCAGTTAAATCAGTGTGTTAATTGACATAATGTGAAGTTGTGTGGTGCAGGAACTATGTCAGCCAACACTTGACCATTGATCAGCACTAGAGACCTCAGTTTCAGCAGCTCTGGAGCGTTAAGAGCATCCGACTGGTGCATGGAAGGTGGTAGATTCAAATCCTATCTGGAACTCAGAATTTTTTTTGGAGTTCTTCTCTCCACACAAATTCATTCTATTTCATTAACTACTACTTGGCTGGACAATTTAATAAAGTTAACAACCAGACACCCTACTGCAAGGTACCAACCTGACTGACTTGACACTTAAGGCCCTCTTCATCATGTCTGCAGTGTGACAAGGATGAAGCTGATAAAATGGAATGCCAAGATATGGATGCTCCTATGAACTCAAAAAAAATAAACAAACAAACAAACAAATATTAAACACTGACTAAAACAAAACAATATATATTGCAGAAGGAGGGATTTGAGGTGAAATAAAAGATCAAAATAAATAACAAGAGCAGGCGATTGGGTTAACGTAGTTTTAATGAAGGAGTTAATGTTAACTTAAGTTGAAAAATAAATACAACAAATCTAGCAAGTTTGGGGCACCATGCAAGGGGTCTCACCGCAGATCTCCCATAGCTCAGTGGTAGAGCATTCTGACACCAATGCAGCTGATTGATTGTTGCCCTACATGACTGATTATCATTTAACATATTCAAACATTAATTCTCTTCAAAGTGCACTTAACCCCCAAATATTTTTTTTTTGACGACGAGGAACAAGAAAATTTTACTTGTTTTTAGAATTGCTCACGAGCATACTGCAAAAAAAAAAAAAACTGGAAAACTGCCCAAATAGTATCAAACTCTGGATTAGTTTATCTTTTTTTCAATAGGACACTTTCAAAAATATCAAAATTCAGCTTAAAACCTCAGCTAGAAAAAAATTGAGTTTGGACATATGTACTGTAAATACCTTGAACATCTGATATTAGCAGAGCTTCAATGCCCATTTTCAAGAATGCCAACAGAAAATGTTACAGTACACAGGGTTAAAAATTTAACATTATAATATTATTTTGAAGGCACCTGCTGAGTTAAAAATGTCCACTTCTCATATTCAAGTCTTTTACGGTAGACTTCTGGAACATTTGCCCATACTTCCTCCAAACTAATTAACTTGCCATCTAAGAGCAAGAGATTAACAAAGAGTAGAAATAATATTGTAATACTTACAGTCTTTCCCGTAAAACTGTGAACGCCAGAAAAAATTTCTGGAATGTTCATTGTTTCGCGACCAATCAGAAGCAACATGAAACCACAACCTAATTACCGTTAAGGTTTGCGGTTCAGTTTTCTCACGCGTGATTGGCTTTTTACTTGAAACACAATAACATTCCATAGATATTTCACGGTTTTACGGGAAAGACTGTAACAATAATCAATAACTATAATGATCATCATTTGGCCTGCATTATGTGTTTTGTTTTTCTTTTCTTTTGAAAAAAAGAAACATTTCTTTAATTATCACCTGCAACTGCAAGAAGTCTGAGGGCACTAACATGGTGTAGTCATGTTATAAACTCTGATCCTCTAATCTCATTATATACCTCTTACTAACCTATTTCGAGGTCCGTACTGTAAATTATGGACCGAAATTTTTCCCATTGGCTTATGGTCCAAACACGAAGCGTGCAGGCCATAAATCAACAGGAAAAAACGAGGATCTGTAACTTACAATACGGACTGAAAAAACAAGGTTAGTAAGATATTTATTATATCTCTGAGGTTAATCAGGCGCACAGGAAAGGAAACTTTTAAATTTAGCAGGCCGTACAGTAAAATACGGCCCGCAAAATTGACCAATCACAGGGAGTGTACTAACGGAGAGATATAATAATTATTAACATTTTATTCTCCTTACAGTTTCCACATAATTATTTTATGTCCTGTGTAGAGAGAATTGGTATAATGGTCAACTCAAATGATCCCTGGTGATCATTTACTATATTCTCATGCCCTATATACTTGACAAACTACTGATATGGTAAGCAGAAGTTAGATGGTGGTCAAAAGATCACTGTCAAGTTCAAAGAAAACAGCATTTCCTGAAGCAAACTTATATAAGAATTTTGGAAATGCTAAGAGACAGCACACAAACTTTATAGTTTTCATTGTTATATAACACCAATTTAAGGTGCACATGGTGAAACAAAATGAGAGGTGGCCAGTGGTCTTGCAGTCTTGATCATTTGTACAAAGCCATCTTGATATTTGCCAGTCCCCTGGTCAAGCCTAAATGTATCTTCGACTCATTTGCGGCCCATTAACTGGTGTGCCAAATGTTGGTTTGACTTCCTGAATGAACAATTTCTCACAAATTAAGCAGTCCTATCTGAATTTAAGCATTGTGCATACATTTGTAAAAATGAACTATTCATTGTTTTAAGATGAATAGGCTTGCCAGCTAAATTCCCATATCACCTTGGCTATTAATCAGGAAATGAGTAACTTTGAAAGGTTCTGGTTGGAATTAAGTATTCTTCAGGGTCATCTCATTGTAAAGGTTACTATCTACCTTCATCATCTCTTTTAATTTGCTTCATTGGTTTAAAAACTACAAAAAAAAAGCATTATGGTTTTTTCAAGAAACCAAGCTTTTTTCTTTAAGCTTTCTAAGAGGGGAGCAAGGATTCAAGGTCCTATGCAATTGTTAATATCCTCAGCCACATGTATCATATTCTACAGGTGTCTGATTTCTTTTGCTCTCAGTTGCATTGATTTTAAGCGCCTGCTTGTAAACAGAACCTAAGCAAACTGCACTATGAAGATCAAGAAAGTAACCCTTGGTTGACTTGAATTATGGTAATCATGACTGTTACAATATTACCATAATTGTTACAGGTGAGGTTATTAAATGTTTTATTGAAGTGGAATAATTTAAGTGGGCTCTTAATGCCTTGCTGCAAAAACTTGTCTTTTCCCTTAAATTTAAAACAAACTGATGACAAATAGGGGTCACCATACCTTTGTAGAGTTGTATATATTTAACAAATAAAAAAGCCTTGATGCTGCGCTTTGTTTTGTTGTAAGGCATAACATAGAAGGAAGTGATGAGAGCACAAAAAGTAGGAAGAAACAAGGGCCACAGGCAAGTGTTTCCCTACTTCTTGATCATGAGCAGTTAACACAACAAAACAGTTAGTGTTTTTTTATTTGTTTTATATAGTTTATTTCATATTGTTTAGATAAATTAATCATTTAAAATTTGCAAGAAAACTGAGAAAAGTTTTAATTTGGCTTGTGCATGCTGAATGGCATCACCTTACACAAGATTATTTAGTAGCAAGTTGTACAATAATTTTGCTGCCAAATAACACTGGGAGGGTAGTCACATGTGGTTCAGTTAACTCTCAGTAAAGTTAGGATGTCAGTACCTCATTAAAATCAATGAAAATGAGCAGTGCTTAGCATCCATCTTGTCAAATCTGTGGTGTGACAACACTATGGTAACCAAGTTCCCATTTTGGATTTGAAAAATGCTAGATTTGTACTGGTTTTAAACCTGCACAAGCAGAAAAATGGCATCATTTCTGCACCTTTAACTCTCATAAGGCACACTCAATTTCAATGACAAGGTAGGCAAGCTATCTCATTTAATCAATATTAGGATGAAATCAACAGGTAGCACTAATGCTATGGTAACCTTGTACAACAATAACAAACACTGATTGGTTGATTCTTGGTCACATGCTGCTGATCAAATTTAAATGTATCCTGACCTGGATACAATTGTGCAGTTCTTGCCCACGTGCCAAATACAACAGCACCTGATTAAAAATGGTGTGATCTTCAGTACGTGCTCACATTCTTATTCATTTAGCAGGATTGACGACTGTGAATAAAGAAGTTGTGCTGTCTTTGTTTGTTTTTGCTATATGATTGTTCAAGGTAAAGTCTAAATATATGAGAAAGCAGTTACTGTTCCCTCAGGAAATTGGTTAATAAATTATTTTGTTTTCCATTGAGTCCTGATATTTCCCTCAACTTCGTCTCGGGAAACATCAGGACTCTCGGGGAAAACAAAACTAACTGCTTCCCTTGGGGCCATAAAGTATATAATATCCATTGAAACTCAGATGAATAAATAATATTTTTTTTTAGATATGATATTGAATCCTTGATGTAAATAGATGTGTAATTGTTCTAGAGCTCTAAACCTTTTCTTATTTCATTGACTTGAAACTTGAGATATGTATTTTTGTCTTTTGAATTTATTAAAGACTTTATTTATTTATTTAATAATTGTTTCATTATAATTTACATATGGGAGCTGAAGAACAGAAATTGCTAATCAATTTCCAGTGTAAACATCACATGCACCCACCACTTGGTTTTGCTTTATATTCACTGCCTAGGAACAAGGAACTGCTCAACCAATCAAATTGCTGGAAACCCTTTGTTCAGCTCTGAAATTACATTCATCTTTCATATTCTTATTGCCTGCTCTGTTTCAGAATAGGTTTGAAATTGTAAAAACTGTACACCCTTTCTTTCCTTAAAATGTGATGTTCAAACTGAAATAAAGACAGTAACAAACCTTGTTTGCTGGCAGTAAAATACAGAACAGGCACACTGTAGCTGTGACTGTACACAACATGATACTCATACGTCAGGAACACACTTTTCAGAGCTGGTTGTAGGTGAGCTGGTACTGCACAATCCTGCAAAATGAACCAGGCTTAAAAAGCAGACCATGCAAGGTTCTAATAAGGATTGATTTGGATAGGAATTGGTTTGAACTTAAATAAAATTAACAACAAAAATGTTACTTATATGACATTTTGATGACCTCACGTCATCACTGTCAAGTGTGAAAAAAATTAACATAAATAAAAAATTACATGTTTATAAATAAACAAAAATGAAAGTGTGTAAATCACATGAATGCAATTAGTATAGGTAATCACATGATTCCGAGTGCAATTTGGAATAAATAAGCACGAGTAAATTTTTTCAAAGACCAACAAAATTGCACGAGCCCGTAGGGCGAGTGCAATTTGTGGTCTTTGAAAAAATTTACGAGTGCTTATTTATTCCAAGTTGCACGAGAAAAATCATGTGATTACTTATTAATAAAACACTTGAAAAAATAGACTACTTATAAAGCTTCAAGCCCATACATTGACTACTGAGGTACACAGAAGGCATTGCCCTCGATCTTCCGAAACTTGGAGAAGCTTCGAAAATATCCTGAGATCACCGGAAGTTTTCGGTAATCTTCGGAAATCTTCGGTAATGTTCGGGTAATGTTCGGAAATCTTCGGAAGTCTTTGGGTAATCTTCGGAAGTGTTCGGGTGATCGTCGGAAATTGTCGGAAGCATTCGGGTGATCTCCTGAAGTGTTCGACGATTGTCGGAAATCTTCGTGTGGTCTTCGGAAATCTTCGGAAGGTTTCGCACGATATTCGGCGGTCTTCGAAATACATCGGTTGGTCTTCGGAAGTCTTCGAGTCTTCGTTTTAACTTCGGAAATCTTCGTTGTAATTTGCACTTGTGTTACACTTTTGCACTGGTGTTACACTTTCTGCACTTTGTTACACTTGAACTGCACTGCTCTCAGCCAATCACAATCGAGAAATTTTTTCAAGTGTATTATTAAAGCATGAAAACGTGGGTAGTCACACAAAAGATTCACACTTGTAGATGAGTGTTTACATGTAGTTTCTGTCTTTTCTTTCTAATCACAAGCATTAAAAAATTACACACTCAAGCTTACCCTGGTACTTTTATATCTCACTTACATGTAAGGCATTAATTCTCATGAAAACCAGGGTTAGAGTGAATTTTATTTTTGACTCAAACGCTAATCAATGAGGATTTTTTCAATAATTTCTCCCCTACAAATTTCACTTAGTTTACATAAATTTTCCTTCATCCCAAGCTTAACCCTTTCACTCTCAAGGGGTTCTCCATTGACGAGTAAAATCGTCTGGCATTAGACAGAGTAAAATCCATTTTTTAAAGGGTTAATGGGGACATAGGTTTTGGGTGAAGATGTGGTTAAATAAACTGTTAAAAACATACTCCATGAGAGGGTTAAAGTCTCCATTATCATTTAGTTGTGAATTGTGTTAATCTGCAATAGAAGTTACACTGTAATTGGGTGTCAATTCACCCTTATAGCTACTAATTACATCCAGCAACTACTGTATTCCAATGGTGTTTTTTTACAGTGTTTTCTACTCTAGATAGGTATGCAATTGAAGGGTTACCTGAAAAAAAGTCCTAAGTACCGTTACCAGATTTCCCTTGCAAGGTATCATGTATTCACTTGTGAGTCACAAGGGGAATTTGGCATTACATCAGAAATCACTTAGGACGATATTCCACACACCCCTTCAATTTGTGATAGAGAACACCACACTAGCCATATATAGAAGTCCTGACTGCATGACTGTGTAAAACACCTTCAAGGATAACAGGGGAAAAAGCATATATAAAGGATTCAAACATCGAGTAAAAGCACTTTGGAGAAATGAACTGCACAAATCCATTTTGTCAATCCTCCAAACAACAACCCAATCCTTTTAAGAATCTCTCCTGCATCCCTTCAAAAAACACATACAATAAGACAAATCTTGCTTGTGTACATCTATATTCAGCCAATTCTAAACAGCTACTAGTTTAAGCAACTTATAACATGGGCATATGAGGTTTTAGAGCTTTCTTGAATTCTGTTAATTACCTTCTCATGGAACTCTCTACCCCAGGAAGAAAATTTTGCTTCCTCTCTCTCTAGTTTTTAAGATCAAACATACCACCTACTTGTCTTAAGGTGCACAAACATGCTGAAGAAATAAATACTAGACTTATATTCTTATCTGCCATTGCAGTTTATGTGGATAAGTTTGTAATCTTATATACGGTATTTCCATTTTAAGCTGTGAGATAGCTCATCACTTGTTGTGGGAACTTAAAGGGAAATTTGACCGAACAATCTCCCTTGTAGGTGGGAAAGCTGAGGGAGGTTTTGTTACCAAAAAATTAATGCCTTGCTCCAGAGAAAAATCAGGGGAATTTGTCGAGAAAAACAAGTCATTTCAAGTTCTCTTAAATAAAGTGCAAAACTCCATTGTGCTCAACTCCTAATGTTGCACAAATGGTGGACTCATCAGGTATTGTTATATACGTAAATCTATTTCTATCTTGTTGTTCCCTACACTTTATGCTGCTTTAGACATTACAATCGGAGGCAATTGAATAACAGTGGACTTCTTTTTTTCTATTTGCAAATTAATATCTTTTCAGGAGACCAAAATAACAACACCATGGTGATGCAAACTTCACATTTTTTAATTTGCTGCCCCTCCAGAAGGGGCGATTTCTTAACTGTTATTGTTCTGTGTCCCCATCTAGGAGGGGAAAATTAGGGACTTTTGCTGGGCCCTGTACCAAGTCTCCTCCCTTGCCTGGGATACCCCTCCCCTCCCCCCCCCCCCACAAGGGATGACCAATGATAGGTGCATTATTAATGTTCATAAAGCACAAGTACAACTGGGCAATTTGACTGGAAATAGCACTATATGAGAAAAAAAATTAAATGTGTGTTATAATTAAATTCATCTTTCTAATTGGTTCAATTACCTTACCCAGGTTTGAATTTCATGGGAATCACCTCCAACCTACTTTTTCTAAGAAAACCTTAGAATAAAACTGTAGAAAGATTTCCACACAGCCCCATACATTTATAATATATTATTAATCACTGCCTTATAATCCTGCCATGCAAATAAATAGAGAATTTGAGGTAAATGATGTGTGGTTAAATAATGAGCATGGGGGTGAGCAGCCATCTTAATTTCCTGAAACTGTAAAAGAAAACAAAGCCTCACATCGTTATCTTCCTCCAAACCCCAGCTTGTTTCTGGTGCAGATGTTTTCTCTGTCTCATCTTCACTTGCTTCACTCTTGTCCAGCTTAACTTCGTGCTTGACCAGATATTTCACTTTTCGTTTCCCCTACAGGAGTTATACACATACATTTATACACATTTAGAACTGTGGTTAGCTTAAAACCGAGAGTTGATTTAACTAATCCAACTCCCGGTCCCGCCCTATAAGTCTCTAATAAAAATTTGACTGCGTTAAATGCAATCCCACAGTGAAAGAATGTGAAAGGACTCGAACTCAGAGATAACTTTTCAACGGCAATTACCTTTGAGAAATGCAAATTCCAAGAGTCTTGGGAAACCTTGGCTCTTTCAATGAGGTCACGAAGCTCATTTTCAAATTCATCGTAAGATAAGGTGCCTGTTTCGGACATGCAAAAAGCTGATCTCAACGCCAAAGAGCAGAATGTGACAGGCGAGCACCGTAAAAGCCGTGAAAGACTGGTTACAACTATACCCTTGCGCAATATTACGCTCATGCGCGCTCATGGACAAAATACATTTCAATCAGTTCTGGTTGATTTTACGGTCACGCAAAGCCTGTATCACTATCCAGCAGCAAAACTATCAGCGCATTTTATACATGTCTTTTTGCAAAGTCTCTCGTGTACCAACTTCTGTAAATCGCTCGGATACCTCACGCGGGACGCGCGGGTTACTCACCCTAGCGACAGCCTGGCCGCTTGTATCATGGATGTATGGTGGTTTAGATAATAAATTTCATCCTAAACGTACAAAGTCAACGTCTGTCAGTTTTAAAACGAAATTTTGTAGTTGAAAGATTTTAGCCTCGTACGTCTCAAACCTCAAACTTATGGTCTTTTATGATGAATCGAGATTTGCACCTGCTATCCGAACGCAAGGTGTAATGCTAAAAATAGCACTGTTGACGCTTGTTGTTGATCAGAGAATGAAAATTTTTCCGTAATTTGGTTATTTAAATTTTTGACGTATTTCGCAACCCCGTAAGCCTGTGTAAATTTAGTTTTTGTTTTTCCCCTTTGAAAACAATAAAACTCTTTGAAAAGTCGTTGTGAATGCTTTTTGACAGAAACGTTTGAGTACATAAATATCTTAACTAGGAATAAATAGTGACTGTGGAATCTGTTGCTTTGACTTTCTTTGATGATTAAAAACAGCCTGACCTTTTCCAAGGACGACGGGAAGTGACGTCACAAAATGGGCAGGCCTTTTATTACTGACAAGTGCTTGAACAACCATCTGCCACATAATCAATGACAGTTACTTCGCCGATATAGAAAACAACTACGACACACATGAAAGTTTTGCTTTTAAGATGACGATACGAAAACCTCTTGCGTATGTCGCCTACGAACTTAAGGCACGTAGGAAAACGGGATCAACCGTGTGTCAGCTGCCTCAGTGGTCCTAAGACAGAAAAAATTGCAAAACGCAATTTTAGCTTTTTATTGTCCGGTCATCAGTCGCTGAGTCTACAAAGATTAAAACACACGGAGCACCCACAAGAAAAATTAAGCGTAGTTTTAACTTATATCAAACCCTTGTAAAGTCCTACTGTTTTTCTCTTCTTTTTAATGTTAAAAAGAAATCTGAATATCAATGATCGATTTACACGTAATGTTCTGGAATCGATCCAATGGAACAACTTCGACGAAATCGAATTAATTTGCAGGAAATAACCGACGCTTAAGCACAGTGACGGAAGAAAACGAGTTGGAGGTCATACCTAATATTTTTCTTTAATGTAGAACAATCAAGACTGACAATCACGGGAAAGGCCTTTCGAAATAAGTTTATTTTCATTCACAACCACAAAAAGTCGGCAAAGGGTAAACTTTGAGTGGTCTTGTGTGATCTTTGGGAAATATTGGATTAGTCGCGACTACTGGATTGGAGAGTGGAATGGACGAGATTGTACTTCGAGCCAAGAACGGCATGTTTTGTTTTTAGCTAATTGAGGTAAATATTTAGAGGCGATGCTGATCATTTCTCAGCTTTGTTTTCACCAACCTGCTAAGAAACTCAGAAACTGACAGCATAAAAATGTCTCTCGGTGGAGAGGCTGATATGGATTAGGCTTAGCTACAATAATCCAGAAAAATGGCCTAAAAATCTATCCGAATAATCTCCAAAAAGTTTCTAAAAATCTCAAAATTTTACTGTCAAATCCTAAAATGTTGACACAAAATATCAAGTTAGAGATCTTTACAAGGATCAGTGGGGAGCATGGTCGACGCAGTGGTCCAATGTGCCCGGGTTCTCTTCTCGGACTCGGTGGGCTGAGTTTGTTGGTTCTCTAATCTGCTCGGAGAGGTTTTTCTCCGGGTATCCCGGTTTTCCCCTCAGAAACTTAGAAAGTTAAAACGGGCCGCCTTCATTATAGTTATTGTGGAAAAGTCTATAGAACTAGCGATTATTAACACGCAGCATTAATGCTGCCAGTTATAGTCTTCCAATGTTTCGTGCTGCTGATCTCCAAACATGGTAGCAAGCAAAGAGAAGTACCTTACCTCTGGAGTCTGGACCTATAGCTTTATGAGCGCATCAAGTTCCTTGAATGCGCCAATAAAAAGCATTATTTATATAGTTTGTATCTCTCTCTCTCTCTCTCTCTTTTCATATTTTACAATTTTTTTTACTGGATACAAAAATCTTCGGACTTGCCAAATTCATCTCTAGACTTTCTAAACATCTTTTCAGGATCTAAAAATCTTTAAAATTACGCTCGTAGCTCAGCCTAATGTGGATAGCACTCGTGTGAGTGATACAGCAAGGCCGGGTGGGAAGGATCCGTGTGAAAGGGCTGAGCTTCACTTGCCATGTACGAGAGAAGAGCGACAACATTATACCGGAAATAACCAGTTCAGCATACAATGCACCAAATATATGCTGGTAGGCCTTAATTGAGGAACGTCTATATGAATTCTCCAAAATATTTAGCCGGCCTTTATGAAAACAAACGTAAACGTAACATGACGTAAGGAAATTGTTGGGTAACCACAAATGATGTCTGCTGAGGGACTGGCGATCCGAAATTGTGCGCCGGGAAAAGGCAATTGTCACACTGTGTTCTGTTTGTCAACCACCTGTTTTATTAAACTTTGAGATGAAAGGTTAGAATCAAGTCCAAAGGAAACAATTAGTTCCAATAAGCGGGGAATTCGAAATAACCGAGCTCGAATTAAGCGCAGAAAAATGAAAGGGAAATACATTAGAAATCGAAATAGCGGGGAACTCAAAATATCCGAGTTCTAAATAATGGAGTTCAACTGGCCATACATTTTGGAATTTCTGGATAAGATAACTTAGTATACTTTACGTACAATGACCTCTCTCGGTCAGGTAGAATCCACAAGATCAGATGGCAATTTAACAACATGGGCAGCATGTCTGAAGCATATAAAACACATAGAAGAACGTCGCTCTAGGCAATATGGATGTGCACAACTCCATCTCCAATATTATTCCGACTTCCAATCGTCGTTCCATATGCAGTGGGCTGAGGGAGCGTGGAGGCAATGGAACACCACCAAAACTTCGTCGTACGCTGTCCAGAGAGCACTGACGACGCTTAACATATTTTCGCTGTCATTTCTTAGATAAAATCTCTTTCCGTGTGTCACCCATGCATGGGCATGGAAAAATAAAACTTTGGAAAAGAGGATATATCCATGCCTATATTGTGACCTCCACGATGGGGCGTTTTAGGAAAAATCAATACGCAGTGAAAATTGCAATACAATTAAGTAAAAGAAGGACAAATACACAACTTTAAAGAACGTTTAAAAATTTTTCTAAAAGCTTGGTCATGCTTATTCATTAAAAGACGTTCAAAAACTTGACCCGAACGCCTTAACTTAAGGAACGGTTCTAAATTGCTTCAGAGCCCAGTAGTCTTATATCAAATGAATTGTTCGTTGTCCGGAAAGAGAGGAATGTTTAGCTTTTGACCACTCCTTGTTGTGCGTCTGCTTCATTTTACTCGCCGATGAATTAGCATGTTAGACTAGGGCCGGCGAGCCCGGTCATACATCAAATGTGTTATTTGCCGCAATGATCCTCAGACAGTCCTACGAGCTGGATTAAAAACTATGTTCAGTTGACATTTTCACGAGAGACATACCTGAAGCCTTCTACGTACACTGAAATCACCTCTGAACTCACCCCTATCACAAGGTGTGTCCCACATGTGTCGGACAAGAAAGGATTGGCCTGGCCAGTTGTCTATCAACTAATCAAAACCAGTGCATGAAAGCAACAGCCTCGCCATTAAATTTTGTAAGTAGACATGGACCGATTTTCAAATTATATGAGGGCCAGGTTGTTCGAAAGTTAAGCGACAGCTCTCTTCTCCCTCAGGATCGATGGATTAATCAGGTCCGAATGACCGCTACCCGAGCTTGTTGCTTTCAAGAATTGATGAGATCCTCGATTCCTGCATTTGCGGGCCTGTGACTAACGATCAGCCAATGTATGGAGGTTAACTACGAAGGCGTCCTCAAAACCTTGCGGAACTTCGTGAGCTCCTTTATTCAATACTGATTAAAAGATATCAATCCTCTTGAAAAACAGAGCTGCGATCCTTGCCCAACTGAAAAACCGCCTTTATTTTCTTCTAAAGACCGAAACCGCACTTTTTTCTTGACGGTAAACCGCCAAAAAATGTGCCTGTTCCCGAGAACCGACACTCAAAATAGGCTTAAACCGCCAGACCGCCAGAATATAATAAACCCTCCAATGTGGCCTTTTAAAAGACAATTAAATGTCCCGCTTGTTTCAGTAATGTTCTAGAACCATGTCATATTTCGCAGAAAAATTTCCGAGCCTCCCGATTCCCGGCAAAATCTCCAGATTCCGGGAAGAATTTTGTTTTTCTTCCGAAACAGGTCTTGTTATAGTTGTCACACCCCATCGGGATTACTGTGTCTATTTCCTTAACAAAATTTGTATTTCGATCGGGTAAACTGAAAATCGACAGGAGCTTCCAAACTTCCGGGAAGACTTAAAGTTACACATACCGTATGTGTAACTTTAAGTCTTCCCGGAAGTTTGGCAGTGTTGCTCAAGAAACGTTTATTAGAGTTGTCGGCCCCCGTAATCCCCATCTGTATTCTAAGTGGTACCACTCTATGAGCTTCCGTTGAGAGAACATCATAGTTTTATTCCTCAACTTTTGCATATCGCAACGTTAAGTGTCAAAGTCCATTATTTTTGTTTTTTTAGCAATACTGACTGTTTCAAAATTATTGGTTCCATTTTTTTTGCGAATGTTTCTAAAGACCTCAGAAAAGCGGATTAGTGTTAAGGTAATAGAAACTTGAACATTGAAGATTAGAGGATTACCGATCAGGGGCCCGTTTCTCGAAAGTCCCGGTAACTTAACGGGCCCACAAACCATATTTTGAACTCAAATTCTCAATAAAAGTAGGGTGTGTTCTGACCTCTAATGAAGTCCATTTTGTTTCTTTAGCTGGTAACTTTACTGTATAATTTTCAGACCTTTTGAAACTCCCATCTGGAATGGAAAACAAAACTGCTTAACGGGCCCGGTAATTACAGGGAGCTTCGAGAAACGACCCCCAGGTGTGAATCCCCTTCCAGATTTCTTTCGTCTTTTACATTTTCTCCTCCCTTCCCCCGCCCCACTCTTTCTACCTCTTCACAAGTAAACTCTAATTGCAATGCCTCGTATAATTACCCTCGTCGCACGTGGCACACTCGAATGTTGTAAAAAGAGGCCAAAGTTTCGCCCCCGTCCTAATTAAAGGGGCACTGTCAGGAAGATTTCGGAACTTTTTGGTCCACAGTATCCTGAATTAGCTGTAAGGAATTTAACTCATGTATAACATCATCTTTAAACGTCTTAACGAAGAATTAGCCTTAATTGCCAAAGACAATACAAACTGGCCGTTAATATCGATTTTGGGAAGACGCACAGAGGCGATTTGAAACATTTAGCTTAAGTTTTTCAAATTGTAATCCATTTCCATCCAAGCCATTCATGGCAAAAAACCCTTGTTGACGGTTTCAGCACACAAATATACCAATTGTTAATAAAAATCAATGGACCATTATTTAAAGGTTTTCCAATTCCTATCACACACAAGCGGGTAGTATGATCCCTGAGCTTCAAATATAATATCCGAAAGACTACAAAATGTTTTGAAATACAACTAATGAGCTGTCATCCCTCAGATACCGAGGGGCAGCTAGACGCGGGATAGAATTTTCGCTAGCCCCGATTTTGCCCGTGAGGTCTTCGTCCCTTCCTTACGTGTCGGGTCCACCTATGATGGCTAAGACGAGAATTTATAAACCAAACTAGCTGGCATAGATTGAAAAATGAGGTTTTAATCAAGTGGTCCATCCGATGAACAGTCACTAATAAACCAAAAATTAAATTCATTGTAATTTCGACTGAAACACTGCGTAAAAATTCAGTCACTAAAAACTTAACTAAAATCACGAAGGTCATAGCCTTTTCCTTGTGTTGTGGCTCTGGAAATTTGCGTGCCTGGAGAAGCTCTGACGGTCCGACGCTCCCCCCACCCCTCAATTAAAAATCCTGGATACGGGCCTACTTACTCTCTACCCCTCTCTATTCCACCGAATTCAGCTGGGCTTATGTCTAGTAAATAACATAGAGTTGATAAAACTCCAATCAAATTTTCGTTGGAAATTAATGATCGAGGGGCTCAAAAGTAATGAGAGGGGTCGAGAGAGTAGGACTTGAAAGTGAAGGGACCTTTAAAACAGCTTTCACGAACTTCTCGTTTATAGCTGGTCGCTTTATAGGACAGATGGAGCTCTTCAGGTAGATGTCATTATTTATACACGCACTTTTCATTCTGAAAAGTGCAACTTCCTCCATAGATTATGCTGTTCTCTATTGCTAGTCTTTGGCATAGATCACGCAAATATCAGTTGAAAGTCCATTCCTGCGTCTATTTTTCCAGGTAAATTCTGAGGTCCTGTCCGTTGACCAATCAGTGCTAATGGACAAATGGTTTCTATAGTTACGCAGCGCTAGGCCCCGGTCTGTGACGCGGACCCACAAGGCATGACGATCTCAAGTGACACATCTTTGACAGGGCCAGCACAGCATGTACTCCAAAGGCAAGGCGAATACGGTGCCTTCTGATGCTCAGGCACGCGAAAAGTAAGCTTCACTTGATTTTTCCTGCAAAATGGTTGCCAGAAATGGAATCAGCGAGTTCAAAAACGGGGGATGATGTATAAATTTTGTGGCCATTGCGGGCGAATTTCGACAGTTTCATCGCCGGGTATAGCGCGGCTTTTGTGCCCACTGTCCACCATGTCTGTACATTCATAAAAGTGTAACAGGTTTTTTTTCGTCCGTGTTTCGTTCTTCGCAGGCTGGCCTTGTACGTCTACGAATACCTTCTACATGTAGGAGCTCAAAAGAGTGCACAGACTTTTCTTAACGAGGTAAACTTATTCTAAACTTGGTTCGCTTTGGCGTATGTTGGGGATGCAAGTTGGCTTTTATTGTGAACGCGAAGTGAAACATGCAGTGCGTAGTTGCAAAATGTCCTACTCCGACGTCTACTGAGGGATATTTTCGTTCTTTTACAGATACGATGGGAAAAGAATATTACGCTTGGAGAACCTCCTGGTTTTCTTCATTCATGGTGGTGGTAAGTTCGCCAATGACTGGACTAATTAGGCAGTTGTTGATTCGAATTTTAAACTTCGTTCTCATTACTCTAAGAGTAGAAAGCGAGAGCTATGATCGATTTTAATGGTCGTTAGCTGATGGCTCTGGTGGTGTGTATTCTCCAGGCTTCTAAACTGTAATCCTGGTTGCTTGATTGACTTTTCTTTCTGTTTAAATCCTAGTTGTTTTTTTAATTTCCCGCCCAAATTATAGCTGTTCGTTTCATCTTATCCTTTGGTGTATGTCTTTTTCCTTTCTTCTTTCCAGTGTATTTTGGGATTTGTATTGCGCTGCTCCGGAGAGAAGAGACAGTTACGACCACTCTAGTGAAGCCAAAGCTTTCCACGACTATGTAAGATCAAATTAGAATTTAGTTAGCAACTCTCGATGTAATTTCCACCGCCATCCTCGCTAGCAAGCGATTATTCGTTTTGTCGGTGCGTACACCATTTTTGTCACGCTAGGTGAGTGTATTGTTACATTTCCACGCGCGGAAATCAACCGAGATCACCGATTTGAAACATACTTCTCACTGTAATTGTTATGGCGTGTTTAAAACTCGAAATAACAAGAGTCTAATTTCTATGTGGGTGATCACTTGTGACACAAAGCAAAGAAACAGGCGCAGATGTAGCGAGATGTTTCTCGTACACTACGTTTGAGAATTTCCTGTCCTTGAGTTGTAGCCGCTGTCATTTCCTTTCAAGGAAAATGCCAAATCCGTCCCGTGAGAATTTTAACTACTCTCTTTATAAGCCGTAACTGATACGCTAGCAATCTTTTATAGTTGTTCCGAGTTTTTTTTGTCTGGAATAGGTCGACATTTAATTCTACGGGGAACTTACAATTTTGCCAGCTCCTAGACTCGACGCTTTACGGCCAATATTCAAATTCCTATCGAGACGCGCTGGTTAATTTTTCATCGAAAACAGAAGATATTGGATCGTGGAAAGGATAGGGGAAACTTTGATTTATTATACAGCAAACTTTTCCAACAGACCGCTTCCTATCCGGATATAGTTTGCCGTTCTTAATCTCTTGTAGTTCTGTGTTTGAGCCGTCGACACGAACAATGGTCTTTGTAGCTGGCACACCACCAGTTGCATTTTCTCAGATCATAGACTTTTACCTTCTTCCAGTTTATTTGTCGCAAGATTATGGACTGCACTATTACTTGATAATGTTGCCATTTTTCGGGTAATTGAATGTTCTTATTCCTAACCTTTTTAAACCCTGCATAGCCAGTTGAGTAGTTTTCAGTGAATGCTCATGAACGCAAGCGTTTTGAATACATTACGCGACGGTAATAGTTACGACAGGATCAGATCAGGTGTAGCTGGTCGAGATATATTTATAATGAATTCAATGATTGTGAAGTGCTTTGGGTTACATCTACCGCAGGTAAACCGCTTAGACCCTGTTGAGAGCCGTGAACCAAAGATCAATCGAACGAATCGAGAGAGTGATCGGTTATTCGAACCACGAGACCGAGCCGTCGATGACTGTTTTGTGTTGATAAACTATGGGGGAGATTCGTATTGAGGTTTCCCAAAATTTGCATAATGTCAGGCAAAAATACATCTATTCTATCACATGACAGTTTCGATCAGACGGCTGAGCTCTCTTAGAACGAAGACGGTGTTGAAAATCTCCTCTGCAAACCAATTCAATAGCGTGGCAACTGTTCAGCGCGACAATTACTCGCTCAGTTTCTCGTTACGCGCGTGATAATGTGAACCCGTCGACGCGCAGATAATACAAATTTGCATGCCCAAAAATAGCGTAGATTTTATTTTATCAACGCAGACAAACTGACAAGGTGTACGACACTTCATGGGTGGTCGACGTATTTAAAACGAAGCGTCCTGTCTTCCTTATTTGTTCATTTTGGCAGTAGAGAAGCGCTGAACTTGGCTAGCTGCTATGTTTTGTGATGGAGGTTCCATGCAAATCTTTCTAAGGCAGGTGTTGAATTTCCAACACCAAGCATTTTGGGAAAAACTTTGACAGGAATTGTTACTGTCACTTAGGCTGTTGGATTGCTGAGCCAGGGTTCATCTGCTGAATATATTTAACTGGGGTCTTATTTTTTACTCTAAACCATAAAAACCTCACAATTTTGTTGTCCATGCAATTTCTTGATTTTTGATCAACAACCCAAACTTGATGATTGGAATAGTTTAGGATAGGAAGGGCATATTTTCACAATGTCATTTGTTTATTCAAGGTTGTAAAAACAGGAATTCTTTTGTGGGTGTTGGCATTAGGCTCAGTGTAGACTGTATTTTTGAGACAAAATCACTCTGGCTGAAACAAAAATGGTGTTTTACTGTTCATCTTGACTGAAAAATGGGAAAATGATACCTTATAGTAAGTCCAAAAAACAAAAGGAGGGAAAATTTGTTTCAGTGTTCGTAATAATAATTATTATCTTCAGTTGTAAAACATGCAACTACAGCCAAAATATTTATGGTATAAAGGATGTGGCTATTAGAATGCATCATACATAGTAACATTACAATAACTCAAAGGTGAAAAATATGGCTCAATTGTTGGTCTTGTTTTCAAGCAAGGGGTTGTACTCAGACTGTGTGGATTATGCTTTGGAAGGAGGTATAAGAAAATCCAAAACTGAGAGACATCTCAGGGAGGGAGAACCCGTGGATTACCTAAAATGGAGTACCCTGAAAAACAATTTGGGAGTCAAAGAAAATGATTTTTCCAAAATCAAGTCATCTTAAGGTAATTCCTCTGAATTGCATTGCACATCCTTACTGTGCATAATTTCTTGTTTCAGCAGCGCACCCACAGGTGCATGCATGTTCAAAACATTGTAGTTTTAGGTAAATGCCAATTTTTGTTCAAACGAGTATGGGGACCTATGCTTTAATTCTCATACTGAAAGAAAATGCAATTCTACATGACATATCCAGATTTGAAGAACTCTTTATTGTCCAGTTTTTCTTTTGCACAGATGCAAAAAACATGACTAATCTTTCATTAGTTAATTTTTCTTGACCTTTTAGAGGTCAAATTTTGACCATAATGTGCTTTTGACAAAATGAATTAATATCCCATTGCTTCTGTTCTGTTTTTGTAAATTATAGTCTCAGACCACTTTCGGCTATTAACTTAAACTGCGCTAATAATGTAGTGAAGTAGGTATAAACTAAAGCCTCGATGCATGAAAACGGACATGGAGACCCTCTCTTTTTATTGCATTTCTTTGATGTTTTTGACATTGGCAACTGCCTAGCAAAGTTTCAATTGAAATCTGTTTGACTTCTATTTCTGGGGAATGACCTTAATGTATGAACCTTGCCACGTACCTTTCTTTACTGTAAGCTCGACCAACTCATGCCCGATCAAATGGTATTTCTTGCTATCCAAGGCCACCATTTTGGAAGGTGTCAATAATCTGCTGGTCATCTTCACTGCAGGCTCCACAGCCACCAGTTACCCATCATGATTCATCACGATTAGATTTATACTTTTTGGATTGCCACAAAAAAAGCCCTAAATTAAATAAAATAAAATAAAGGTATGTACATTTAAATGACTTTCCATTTTAGAAAAATAATTTTCGTTGACTCCCAAATTAATTTCCGGGTACTCTATTTTAGGTAATCCAAGGGTAATCCATGGAATAGTACTCCATGTTTTTTCCTCTCCTGCTCAGGGAATATATACTTGGTGGCCAGTGTAGGAGGAAGATGGGTGTGGCAATATGTACTGAAACTGTCCTTACCAACAAAAAATGTTTCCAACCAGATAGTTTTAATGACATCATAACAATCAACTGTTTCTGTGACAGTTAAGTTTGGTTTCCCTGTGTGAGTTCGCGGGTGTGTAGCAAATAGTAGTCTTGTTTTTATCCCACATGTCCAGTGCATGCCAAACTTTGTCCAATCCATTGGAGCCAGTTAACATGTTGGTGTCTGCAACCAAGGCTTTTCTGGGATTGTTGGTTCGCCCATTACCTGAAAAGTTACCAGAAAAGAGTGATATTGAAATGCATGCTGTCATGGCATAAGTCAAATTGCAAAACTGATTAACGTCTTGTAGGGAGTTTGTGTTTTTCATGAAGGTTAAATAAGTCAATGAAAATACATGTATAGGAGCTGTGAGCATCATGTAGACAAGAAACATACTTTTATTTAATGAATGTAAAGAATGTGTGAGCATTAGCTAGAGAAGAAACAAACTTGAGAGGTCAAGTGATTTTTCTTGGGTTAACCTTCCAAGTGAAGCTAGTTATAATAGTGGGGTGACTGTTTTGTTGAAAATGTTTTGAAACAAGGCAAATTATGTGTCTTATCAGTACAATTAAAAGGAATATGAAATGCTGGAACTGAAACATTATTGTGCTTGGCTGCTGTGTTGCTTTATTAACCTCTCTAATAATGGTGACCAATGTTTGGCACACAAGCACTGTTAAAATTGAGAATGAAAGCAACATGCTTGCTTAATCCAATCAGAAGAACGTGTGCCAATTTTCATGCATGCTTAATAACTAATTAAGGTTTATTTGTGAGGTAGAAATTTGTTAAGTTTTTGTCACTGCTGAATTGAAGGAAAAGATTGAACAAAGAAACCTAAAATGTCTTTTGTGTGATTTTTGAAATTTGTACAGCAAGAATGTTATTGTTAAGTGGAGAAATTAAAATCTTGCTCAATACTCGATTAGAATTTCTGTCAAGACTTGGTCAAGTTCTAGATACTTAGTGGTCTCAAAGGTCTTGTTGAAAACCTAGAAATGTTGCAGTGTAGTTCTGATCATGAAGTTGTGGTTATGTGGCCCTGGGTCAATTACTCCAGCATGGTGGTCTTCTGTAGTTTACATTTCATAAACTAAAAGTAATCCAAATGACAAAGGAAGCCAAAGTGTTGTTGAATAGGCTGGCTGTCATGTTTAAGATTGTTACCCATGGTGTATGTGCAAGTTAAAATGTTGTTTGAACTTCCCTTAGATAAGCTGCTTTCAAAGATAAGCAACACGTTGAGCTTAGTAAATTAAAATAAACCTAAAAGTTCAGGAAAAAAATTGAAAAGATCTTTAAAACTAAGGAAAAAGTGGGTCAAATTTTTGCAAGAAAATTTTGCAAAAATTTAGTAGTGAGGTGTTGAGGGTCCTATAGTGAACATGAGCTGGACTCTGGAAATTCTTTTTTATTTCTATTAAATTTATTTATTAGTTAATTGCCATCACCTGATTATAATACAGCATTTCAACTAACAACATACTGGATGAAACAGTGTTACCAAGATATCTTAACCTGTTGTATTTTTCCATTTTACTGTTGATTTGAGTTGTAGTAACACTCGTACAATTATTGTCCATTCCATGTCAGTTCTGGCAACCTTAAAATTCAACAGAAATGGGTCAAATGAGCTCAGTGTAAAAGTTTGTGCCAAAAACAAATGACACAGGGTACCAGCTGCACAGACTTAAAAGAGCACAATATAAAAAGCAGACTTATAACTGTATTTTATGAATGGTGCTAGGAGCCTCAGGGCTCGAGACTAACTCTTCAGCTTACTAGCCCAGTGGCTAGTACACATGTTTTGTGGTAACATTTTCACTGGCAAAAATGGCTAGTGAAGCCCACAAGCTACTAGCCAAAACGGAATTTTTACTAGTCTGTGGCTAGCTGGCTATCGTTAGTCTCGAGCCCTGAGCCTTTAAAGCCTGTTAACTTAATACTACTGGACCAGAGAACTATTCTACTGCACTGGTCGCCTGTGAATTGAGACTCTAATATCAGTGCAAAGTGTTGTTGTACAATGCATCATGGTCTACTTATATCTGAGTACAGCTGTAGTTTTCCTTGTTTCACTGTTATTGTATGTAGTCGTAACTATAACAATTCTCTCATCTGATTGGCTATCACCAGCTATGATTTTCGCCCAAATAGGACAGTGTAATTGGACAGTATGCACCATCACGCAGGCGCTACAAGAGAACAGTTGCGCTTTCATATTTTCTTAACTACATATCTCAGGGTGAAAACTATTACATGTATTTTCCTGAAACATTTCTTATTTCTTTGTCAAACTGTTATAGATATGATTACTTGGTAACAGGACTTCATGTCGTCCAATTTGGTCCGTGATCATACTCGTGTTGAAACAAATTGGACTCCCACTATGTTGTCCAATTTTGTTGATCACTTGTACGATTACAGACCGAATTGGACTCCACTCGGTCCTATTACTATTGTTAAACACCATTTGGCATTCCCAAATCTCTCTGAATTAATTCTACTTTGACATGCAGACCAGTAATGGTGTCAGAAATAAAGTTCTGCACTTATTTTGTGATTTAAAGGGGAGGGGCACTAAACAAACCAATTAGCATATTAAATTACTTTGAAACTGAATCTGAACCGTGATTCAATGGAAGTGTACAGGGAAAAAAAATTGTAAAGGCCGCCGCGCACTAGCTGATTTTTTGTTTTTGGACTGCAGATTTTTTGTCAGGGTCAAATCGGGTTAAAGTTTGTCACGTCGTCAGCTTGCCCCATACTAGCCGATTTTTTTATCGCATTGCTTGATAATAATAATAACTGGGTTTATAGTGGAAGTGCACTTAGCTATCCTATCTAGTTTTCAGGCACTCCACTTAAATCTAAGAAACAAATAATTCAAATAAACATAACATAAGAATCCCAACTGGCGGGAGACAAACCAGTCAGCTATTTTACAAGGATGACCAAGAAATTGAACCAGAACAATACCAGATAGTGACCACGCGGATTTGAACCTGGGTCACCACATTGAAATCCAGTGCCCTAACCACTTGGTAATCCTGCCTCTACCAAATGACATTTCCTAATTGGTTGAGGTGCGTGCAAGCCTTGACAAATTGTCTTGGTCTACCGCACACTGGACACCAAGGCCAGACAAGACATTTTGAGATCTAACACTGTCAGATATTGCCTGACAAGCCCCGATTTTGTCGCAGACTTGTCTGAATTAACCACGCACAAGCCAACAAGTGAAGATTTTGTCGGCTGACAAAAAGATCGGCTAGTGTACGGCAGCCTTAACAGATCCTTTTTGTTTAGTCTGTTTCTTGTCTGAGCTTTTGGGAGAAACTCTAATCTAATTCACTGAATTATAGCCTTCAGTTCACATCAAAAAATAATTGCATAACTTCATATTTCTGACACAATTACCAGGTTGTATAGTAGAGTGCATGTATTTGCCAACTCTTCCAGATAATCTGTGAGCCAATCTCCTGGTCTCCCGGACAGGTCACCTTATCTCCGGGATAAACAGGACTTGGGATCTTAATTTTGAAAAAATTTGAAGCTAGTATCTCTATTCAGATTAGATTGGGACTGCGTTTGTGCGTGCACATATTAGCCAGTCTGCCCTTTTATACAAAGAAAATACAATTTTATCATAGTTGCCAAATAAGCAACTGTCTGCATGATTAGACAAACGTTCAACCAGTTTAACCCCATGGAGGAACTAAATAATTAGGGGATTGCTCCAAAGAAAAAAATCTCCTCTCTTCAGATCTTGGAGGGTTGGCATCTCTGAGAGGGTTCTTGGAGAGAATTTGTATTTTAAAGCCAAATGGAAATACCGGTATACACCCTTTTTGCAGATTACTCTTCAATAATTGATAATAACAAAGCTTAATGAACCCATCATCAGGTCATTCCCAATCTTCAGCAGGGAGCTGTGCCATCTCCTGGATTCCCTCAGATGAATGAAGGCCCTCCAGGTGGTTCTAATATGCCAGGAGGAATGCCTCCATATTTTACGGTAAGAAAAATATCCGTTAATATTGTACCACTAAAAAGAAAGATTGATGGTCCTTTAATGTTTGGTTCTAGGAAATGTATATTCTTCTATATATATAGAATACATCAATACTTCCATACTCCCCTCAAGGAAGGGTTACTTGTTTGGACTCTTCCCCCCTCCTCCCCTTTGAATTTCCTCTGACCTTCCTGGGAGGGGGGGGGGTATGGATACTGATACAATGCAGCATGGCTTAACCCTTTCAACCCAAAGAGTGCTCAGCATCAAGATTCTCCTTTGTAATTTGAATGCTTTACAAAGCAGAGTGGTCATGAGAAATAAGGTCAGTATCACAAAAGATGAATATGCGTGATATTTTAATGACTTCTCCTCACCACTTCTATAAGAAATGTGTAGGGACAACAAATGAGTTGGTTCTATCAAGTAAGTTGATAAATAAATGTAAATTGATTGTCGTAAAGTCGTAAGAGATTCAAAGGGTGACGTTTCTAGCATTAGCCCTTTGTCAGAGTAAAGGAAGAATGGCTAATGCTCAATATGTCGGCTTCAGAATCTTTGCTGTGGCCAATTATTTTTTGTGTACCTACCCCCTTCCCCCCCTCCCCCACTCCCCCACTAATGCTGTGCCACAAGTTGTTTAGAAACTAACCCCCTTTATTCAAAACTAAGTTACCTGCTGTGTTGTTTCCTGTGGTATGAAAACTGCGCTGTGTGTTATGTACTCTGTGAAGGGTGAGTTGTGAACTGCAAATTTGATGAATTTTAGATGACGTAACTATGTGAAAGCTATGTGTTCTTGACCTCCAACTTTGAATCTTTTGTAGTTTTCATCTATGCAAATGTCACTGAACTTGCTGTCCATCATGGGTTGCAGCAGTTTTGTTACTGTCATTGAATTATTTTCTGTAATATACTTCTTATACTGTGACAAGGCTCATCATCATCATCCTTTGGCTGCAGAGCAGCTGACCATAAGTTTCCTCCATTGATGGCAGTCTTGAGCCATCTCCAACAGCTGATTGTCATTAAGCAGATAATCAGGATCCCCCGGGGGACAATGAATATAATTGGTGAACAGAGTTTGCTGTCCTCCCATGGGTAGGAACATACATGACAATATCTCTGACAGGCTCATTTTCAGGCAAGCAGAGCTCATGACCAAGGAATCTCAGCTGTCGAAGCCTGACTCTTTCAGTAAGGGGAGCTGATTCTGTGAGGCTGTAGATGGTGGCTTTTGGCACCCTGTAAGTTCGCCTGATGTTCAACTTGATTCGGTAGCAGGACCTACTAAAAGAATTGATTTTGTTCTCCATGTCCTTAGAGATGACCAATGACTTACAGCCATATAGGTAATACTGTAATGCAAGTTACATGTATGTCAAACAGCTTCACCTTGGTGGAGATAGGTATGGAGGGGCTTTTCCATAGATAATCTAATTTCCAAAATGCTGTCCAGAAGAGAGCTTTCCATCTCTTTGGGTCACTGGTGCTAGATGCCATCTTGGAACCTAGGTGTTTGAAATCGGTCACATAATTTATGGGGGCTCCATACACTTGCAGTGGGGGCTGTGGATGACAGTGAATGGTCATAAACTGTTGGGTGTACTGATAACAAGACCAAGCTCTGCAGTGGTATCAGCAGTTCTGGTGAGCTGGGCCTGGGCCCGTGGCATTGAGGATTCCAGGAGGGCAATATTGTCAGTGAAATCCAGGTCATTCAGCAATTTAGCTGGATATCTTCTTGACCGGCGAGGACAGGATACCACTCCAGAGTCAGGTCCTGATGCCTTACCCAAAAGGTAGTCAACAAGAATGATAAAGAGGAAGGGGGCCAAAACATAACCCTGAAGAACTCCTGTTGTTACATCAAAGGGTTCAGAGATGCTTCCATCGACCATTACAGTGCTCCTGGAATTGCTATAAAGAACATTTATAGCACTGACTATAGGGTTAGGCATGCCGTAGTGTCACAGTACTGGGAATATAACTGTTCTGTTGATGGAATCAAAGGCTTTCTTAAAATCCACAAAGGTAATGGTAAGTGGGAGTTGGTATTCTTGGAAACCTTCCATGATTCTTCTCAGAATGTGGATTTGTTGTGCACAGCTTCGACCTGGTCTAAAGCCAGCTTGATTATTCCTCAGAATAGGATCTACATGTGATCGAATTCTATTTAACAGTTATTATTGTACACCTTTGTGGCAATGGACATGAGAGAAATGCCTTTGTAGTTTGTCATCAGTGAGAGATCACCTTTCTTGGGTAACAGAATGATAACACTGGCACTCCACTGACGTGGTGGTGATAATAAGGTATAAACTTTGGAGCAAAAGGCATGGATGACAGCAGTAATGGGACAGTCCAAAGCTGTTGCTTTGTTCCTTTTCATGGCTGCAATTGCTTTAGCAGTTTCCTCTTGAGTTGGAGGATCGATGTTTATCAGAAGGCCTTCTTCTGCTGAAGGGGTAACTCTATGGGTATGGTCCCATTGTCATTGTTGAGCAATGAGCCAAAGTAATTCCTTCACTCTTCTAGTAGCTCTTGTTCGCCAGAGGCAGCTGAACCATCTTGCTTTTTGGCCTTTATATTTTGCCTGGTATTCTTTCCAGAGAGATCATTAATGATACTCCAAATAGCTGTGTAGTTCCCAGTCTCATCAACCAATTTCAGGTCATCCATCTGCCTATTGAGAGTGGCAGCTTCATCAGCTTTGTAGGAATCATTGAGACAGGCATTTAATTTTCTGTCTTTCTCTTGATTGTGGTGTCTTGGATAGAGTAAATTGCTTCTAGGCCTTATCTCTCTCCTTCTTCAAGTGGATTGCCTTGTCAGGTACCCAAGTTGGTCGACCACATGGCACTCTTTTGCTGACTACTTTTTCAGTGACTTCCCTTATGGTTATTTCAAAGGACTTGTATCTTTTTGTGATGTCAACCAATGCATCAGTTATGTGGAATACTTGGAATTGATTGAACAGCTCCAACTGAAATTCCTCTCTAGTCCTTTGGTCCAGCAGCTTCCTCCAGTTTAATTTTGGTCTATTGCATGGCTTTCCCTTGCTAGTTCTCAAGCTAGTGACCAGAAGGACAGTAACAATGCAGTGGTCAGAGTCCAGTTCAACTGTGGAATGGATCACTGTCTATCCTAAATGTTTTAAAAGTTGTTGAGAAAGGTCTTAATTTTAGCTTGACATTTCATCAATGTCCAAAAAAAGTTAAGCAAGTAGCATGCACACCTGTGGGATTCTAATCTTACTTTTCTGCATGGCAGTTTAATGACTGGTGGTGAAAATAGCTTTGGAAAATGTTTTTTAGTTCTAAAAATTGATGGCATTAATTTTTGCCCTGAAGTTGTGCAATCAGCTGAAGAACTGTACTCTAAAAGTTTGAAAGGGGTTAGGAGCAAGGGTGGCACAGTCGGTTAGTGCGCGGCCTTGGTGCAGAAGGTCCAGAGTTTGATCCCCGGATCTCACATCCTTGTTTCAACTTCTTTCCTTTCAGTGTAGCTTAAGTAGCTTTAAATACCCTTAAAACGGAGCTCTGATGGAAAGAGGGGGTATTTTCTGCTTGTCCAAGTGAACAAAGCCCTGTGTTTATTTCGAAAAATGAAAGCAATTCTCTAGAATTTTGAGATGGTGCAGTGTTTTCAAGGTTTCAGCAGTAACCAACAATTACCACTTCTGTATAAATTTCCCATAAAACAACTTGAAAAAGTCCATGTGACAGACTAAATGAGCAAGTCAAGGAAGCAAGTTGAGGAATTGTGGGATTGATTGTTCTCTTTTCCAGGGCACCATGTCAATAGACTAGTGGTAGAATTGTCTGGGATGCTGCACTAACTTGGTACCTACAGTACTAAAATTTACTAGTGACCCAATAAAAATAAGTTTTTTTAAATATGTTTGATGAAAATCTGGTTTAGTTTATCTTCAAGGAAATTGATTGACTCACCAGCCAAAGCAGCCCTCTTAAGTTTATGTCTGTTTAAGTGCATCAAAAAAGGCTTAAAGGCCATTTCCACCCTTGATGCCTCACGTACTGTGACTGTTGATTCTTGAATTTCATGTTACACGAAATTACTCGGACCTTCAAAGCCCTTGTTTTATTGCAGCATGAATGGCCCATTGTGAACAAATCCCCAAATTAATGGCCATATTTATATTCTCTGTTTATTCTTTTTCACGTTTCTTTTATTATTTTGGGAACAATTTGCATGTGTTTGTAAATTTTGGCCTGTTAAAAGTCAGAAGTGTCGGTGTGGCAACACAGTAGTGGTCACTTCGCAGCTGGCATTGTTTATATCATATAGTGAGGTTCAGGGAGAACTTACAGAGACTCGTTCGTATTTGGTGCTTTTTACCTTGGCACTTTTAACCCTGGAGTTTTCAGGAATTCACTGAGGTTGTTGGAGCCAACTTGCTGCGATTTGATGGCAAGTAAAATTGTCTGTACAATGTTTTCCACATGTTCGATGTTTTTACCTGAAGGTCATGCCAGTTTATGCAATAGGTTCTGCGGCTTTAGTCAACTGTTCAGTGTTTTTAGTCTGACTTGGTTTTGAATACAGTATTAAGTGAAAATACAGGATATTTGAATGATAACATTTGATTATTTTCCTTACTGCAAATTAGAAACCATTAATTACGTACCACAATAAATAAATGTTTTCTTGTCACAATATTTTGTCACCATCCTCAGCACATTATCAGCAAGTTTTACATCTTTATTTTAATTTTAAAACTGTCGACGGGTTGTTCCCAGTTTCAACGAAGAAATTTGTAGTCTTTTACTATGCGAAACTGTACAAGCAACAACTCAGCACGATGAACCAGATCAAAAGCTCGATAAAAATAATTGACAAATCAAAGGCATCATTTAACAATAGCACGATTACAAAGCAAACGACCGCTTTTGCATCAAGGGTGGATATGGGCCTTTAAATATGAAGAATTCTAGGTTTCATTTACGTATTGTGTATTGAATGCAAATAATCTGCTTCACACCTGTAAGAAGATAAAGCCATTCTATTCCCCTGCACTCCATGCAACCAGCGCTGTACACACTTTGTTGTTAGATCTTCCTTCATGTGTACCACTGATTCATTTCTCTTTTCCCTCAGTCGTCACAGCCACAAGCTTCGCCTCATCAACCCCCATCACATCCAACACCACCTGGCTATATGCCCAATCAGGTAATTCAATATCCATACAGTTCACAGTGAACTTCTCCAATCCAGGCTACTTCTGTCAATGATTTTTCTTCTGAGATGTTTAACAATGGTCAGTTTATACTGTACAGTATCAGGGTTTTCCTCTTCAAATGGAGTTACAGTTGACTTGAGCAAAACAGGGAGACATATGGATGCATCAGTGAATTTAATTATTAATTAACAACAGTGGTTCTTTGGCACACAGTTGCTGGCCACTGAACTGTTCACAAGCGGCAAAAATTGCCAGCCGCCAGCTGAAAAGGAATTCCTTGCAGTATTACTGTTGAAATACAATTCTGATTAATATATTTTTGCCATACAGCTGTAGGTAATAAAGTTCTCCGTGTTCATACCCCCTTTGGGTTTATTCCAATTGGAATTTCCTTTTGTCCAATGTGAAGTTTTTGGTTTTTAGTTTATTCTCCATATTTGCATGTACTTACATTTTTTTCAAGCACCAGTTGGCAAATGTTTTTCTTTGCTTCCTTTATGGAATAAATTCTATTGCCTCTGGAACCTGGAAAATTTGGTGCTTTAAAAAAAAAAATGTTACGAAGCAATGACATCATTTCTAAGCAATGACGTAGTTTCTGTACTTTCAGCCACCTCAAGGTTACATGCCAAACCAGGTAAGTTTTATGGTTAGTTTGGTGGGAACAAGGTTTGTAGGAGGAAAAGGGGTAGTCTTATTTTATATTCTGTTGGTGTCTCCAATTAAATAATTGCAAGATGTGTTGATATTTAAATTGGCTTCATGTGAAAACAGATTCTTAGAGCCACTCACAAAATTTGTTACATCAGCTGTGTAGATTTGTCTTTTTAACAGTGCTTGACCTAAGCAGTGGTCCACCAGTCCAGGACTACTAGAAATTTGGGTTGGGCTGGTTAACTGTGAGCGCCACTAGCCACTCATGGCTACTTGTAATAGAAGAGGTTCTGGAGACACATGTAGTATTGAAGAAGAGAAATTCAACCAGTTTTGAGTTGAGTTGATCCTAAAAAAGAAATGGAAAAACTTTTTTCCTGATACAAGCTCAGTAATCAAATTATTGGTCTTAAGAGGCAATTGGTGTTTTGCCAACAAATGACACCATTAATATTTCGGCTAGAATATTTTAGAGTCCACTTGCCAATTGGACTAGTTTGTAGATGTGTGGTTGATCATAAAACCCTCTGTGTGGTATCTTTTGTCCAGAAGATGTCGACTGGCCATATTTGCTTACTTTTTGATGACAATTTTGCAGCAAGGCACTGACAGCTTTAGTTTGTAGTTGACCGGACATGTACACTTGTTAATTTGCAGTCACCCTATGGCATGTCAAGATATAACCCAGCAACAAACAGGCCGCCAAATGTCAGGATACCAGGCCAGGTAATAATAATGTGCTCATCCACAACATTTCATAAGTGATATAAGAATTCCTAAACAGCTATGGGGCCTTGCTTAAGATGTTGAACATTATATACAGTCTGTATACCTGTGTGTATTGTACAATTGCCCCAGGGAATTGAGGTTTTGTAGGCTCTTAACTGCATTGCTTTTTTGGTATGTTCTTAGCCCCCAGGGGGTGTGGCAGGGGTACCAGGTGCCCAACCTTTACTCCCAAGCACCATGGACCCAACCCGACAGCCAGGTGGTTACCAAGGTGAGTCATTTTAAGTATTGCTGGTCTCTTGTGACTATCATAAAAATTTAAGGAAACCATGCAGATTTTGGGATAGGTAAGCCTCAATTCGAAAAAAAAATGTAATTATGTAAATTATATATTATGTACAATTATTATTAATATCTATGTGGTTACCCTCAAGTTTCAGTTTAGATGAAATCCATCAACCCTTACTTGCTTTTTTCACATACATGCAGTACCAGTAATAAGCAATGCAAAAAGTAACTTCCTTAAACTTGAAAGGAAGTACCAACCATAAGAATATTGACATGAAACAACTCCACACCAAACTTTCAGCCAGGTGACAATCTGCATGTCCTTTGGAGGCCTTCTTTTTGGAAAGGTTACTTTGTTTTTACATCTTGATTTTGACTGGCTAGCTTGATTGTTTAACCAGAGATATCAACAATATCCTCTTGATCTCTTTGATTTTCCTCCAGGTTTCTGTTAAACTATGAAACCTATAGATACTGTATGCAGGAATTCAGTATCATTTCCTCAATAAGTAAATATATTTTTCTATTTTCTTTTGCTTCTGTTACAATTTGTGGATGCCCACTTCCAAAATCCTGGCTGAAAGCTTGATCCACACAAATGCATTCAGCAGCATTGTGAGTAAGCTGCATTGTGTAATTTTGTTTAACAGGTCAACCCATGCAGATGAGCAGAATGAACCACCCACGAGTTGCAGTTCCACCGGTAAGAAAGTAAAGCCTGAAACATCCCCTCAAGTAATGTTGATGTGTCTCCTTATTGTACAAAGCTACTAGGTTAATTTGAACAGATCTCAAATAAAAAATATTGTTTGTTAAGTATAGGTAAGCGCATGGGGCTGAGTTTTTTAATAAAGGATTAATCATCACGCGTGTGTGACTCGGGCAATTTCAGCAACTTCTGAAAACACAAGTGACAGTTATCCTTAATTTTACGAGGATACATGCGAAAATCGAGTTGTCAGCCTCGCATTTTCCCTGGCTCTCAGCTATTATTTACATCCCTGATTATCTGGCTGGTGCTTGTGGCCTATAAATTATAACCAATCAATTGGCTAAGTGCTAGGGCTTAAATCTCCCATAATACCCATGACCTGATAACAAATTATGCAAAAACAAAGCAAAAGGTAATTCAAAGCCCACATTGTTTTTTTTCTAAACATTGTTGTGGCTAAAGATGATGACTCTGAGAGTGAATTCTATTGTCTTGATGAGGTTGAATTTCAGGAGAACATTGAAGGCACAGGGTTAAATTACCAATATGTTGGTGACAGATGGGTGACAGAAACAGTGAAGATGATTGAAACTTTCATCAGAGTCATATCATAAATAACATATTAACCTTGAATGTTCAGTCTTATGGCAAGGCCTTGGTTCGAGATTTTGCCATAAAAAAGACATCACTCTTGGTTAATAAGTTCTAGGTAATATTGTTTTCGCTATTTCTGTTTTTGGCAATGGAAAATCTGTTTTCTTGGTTAAGGTATGATTCCCCTGCTTGCAAACACAAATTTCAGTTGTAAACAAGTTGTTTCTCTTACCTCAGAACTATGGCGGTATGCGACCTCCTCCTAACAGCTCCGTGGCGCCTGGGGTCAACATGCCAATGTAAGTCTAAACTAAGGAAATGAAAATGCAAGTACAGTGGCATTCAATTTAGTTTTGAGGGTGATTTGTAACTTGCATAGTCTTAGGTTCTGCTTCTTTTAATTCTAGAAAAGTCCTGGAGTTTTTATTGTGAAAAAATGTATGAACCCAGTTGGATTAATTTTTGAAGTTAGCTTCAGTGTTACTGAATGCTTTAATTTGAAGATTATCTTTAATGTAGTGAAGGCTTTAGGTCAAGTTACCATTACATGTCTTTCAATACAGGCCAGGCAGCAGACCGTGGAATCCCACAACTTCGGTAAGCATATGTCAAGTTGAACAATTTCATTTTTTGATCTTTTAGATGATTTCTTGTATGGAAAACTCACAAGAACAGCAGTGATTTTAGCCCTTTAAGGCCTGGTTTCAGCATACATAATCTCCTTGTTGCTAGATAATCTGTTTGAACATCAAGACATTCCTCTTTGCTGATCATTTCTGTTATTCTCATGACCTAAGTGCATGATCATGTAGTGACACTAGAAAGAGAAATTACATGCTGGGTTAACAGGTTTAATAGGCATACCTACATATTCACTTTTGGCACTCTTAATGTATGTTGTGTGCACCTGATGATGGGTTCATTTTTCTGGAGCAGAAATCTGGACTATTATTTTGCTTTTGATAATCTTTGACATTTCTGTGAGCACTTTGCCTTAAATGTTGATATCTGCGTGATTTCTTTATGTACTTTTATCTTTCTCAGACCTTTTAAATTCTATGGCTATTCACAAATGTAAATATGTAGTCTCACTCAAGTGGCAGTTTGTGCTCAGAATGTCTTAATGTTTTGACAGGTTGCTGGTCCACCAGGAACACCGATCATGCCTAGTCCTCAAGGTTTGTCTAGATTTTGAGTGTCAATTGACTAAATTTTGGGTACATTTTCCTCAGGTGGACACCAATGGAACAGTCTAAGAAAATTTTTTTTTGTGTATGTATTTGTTAAACCTTGTTTCAAACAAGTTAAAAAGTGAAATTCAGTCGGAACCACATGTCCATGTGAGAGTGTCTGTCAATATATTGGCATAAAGTTTGAGAGTGTACAACTGTATGCTGTGTAATAGGTTAGCAATACTATTCCTGACACTTTCCATGGAATTCGACTTGGTATCAGTATTTAATCAATGGCTGCTGATTACTTTATAACTGATGGCTGTGGAAACTGTCTTTTATTTTTGGTTGCCCTGTTGTAGAAGTGTCAATGAGTGTAGGCTTATTATCTCATTTTTTGTTTTGGTCTTGTTTGGACTCTCCAATAACGGAAATAGAAGTGCTTTTTGTTGTACCTGAAAATACGCTATACAACCCTCCATGCCTTTATATCCCAAGAAATTTCAGATATCAGTCTTCTGCTTTTCTTCTTTCTCATTAGGTCACATCCGCTTGACAAATAGTACCGGTAGTCATAAATGTTGTATGTCCTAATTATGCCCTATTCATTAATTATCATTGATTCTTACAATTTTTAGACCCTGCGAGCACTGGAAACGAATCCATGTATGCAATGATGAAGTCTGTCCCTGGAGGAAACATGTCAGCGGTAATGTTTTGTATTATATTAATTTTTAGAATTTTTAAAAACAAGTGTTACTTTGAAAATCTGAAAACCGTGAACAGTAGAAATATTTATGGAATGGTATTGTTGTTCAAGTAAAAAGCCAATCACGCATGAGAAAACTAAACCGCAAACAGTAATTAGTTTGTGGTTTCATGTCACTTCTGATTGGTTTCTTCGTAATGGGAAATGTCAAGATCAAATCAAAGTGTTCACGGTTTTTGGATTTGCCAGGTAAACATTCAGTTACAAGGTAATTTTTTTAAGTTTTGATTCACCACTTGAAGTCTAAAAATTTGTCCATCCTTATGACCTGAAGTTTCCTATGATCACAATCACTGATGAATCGGCTTTTTAGCTGTGGCCATTTTGTTGAATATAGTTAGAGGTCAGTTTTTTAAAATTCAAAGTGACTTGTCAATTTACACCAACTCATGCACACATCTGATACTGAATGTGGGTATTAATTTTATTCTGTGAGGACTGTGAAGTTGTTGTGGGAGTGTATGCTGAAGAACACACATTTGATTCTCACATCTGTATCTTTTGTTTTTGTTTCAGTACATGGGAGGTGGTCCAGAGCCACCGTTACCCCTTGGGGCCCAGGAGGCTCCTCTTGTCATGAATGGTGAGGCTTCCTTCATTTAACCCTTTCACCCCTAAAAGTAACCAGCAAGTAATTTTTCCTTCCATTTGCACTGTTTGATTTTTGAGAATAAACAAAATAATCACCAAAGATGGAATGTGCTGATCATTCATCAGATTCTCCCAACTTATACCATAAGATGCATCTGGAGTTTGGTAAGGAGAATATTCATATTGGTCTCAGTTGAACCTGTAACCAGTACCACCTACCACAGTGTTACTAGTGAGTATTACAACTGTAAAAGCAACTCACCCAAAGCACCCAAGCTACATAGCCTTTGATCATGAACTTGAATGTTATGGCTGAAAATAGAACAACAACAGCTGTTCAAAGTTCCGTTGGGGACTCTACTGTAGATACTTCTCTTGTGTGGTTATTCTTGTAGGTGTTTTTACTTGAATGATACTTATGATTTGTATGGTGTTTGACCCTTGTCTTAGATTCAAATCCTGATATGGATGGTCTGCCTAAGGTATAGTAAGTTTTAAAAAGTATCATAATCATTTGCGTACAACAGCAAAAAGGAACGATAAAAACCGACGTTTCCGAGTGATCATGACTCCATTGTCAAGGGAACTATGTAACAGATTATGCAAATTACAGCATTTAAAGTGATCTTAGCGCGGAAATCATTTGCACTGTTTATTTTTTTGTAAAACCTTTTAAAATCATTATCTCTTTTCTGAAATGTAGTGGACAAAAGTGCTCGCTAACAGATGTAAAATCAAGGCTGTACTCTAAAAAACTAGTTGGGTGCCCAAAATCCCCAAACCTTTGAAATCCAGGGTGCTTAGCGTGAGTTTGTTGCAAAACCTAATATTTCATGGTGGCGCAAAGGCAAAAGTTTCCAGGGGTGACCAAGTGCAGCGCATTGTGCCTTTGCGTTACTGATATCCCATTTGTAATTTGTAACTACCTACTACAATCCATTCATCAGAGTAAAACCCGGCTCCCGGCCCTTAAAACTTTAAACGCTAAGAGTGATCAGGATCAAATTTCTCCTTGTAACATCAACGCTTTATAAACAGAGTGGTCATGAGAATTGAGGACAGCATTACACAAGATGAATTTGCTTGATGTTTTAACAATTTCTCCCTACTAAGAGGAAATGTGAAAAAGCAGCAAATGAGAATTTAAATTTTGATCTTAAGATTTGAACTGCAGTTGAACCCCGTTAATACGACCACCGTCGGGCCATGAAAATTTGGTCGTATTAACGGGGCTTTCAAATAAGAAAATAAGTGGGCTTATGCAGCTCAGGCCACAAAAAACTGGTCGTAATTACGGGGTGGTCGTATGGCGGGGTTCCACTGTAATAGTGTTTATAACAGCCCTGCTATTATATTTGGCCGTACAAGTAAACGTGGACGACACTTAACGCATTCTTATTGTTACTTCGTGTATGCTACCTGCAGGATAATCAGAATGACCACAATCCCGGTACCCCTGGGGAAGGAGACACTCAGTTTAGCAACTTATTGCCATTTTCACAAGATACTGTAAGTCAAAGCTTGTTTGTCATTATGTTTTTGTTTGACCACCAGTGTACGTTCTTTGCTTTAGTTTAGAGGGCACTGATAAATCAAGGTCTTGTAAACACCGTACAGATTCAACTGAATAATGATAACTATACATGTTTTGTGCTTAAGTTTATCGAGTGATGCTTTCTCTGCTAAACTGAAAAAAAAAGTTCCAGGTTATATCTTAATGATTTGTTCGACATAAAAACGACTACATTTTAATCTGCCGAGCACCTGCTACATCGGAAGGAAAGAAAAAATATTAAAGATGATTGTATGTACATGGTTAAGCTTATGTAAAACGTCTCATGCTTTTGAATTGTTCAACTAAAAGCTAAGTTAAGCTTAAGCTTAATGTAAAAACTAAAGTTACGAAGTTGCGAAATACTCTTGTGAAAATTACGTTTATGGCTTGAACCTTAGTAAATGTAGCGTTGATATTCCTCACTAAACTGGAAAAAGTAATAGTTAAAGATGTTTTAAATTAGTTTAAATGTAAAGCTTAGTACAAACCTGTGGTCCTTCGCGCGCCATTTTCTATGCAGTTGGCCAGGGCAGGCCTGGTAACGAAACTAGTTGGAATCGAAAAACGTAATTTCTGGAAATAGACCGAGTTGGAATAAAATAAGGAATGAATTTTGAAATATCCTTCTTTTTGAACTCGCATATTCATTTCCAACTCCTTGATAATGGCGTCATGAAGTCGCCGAAACGTCGGAAATTTTACTTGATATCGCTAATTTTACATGTCTGTTTCTCAAAATCAATGTTGTGTTTGAATTTCATTTAATAAAACGGACTTTAAATTATTGCAAAGGAGTTAAAACAACCGTGAAGTTTCGATAGTGTTAACAACTTTTAGAAGGTTAACATCTGTAAACTAAGAGGCTGAAAAACATTGAGAGAATATTCAACACTGGAGACTGATGAATATAACATTGATCTGGTTTGCATAAGTCAAACACTGAGCAGCGTAGGATAGGGGCACCCAACGAGCAAATTAAGCAAAACAACTTTTGGGGATATTTCTAGGCTTCTTGCAATATCTAAAGACTGTTTAAAGAGTTGTTTTAATCGGCTAGAAAAATTTGATCTGTTCGGATTTCTTAGCTGAAAATTGAAGGGCCCGAAAATTTTAGGGAATGAAATCTTCATTTCAGAAATTACTGGCTGGACGTTGCCTTCGAAGAACTTCTCTGCGAACTATTTGCTTACCCGAAAATGCTAGGTGACCTTTTTAAGAGCCAAAAATTGCAAAAATATCGCTTCCGAAAGTCTAAGGGACAATTTTCCCCTGGATTTCCCTGGTTGCGAATCTCTTCGGTGATGTTTTAGTTAAGAAATCAGTAGCTTTTTGGCAATGCATTATCCGAAAGTCTTAGAACGGGTGACTCTCCTCAAGAGATATTTCATCAACGTTTCTCGTTGGGTGCCCCTGGTAGGGAAACTTTGCGTGATAAAATTAAGCTCTCTGGACGCGGTTGACGATACTTAAAAATCGAGTTTTCTTTATTCATGTACGTTGATTACGGGAAGGATGTATATTTTTTTCATGTCACACTCTAGTCAATCTATGTTTTGTTTTCAAATTATTTTTGTAACGAATTCTTCATCTTATAACAGCAACCATAGGTCATCTGGCGCCACAACCACCGATGAAAGTATTCATACGTTCATTACCATTCTTCCATCGCTCGGTTTGACCTACTCAGATTACGAGACCGCGCTCCTTTTGGTTAGTGGTCACGTGACCGCTGACCAGAAGTAGTGAAGGCTCCATTGCACCATCTTTCTCATTCGTACCTTGCGGTCGATTGTAATACTTTATAATTCTTATTTGTTTGCAGACATATACAAGTTAGAGTACTGAACGTTAACAGGCTTTTAAAGTGAGTTTAGCTATGTAAAAGTTAATGGTGCATCAACAATAAGAGCATGGAAATGTGTATTAGTTGTGGTTAAAGCTTGCAAATGACTTATGGTTGACATAGTGACCCAAGGCTAACTACATGTACTCTCCTGTGGTCTCGACGCGCGCGCGCACGCACGCGCGCGCATACATTTGTATGTTTTTCTGTGAGCGCTTCAGTGGTCGTTGCGGTTTAGAAAACTTTGGTCAAGTTGGTTTCCCTTTGTGAGAAACAATTAAATCAAGTAGCATTTTTTCAGTAGCAGAATATGTTAAGATCATCTTCCACCATTTTACAAGCAATTGCTATGAGCTTTTCAGTTGTGAGACCCTACAAGTGCTTGTTCAGTGCGAGGACAAAAGAGCTTATTTAGTATTTCCGCTATTATAGTACACGGAACAAAATTACTCAATTCTGATTGGTCGAGAGCAGTACAATTAATCCCAAATAGTACTCGGCAGGAGTACCTATTAAGTTGCCACGGCAACAGTGCGTAAGAACAGCCAAACGTTGCAAATTTGAACGTTTTGATGGGTGAAACTGGATGAAAAGGCGCATAAACCAGTTACCATTCTCTGGAATGATTTGTTGGACTAATTTATTAAAATACGCAATAATTTACAAGTTGCGCGACTTCATACAATTCGTAGTTTTGCTTAGCGAACTATAAATAAAAAATCGCACGACGTTCTCGTACAATTCGTGATTAATAGATACTCGTGATTTTGAAAGTTCTCAAATTGCACTCGCCTAAAGGCTCGTGCAATTTTTGAGAACTTTCAAAACCACTCGTACCTATAAATCACGAATTGTACTCGAGGTCGTGCGATTTCCTATACTTATCGTTGTGCGAACGTGTCTGAGACTGCTGTGGTGCGCGCGCGCGTTTTTATCGCCATGGAACAAAGGAGAGGCCTCTAGATTGTTTGTTGTAGATAATTTGGAAAGGCGTGAACTGGTAAATTATACTTAGACCCGGATAGTGTGACCGTAACTTTGATATCGTCTTTTGAGAGATTTTAGTAATCACTACGTGTATCGTTCTTCCGGAATACAGTCAGTCAAACTCTCTTGGGTATATGTGTGCTTTACGCGAAAGTATTCGTATTGTAGGCTTGTCTTCGGGAATATAAGTAAAAATTTTACATTCTATGTCAGGAAGTCTGCACTGGCGCCTTGGCCTGAAAATGCAGTGGTGAATTTTAAGTGTTTGCTCCATGGTTAGGGAAATTGTGGTAACGCCATCGTGTATTAAAAATGAGTAACTTCTCTTTACCTATGGTAAATATAGGCTATCTTTGCTGTAGTTTCTGCGACCTTTTGCTTGTCTATGATTACGACCTCCTTTTTTTGAGAAATTTATTTTCTCTTTCAGGATCACTGCGATTCAGTTGCGATTTTAAAGATCAAAGAAAGCATGCAAGAAGAAGCCAGAAGGTTTGAAAATACCGATGGAACGAACGACCATCAAGGAGAGTTCTTCATGCAATAGCAGCAAGGGAACTTTTGTCTTTGTATATTTACCAACAACCATTATCCAGAGATTTGTAGGAAACAACGGAACTTCGAGGTTAGCATTTCCTTATCAGGAAAACAGCCTCGCCGAAAGGCCCGCTTCTTTTGTGCTCTGCGGTTAAACGTCTTAAAATATGCGTGCACATGGATTCGTTGAACCGCATCGCGCGAGACAAGACGAGTCAAAAATAGATGTCAATAAAATAAGGTATATTATATAGAAAGGGAAAATATGTTTGTATAGTTCATTTACTTACGTTGTGGCTTCAGGTATATCGACAGTTGTTGGGTTCACGTCTTAGAATAATCGGTGAGTTATCACCGATGGCAACTTTGAGCGGCATCGCCAAGAGCAAAAGCTGTATAAATACGAACAGTGAACGACGACATAACATGTTCACCCTCGACGCCTTTATCAATACCCTAGCGGCCCACGGGAGAGTCTTGGTGCAGTTAGGAATTTCATTACAATGTGAACTATGTGTAAGGAAGTCTTGATGCCCAAGTTTCCAACAAGTTTGCAGCTGTACACATAAACAGCGTGGTTAAAGAGATTTCAGATCAGATCAAAAGGGTATCGACGTCTTTTAGGGGGGCATGTTGTGTCATCGCTGATTTCTTGTAATCTTTGAAACTACAAGCGAGTGTTATTTAAAGCAACGAAAGACAGTCGAGGTTGGTCTCGGCGTTGCACGTGTTCGGGTAAACCCAAGTCGTAGGTTTTCGGCTTCAATGTTGTCCACATTTTATAAAGGCACAGCAACCCTCTTCGCCAACTCCTACGATATTATCAAAAACTCGTTCTCACTCCCCGGGGAAGGAGCACAACAAAAGACTGCCGCAATTCCCGCGCCTCGCACGAGGAGACGCAACGGGCGCGAGGGACTTTCGCGGGTTCTCGCGTGTTCCGCTCGCTGGTAGTACATAGCAAAAGGCCCTAACAACTTGCTTGTTTAGGAGAGACAGCTGGCATTTTTGTGTTGTCGTTTTGGCGTGCACATATAAAATGTTGCTTGGCAGGTCGGAGGAGGGTTTTAGCACGACTGTTTTGTAACACGCATTCATCCCAGTCTTTATTTAAGCCGACTGCGAGGTAGAAATTTATTAGTCTTACGTAAGAAATTATTGAATCTATAAATGTGACGTTAAGCGGACCCAGTAGCTTCCGAGCTTTCAATGTATATTTAAACTCATATGGTACCACTGAAAATCGCCGAACGTCAGAATGCAAATATTTGGTTTTGGTTTCTCTTTTTTGTTAATGTTATTAAACCCGGCTGGTGTCGCTATTTACAAGTTTCTCTCCTCTTGTGAATCAAATTCTTTCCATTGGTTGAACTACACGCTTATTGTGTAGTTCTATTGGAAGAATATGCTTTACAATCTAAATCAAAACAAGTTCATTCGTTTTATAACTTTTGGTAATCAGTATTTTAGCGAAAATAGAGAATGAACACAATTAAGAGCTAAAACGAATTATAACACGAAACGTTTCGGGTTTTCAAGACTTAGTTATGGACCGCGACTTGTCTGTTATCATTTTGCCACCCAACAAAACCTTAAACTTATTAGGAAAGTAGTACCTTGAAAGAATTTTTGTTTCTGGGACGACTACCAAGGGAAACGGGGTCCACAAAACGCTGAGATATGATTAATATGATGAAAACATTGTGACATAATTTTAAAGCCAAAACTGTGTCTTGGGTAGACGCCATGTATATTATATGGAAACTAAGGGTGCGTTTTTTTGGGCTCTTTCAGAATGAGAATGGTGGGGAATTTGACAAAATATAACGACTTTTCTGAAAGCGGAATGAAACACACCGCGTTAGACTGGGGACTTGTAAAACATGAGGAAGTATTTGCTCATTCTGTTCATTCTACACCACGTAGATGAATGACCGGAATGGATTCTAGGAATTCCGGAATTAGAATAGGTATTAAACGCGCCAGAATACATTCCAACCTTTCTCGTTCCAGAAGAGCTCCTAAAAACGCGCCCTAAATTT
The DNA here is from genome assembly GCA_948470475.1 of Galaxea fascicularis. Classification (NCBI taxonomy): domain Eukaryota; kingdom Metazoa; phylum Cnidaria; class Anthozoa; order Scleractinia; family Euphylliidae; genus Galaxea; species Galaxea fascicularis. Next base: position 9,450,527 of record OX419347.1, read on the forward strand.
GCGGGGTTACTTGACCCGCGAAGAACGGCGTAATACTTGGTAACAAATGAGTCTAAACAGCACCAACAAAAACTATGCAAAAATCGCTCAAAAAGGTTGAGGGAGTATCGAGTATTACGCCGAGGTTATCTCTTCACTGGTTACGGTTAATCACCGATCTTTCCCGCTTATATCAAGATGAATCTGTACAAAGATCTTCCTCGATATGTAATTCTCTAACAAGTATGCTTATACAGTTTGTGATCATGTTGATTAAAGAAATAACCGATGAATTTCAGCATCAGAATCGCATTAGATTCTATATCGACTTTTAACCTCTCTTGTTTGGAAGTGGATAATTTTTTTCAAGGACTCAAATTTATACTCAGTTGTCCATTAAACTGGCCATGCTAGATGTAAGCAGCAATCAAATATTTCCATCAATTGCAAGTCTACGTTACCGTCTGTTTTTCCTATTTCATAACTTTCTATGTACCGTCGAAAAACGATTGAAAACAAATATCTTGCCGGTATTTGTATAGAAGTAGTCGTTCCAACGATTGAAGTAAATTGACCCTCTCGTGGGTCAAGTATGGCAAAAAGTAGGGGATATTCAGCTTAAACTGTTAAATTTGTTTTTACAAGTGCACGACCTTTTTTCTTTGATCTTTCCATGAAAGTTTCCCCACCCACCACCCCCATCTAATGGCTCGTCCCTTATTTTCTCTGATCTCACGCATCACTAAACCTCCCCTCCCCCGCGGTTTTATGTCATCCACAAAGTTCTACTGTCGCTAACATCAGCTGGGACGACAAAGAGAACTTCCGATGCACAAGATGATTTCTTTATTTCTTCAGTGACTCGTTAGGCCCGTAAGACAACAAAAATCCACCTTAACTTTACAATAAAGAACACCCCAATTATATTTTTCGTAATCGCAAACCAAATAAAAAATAACTATTAATCACAAACCCATTTAATATCTAATCAATTGAACCCAGGCCTCGACCACACGCGTGTTTCTGAGCGTATCTTTTTAAAGTCAAGCTTCATGGTAAGCGCATATTTTCGACAACCCCTTTTGCGCGTTTTCGTGTGGACCGCGTTTACGAAGATGTTCGGAAACGCTTTGTCATGGGGTCACACCGGGAAAGATGTTCGCGTTTAGAATCATTTTCGAGTCGACACTCGACAGGTGAACTGAAAAACATCACTGGATTCGTGTGGACACGAAAATTTGTTTCCGACAAAAAACCTAGCGTGTGGACGGGCCTAACTACTGGCCCAATACAACATAAAGATGTAAGCGATCAAAGCAACAATCATGAGATCATTTTTATAAAACAAACGGATAGTAAAACGTCAGTCCAGTTTTCAGTCCATGTCAAATCCATAGAAATTCCACCTATACGTTTACTGGCCACACTTGCAGACGCATCCCATGTGTTCAGGGAGATCCTTATAGAAATAGACCTCACTTCCGGCGAGGTCGATAGTGCGTTCCTCGATATCACTGGTTATCTTCTGTGCCTCCTTGCTTCCGACCTTCACACAGGTCATTGGAAAGCGAGTGAACTTTGACGCGGTGTCTTGGCAGTCGTCAAAGCAGCGAAGAACAGGCGTGGTTGGGTAGCATTGGTACCTGTTTCCTTCGATATCTTTGTCTATCTTGACGTATTCCTTCTTGAAATGGCAGCCACCTAAATCAGAAAAAAAAATGCGTGAAAATCATATTCCAATGGGCGGAGCAAAGTTCTCCCTACTTCCAGAAAAAAGGAGAAAAAAATCAAAGCTAGAAAACAAACAACAGGAGCGTTCCTAACCCTGCAGGGAAGTGACAGGTCAAGGTGACCACAGGGGGCAGGGGTGGAGATGCTGAGCAAAATTACACAAAATTACAAAATTACACCATTTTACTGATGAACACACCATTTTACTAATAATCAGATCCAGGTGAATTGTGGGTAGATCCAGTCCTTTGAGGGGGCAAACGGTCAAAATTACAATTTCAAATTACGTCTTTAAATCGCCGTTTGCCCCAACAAAGGACTGGATCTACCCACAATTCACCTGGAACTGATTATTAGTAAAATGGTGTATTGTGGGCAGATGGCCATTTTAGGTCGTAATCTGAAATTGTAATTTTGGCCTTAATTTTGGCCGCCCGCAAAGGACTGGATCTACCCACAATTCACTTCGACCTGATCATAATTAAAAGGTGCATTACAATCTAATTACTATAACTTTGTTCATAAGTCAATCAGGACGCAGAGTTTTGTTTTCAATGCGAATCAAAGGATCTTGTAAAAGGCAAGATACCTTCTCTGCACTTGTCCTCTGGTACCATCCACAAATGACCGTACTTCCGTTTGTCGGGATAGGTGTAGGGGATTCCCCTCGGTGTTTTCAGGTCCAAGTACTGTTCATAATTTAAGTCACCGCACATGCCACAAGTGCGGTTGAAAAAGAACGGAGAAACGCGAATATCAACCTGCAAAATAAAATGAACAGATATACATGACGACATAGAACTTAATGCTGACGATTGCACTCAGCAACTTAAGTGAAATTGCAATTTTTATGAAACACGTAGGTCGGTTATATTTACCTATTCAGAATACAAATGACAAATCATATTAAAGTGGCAGCCACACGAGTGAGCACACGTGTGGACACCCTTCCACAGGTGATGCGACAACAGAGCACTGTCGCGTACAATTTTACTCGTTGAATTCGTTGCGACTACTCCTTTAAGCTGTCGCATCATCGGCGCGATTTTTCTGGCGCACTAGATCCTCGCTTGAAAGACCGCTTCCAGTTTGAAGGCAAAAACAAACGCTACTTATGCCACGCGTTAATCAGCCTTTAAGAAAAAGTTTTGAGAGGGCCCCCCTCCCCCCACCCCGCCTTTATTCCCCCTTTTATTTCTAGGTCTGGATCTGCCACTGCGTCAACCCTGCTAGGGGAGCAGGGTTGGCGCAGTGGTGAGAGCGCTCGCCTTCCACCAATATGGCCCGGGTTCGATTCCCGGATTTGACGTCATAAGTGGGCTGAGTTTGTTGGTTCTCTACTCTGCTCCGAGAGGTTTTTCTCCGGGTACTCCGGTTTTCCCCTCTCCTCAAAAACCAACATTTGATTTAATTTAGAGTTTATTTGATTTACAGTCTCCCCAATTAGTAGAGCACTCGTGTTCAGCTAGAACGATTTGAGACTTAAATAAAGTTGTTATTATTATTATTATTATTATTATTATTATTATTACTGCTAACCCCATTTTCAGGGCTAGTTTGGCTTCTAAATACGTAAGAAAATGAAAGAGGTCTGAAAGCCGGAGTGCACTAAATACCTTGATTCCACGAACAATGAGCACTTTCAAGCCATTCTCACACAACACGTGCAGTTCTTCTTGCTCAGGTACTTCCACGATTGTAGCAACCGACTTCAATTTAAACATCTTCTTTGGTAGATCTATGACAACACCATTTACCTGCAAAACAGCAACACGATTTCAGAAATCCTTCGAATTTCACGTCAGTTTCATACCAGGCGAGCGATGTGCATTTTGACTAGTTTTGAGAACTCATTTCCGAATTTGAACAGCATACATAGGATCTACACAAGTACTGTTTTTTCGCCAGTTTGTAGTTGCTCTTCGATTATGAAGAGAGCACATTTGTCACACAAAACATTGGTCAACTCTACCAGAAAGCAGGTACAGAAAAAAACAAACAAAAACAAATCAAGGTCGCTATAAGAAAATGAATTCGGAAAATAAATCATAAACCACCCGCATGTTACTTTGTTAGGAAACGTTCCTGAAAGCAAAACGTTACATTTTTTGCATGATTAAGTCTATTTATCATTCCCATTTCAGGGCTGTCATTATGGGCCAGGGGCGGGGGATTTTCCCCTCTTATTTTGAGGTATATCCCCGGCTTCTCTGATGTAAAACCAGCATTTTGACATCACTATAGCAACTCGAATCCCCAACTATATTTTGTATATCCCACCTACTTCAAGAATTAGTGACAGTCATGCTTCTGTATACTTTTCTTTAGTCTTCTGTAGTATCTTTATGAAATAGTGTTTTTCATTTCGCCGTTTTCATTATCGTAATTTAGTTTCTTACTCATGTAGGATATATGCCAAGCGTTATATACTGGGCAACGGAGAGCCAAAATGTTACAGGAACCCCAAGGATTAAAATCAGGAAAAAATCAGAAATGGCATAGCCATTTTCCAAGTTAAACGATACGAGAGAAAAAAATGACCCACCCACCCCATACCCAGCTCGAATATTTTATTCGCAGATTGAATAGCCGGAATTAGAATGATTTCAAAAAATCTTGTCAAAAAGTAGACCAAAACTAACAAGGAAATCTGGACGTGGGCAAAGGGACTTCATTATGATATGTTCTTTTAATGTGGGTATTAGAGACAAAAAACGTGGTTCCAACCTGTATTTGATACCGGCCTTTAGCCAGGTATTCAACTCGTATCTTCTGCTTGTCAACAAATATTTCAATGATCTTGACATCAGTGTTTTCAGCTTCTTTAGACGCGAGCACCATAAAGGTGTTGTTGACGCAGTCTTTGGCCAGCACGTGAACACAGCGGCGAGGCAAGGAGTACTGGAACTCAACATCGTCAAATGTTTTGAAGGTGTCATAGTCCAAAGAGCATACCGCTGAAAATAAAGTTGCATAAGACGTTAAAAGAGGTTCAAGTGTATCTTACCCTACCCCCATTTATTTTTTGGCTTGGATACAGATCCTAATGATGTGAAGAATTTCTCAGCAATTTCCGTTTCGATTTGGGTAAGTCCTCGATTTTCTGTGTCGTGTTTAATTGCACAAAAATTTAATTCAAGTTCGAGCATGGGGGATTTGAGTCAAGCCAGCCCTGTAACGTAAACACAAGCTTTTCTATGCCTCAGGGCGTATTTCAAAAGCTTATAGAAGGGTACTCATCACAGTGCTGGCCTGAACAGGTAAATATATCTCTTGTAAGTCATTAACCTTTAAGAATCGCAAATATCTCAATACTGTTCAACCATGCATGGAGATATCACATGTACACGGCAAAAAATCACGTGTTTACAACGTGTGAACTGAGCATACTAACGTGTAGACAGAGCCACCACGTGCATCAGAGGATTCCCACGTGGTATAAAGCCATCAGTTTTGATTCTGACGTCATCCATCGTCAGCACTCGCGTAGGCATGGTGAGTTCGAGGTCCACTAATTGGTCAGTTTTGAGTTTCACTGCAAACTTAACCGTGTTCCTGTCACTTCTGGTTATCCAGTAGTTGCTCAACCTGAGACAGGTAACAAAGAAATATCAGAGAAAGAAAGCAAGAAAGAAACGAACGAAGGAACGTACGGATAAATAAATAAATCCTGTGTAAAAACTACTTTACCTTTTTTAAAAAGGTATTGTGTTGACACTTCTATGTTAGCTATACCTCTGTTTACAGTGCCATATCAGACCAGATTGGCTTGAACTGAAATTCGCAAGCATGCCACGAGGATTTGAATCTTGTATTTAAAGATGTTCAAAACTTGTTAAGAATTGCCCTGAGTAACTGAAAGCGATTATGATGGTAAGTACTCAATAAACCAGTTGCTGTTTATTATTCTTACTTGTCACGATATTGCTTGCTTAGTGCCCTGAACAGCTTATACAAAATGCTCATTACTGGCTGCGGCAAATCGTTGTATGATGTCACAACACTAAGTTGGCGACGACCTGGTTCCTTGATGGTGACATGGGTCTGAAGACAGATTGAAAAATGTGTATATTAACAGACCTTCAAATGCTAAATACAAAATGATAAAATGGCTAAATCGATCCTGTAATTACGTAGCTTAAGCAACACCAAAAGCAACGAGAATGCCACAAAACAACAGGTTTAATGAGCAAAAACAATCGCTCTGCAAGTGCGTTTAAATTTTGCTGTTTCTTTGCCTGCTTTTACTCGAGAACGTGAGCGCTCGACGGAAATTTTCCCATCGTTTTCGTTCCTAGTAATTTAGTCCCTGGACAGTTCGCCAGGCCAGGATTTTCCTAATGCAAAAAATTGGAAATAATCGCGAAAGAATTCCAAAACCGAGAAGTGCCATTTCCAACTGACGTTTTCGTTGCCGTCGCCTTCGGGATTGCTTAAGCTCTAAATTGTGTGAAAGGAAATTGGGCACAGCCCCATACATTAATTATACTTATTATATGGGTAGCTCCGTGAGCGGGCAAGATGAACCAAATCCCGTGCTGTGATTGGCTACCCGAGCGGGCAAGATGGAGCGATCTTGCCCGCTCGGGATTACGCGCTTTGTCCCGCAAGAAAAATTTCTCTGAAGCCGGCTCTTATCCCATATAATAAATCCTTTATTGACCAAGCTTGTTCGGTCAAGATGGCTGGATATTGGCCTCGTTATTTTTTTGCGAGTTTATGGACCTCGACTTCGTCTCGGTCCATAAACACGCAAAAAAAGAACTTGGCCAATATCCAGCCATCTTGACCTCTCGCTTGGTCAATAACCCATACATGCTACACTGTACTCGTTTATGGAACAGGGTAAGTATGACAGTGATGCGTGTATAATTAATGTATAGGGCTGTGGGAAAACTTTCCGGAAATTGGCTTACTTTGACCGCATACTTCTCGCAATTCTCGCCAAACTTCAAGAAAAACTCGGCTTCAGACCAATTGAACACGTGACTGATTATGCAGATCCTTTTGAGCCATGGCAGCATATTATGCATCTCAATAGTGACGTCCGACTGCATGTCTCTCACATGATATGTTACCAGTGTTTCAATCTTCTTCTCTGGGTTGGTTCCCACCAAGTGAACGCCTGTTTTCCAGGTTTTGGTTTTGTAGTCAGCATCGTAACGGTCTCCCTTGCCAAGCTGAAACGAGCAAAGGGGAAGGGAAATGAAGTCAATTGAGCGCAAAAACACATAAAAAAGTGATACAAAGAGAACCGCTGAGCGTTTCTTAAAATGACCTCATCGTGGAGAAAACCTTTAAGTTCAGAAACATCACGGAGAATAATCGTGGAAAACACTAAAAAAATGACCAGCAGCCTGAAGGTGTGAAAGTGAAAGTGGACTGGATTTATCATGAAGCATTCGCTTTAACGCAAATCATAAATCAAACTATGAGTAAAATCATTAAAAAAAATTGACAAAATGATCAAAAAGTGTAAAACCACAAACCACAGAAACGATTTACCGCGGTAAAATGTTGTACAGTGAGTTCAACTACGCCTAAGATCTAAGGATTAGTCCTCGTTTGTACCTTGAACTGGATCTTATGAGCTGGATTTTTGCCTGGCCTGATGGTAATGTTGAACTTCTTTGGACCACAGAATGGGAAAACAGGTGGGTGTGGCACTAATGGCTCGACGTATTCACCGCTTAGACACACATCCATACCAAGCACTTTCTCACCGTAACACAACTCCTGGAAAGACAAATGTATCAATAGTAAAACACTTTCATTACACCCCAACTAGTTCTGTTGTCTAAATATTTTATTTATTAATTATTATTATTATTATTATTATCATCAATTTATTTATTTTTTGCAAAAGTTACAGGAAAAGTAGTGTTTACCGAAGAAAGAAAAGAAAAGAAAAGAAAAATATCGCCGAGTTAACGATACGCACAAAGTAAAACAGAAGAAACACAGCATCAGTGCTCAATAAAAATGGATGGTAAAAGTACATTTTATAGACGCTATTTCGATAAGCATGTATAATACACAAGTGATGTGCTTTACAATATGTCAAACATCGAGTCTTTTCAGGTTGTCAGAGGTGCGGGTTTAACAAAATCAAATTTCTTAGTATGGTCTGGTCTCAGGAAATCCTTCGAGACTACGGGTCAAGTTACCCAATTTTAAGGTCATCTTTGATTTTCAAAATTTAAATGTCACGACTATTATAGTTATCTTATAAAACGAAAATTGGAAAAGTCAAGCAAATGGATTGAGTTGAGAGAAGAATTGAATTTAGATGACAAACAAGTTTCAGAGGCTTTTCTGGTGCCAGTGAGTGTCGCTCATGAACCGTTCCTTTCAGTATAAAGTGTAAAATAGGCTAGTATTTCAAATCCCAACCACTCTTTTTGCCATCAGGCGATAGAAACTACATCCCATATTATGTTTGATTGTTCTTTTTCGAACTCTTTTTGGAATGAGTTTAATGGCAATATTTTAACTAAATTGAAGAGTTGCGGAGGCCTCTCGCTCGCTTATTGTGATGTTATAATATAGCTCTTAAAGGAGGAGTGGGATCTAATGAATTATATAGTAATCCTGGAAAATCATATTTGTGGACTTTTCAATGTAGAGCACTGAAACCTTCCCTAAGCCATTTTAGGAGAACTTTGATCAAATAAATATGAGACAGAAAAATAAGTTTACTTCAAATTAAATCAAATGGATCTGTTAAAAAAAATGGAAGAGGTTTGAGGAAAATAAGATTATTTGATAAGTAAAACAATCTAGTTCAAACGGTATGGTGTAACTGTTACCTGTAAAGGGACAATCATGTAATTAATTTGTAATTTTACTTCTTATAAAAGAAACTTGTAAACGTGTAATTGTGGAAATAAAAAAAATTCAATAATCAGTGCTCCACGCCTTACAGGTTGATCCTTTGTGCTATGTTTGTACTATATTGTCTTGGATAAGGTTTGTTTTCACATTCACTAAAAACTAATTCTTAATTCTTTAATATTCAGGCTAAAACGTGGAAATCTGAGGCAGTCACAACACAAATCAAAGTTGCCATGAGCCACTGAACGCGGAAAATATATAAAAATACCACTCGCGGGTTTTGATTCCTTCGTCACTGAAAGCTCCAAAAAAGGAACGTGACACTTGCGTTATACGTTACGCATGATTAGGTTTTGTATGGTCCTGCATAAGTGTAACAGTGTAACAGATCTTTCTGTTTTTTTTTTCTAGCAAGTGTCATACAAAAACCAAAGCAATCTTCTGGCCAATCATAACAGCACGAAGCAGCGCAATGAGCGAATCAGAATCTGAGGAAATCGCAATTGGTCTCCGTTTTGGTTCCCATTGGTTGAGAAAATGAGGCGCGAGTTTTGTCGACCAATCATAAAAAGGAATTAACGGAAAACCGAAGCAAATGAGGAATACCTTTGATACTCGATTGAAAACCGCTCTACGAACAAATTAATACAAACCTCAGTGGTAGTGTGAAGTCGCTTAACAGTGAACACAGATTCATCACTCTTGTTAGGTCTCAAACAAACTTTGCCTTCATCTGGAGTGATAAACACGATCTTCATATGGCGCGGATGAAGCCTGTCCTCCCTGGGAATATCATCCAAGGGTAAATCAGTGATGTATCGCCATTTCTCTCGGTATCCTCCTGGCGGTGTCATATCTTCAATCATATGTTTGAACAGCAGGACTTCTTCAGTGTTTCTAGGTGCAGTAGTTTCTGTCCATTCTGTAGGGTTGGACTTGATTGGATGAATGAACACCACTGTAGCCAGACGGATGAAACGGTTTCTTTTAACGTAGCTGATTTTGAAGAGTTTTGGATAGCGCTCATCCTCTACAGTTTCCAGACAACCTTTAGAGTTTGGCTTAACCTAACAAAAAAGGTTTCATTAACTTCTTACCCAGCGCAGTAATTATTCAGGGTTTTCCTATTCGGCCGGCGAACGACAATTTTCGCCGCTAGTGGACGGCTCTGTCGCCGGCAACTGCGCCAAAGAATCGCTGTTAATAATTTTCGCTGACGCCCACATACATCTCCGCCTGTTATGCTCAAGTCGACTGGAACTTCAGTTGAAAGGAAAAACCGTGAGTAATGCATCTGTATTTTTACCAAACCATGATTCTAATGTGAACTAGCCGCTTATGAGGACTTGCATTCACTTTGATCTAGAGCTCCACTTTGCGCGTGCAAATAAAACAATTCTCTGCACCGTTAGAAACCTAAAGCGTCGAGTTTATTCCCTAAGATTTTGGCATAGACGTGTAACTTTGACCTGGATTTTTTTTTTCCTAGGCCGCTGCCACCGTTCGTGTCACTTGCGTCTAGTTGCGTCGAACTTGCACATAACTTGCGTTTAACTTGCGTCCAACCTGCGTCAGGTTGCGAGTTCTTTGGGCACCCAACTCAGGTTTGAGTCTAAAGTTGGATATCCACTATTTGCAATGAAGACCTGTGATTAATTCTTAAGGCGAAAAAAAATTTGTTTACAATAACAGATGCCCTTTAGTCATCAAGCTGGCAAATTGCAGCCAAATCGCAAAACCTTCGCTTGCGGTCATAAAAATGACAATTCGTCCCAAATTTAGGCCAGTATCGTCACACTGTTACAGACGCGCGTAAAGCAACTATTTCCATTTTGTCAGTGCTTTTTTGCCTTCCAGTTATTGGTGTTATTGGTATTGTTATTGGTTTCTCTTGGCCTTTGCTCACGATAAAAATGTTTCTGGGTAGCTTTGGCCAGTTTCGGCAATAATTTATATTACTTGATTGCACCTCCAAAACTTTACCTTCACATATCCCTTTCCAGGAACGAAAAGCTTGACAAACTGGCGATTCCTACCGATGAAAACCACCTTGAAGATGGTGGGTTTGTCACTCAACGTCAGTTCATTTTGTTCATTAATCGACAGATACTTTCCCGTTTGTGCCTTCAGAGTCCAGTTGGCATAGCCAGGATGAGGCTGGGTCTGTCCGATCTGAAAACAACAACAAAGAAAGCTTTAATCAATAAACAATAAAGTGATTTAATGACATGCCAAGTTTCGATCAACTTTAGTGCAAAACTATTGAAGAAATAGTTGAATTTGATGAATCCTGCAAGATACGTTAAAAATTCATTAAGAAAATACAAAAGAAATTTAATTACTGTCTTTTCATCTTGTATAGAGAAGATAGAGACAGCTAAGTTTTACGCTCGACTTCCGAACCCAAAATAAGCCAAAATTTAATTATTAGTTAAAATGGATAGAATTACAGAAAAGCTATTGAAGCCTTTGAATAAATTCGTAATTCGTGTTTTACAAGTCCTATTAATAACAGTCGGCTGCGTCTCTTGTTTTAAACTTGATAAAATCTGCTCTCTTATTAAACACTGCATGAAAGACGCAAAATATGAATAGCCGTGTTCCTGAGCTTCGTAAAGATCAAAAATAAACTCGCTGAAATATATGCAACAGTTCGAAAATGGCATTTACTAAGAAATGACTCAGGTGGCTGTAATATGTGCCCTCACGTCATCCACTGCTTTGCAAAAATCGTGAAATTCAAAATGCTGCAATTTTTCGAGTTGGAATGAGATACCTTAGTTCGAACCTTTGCATTTTCACGAAAATTAGTATGGCGAATATATATGTGCACCCGGTTTATAAAACTGTCACGCTAAACGCGAACAGCTTATTGTACGGTTGCATGTTCACTTGCAGTAGCCTGACCTATGAATGGAAACGAGGCTGGCGGTGACCTTTTCTCAATAAAAGCTCACTGCTTATCTCTTGCAAATCACGTTTAAGTTCACATTTAGACGAGGAAGACAAAGAAGTTTGTATCAAAATAGGGTCAACCCAGTCTTCTTTCTCCTCAAAGGCCAGGTCACTGAAAACACAATTGTAAACTGGACTATTGTGTCGTGCTCCCACCCGCTACCGCACAACTATGTACGTACCTGAGTCATGTCTCCAATTTCCAACCCGTCCAGCGGTGTACTCCTGTACAGTGAGTTCCAGTCCTTCACACCTCCCACAGGTTTGTTGTACATCAGAAAGGTGTAGCCTTGTTTCCTGTCAAGCAAAAAAGACAAGAACAAGTTAAAGAATAGAACATGTAATGTGCTATCGTTTGTCCCAGTATGTAGTCACTTGAGAGACGAGTCTCGGTTGACTTCGTGTCAAAGTGGGGAATGTAAGGGTACATATATATGTTGTGCCGCGTAGCACTATAAACGCATACAAGTGATGGAACAGAGAATTAACTCTGAAGTGTAAATTAAAGTGCTAATAGAAACCCATGAAAAACCCACCGGGCGTTAGCCCTAGTAAAGGGTATCAGGGAACCACACGAGGCAAAGAAAAAATTCTTATGACCTCGGTGGGAATCGAACCCACGACCTCCGGATTAGATCTACCGTTGCTCTGCCGACTAAGCTACGAGGTCGGACAGAGAAAGTCGGGGACGATTAAGATGGTCGTGGGTTCGATTCCCACCGAGGTCATAAGAATTTTTTCTTTGCCTCGTGTGGTTCCCTGATACCCTTTACTAGGGCTAACGCCCGGTGGGTTTTTCATGGGTTTCTATTAGCACTTTAATTTACACTTCAGAGTTAATTCTCTGTTCCATCACTTGAAAGTAGGGAATGGCCGAGCATTTTCTTGGTCTTTCTAACCCAGCACAGGTGCTCTACTACTAATTGGAGAGACTTTAAAATCAAATTAACTCGAAATCAATTGAAATCAAATGTTGGTTTTTGGAGAGAGGGGAAAAACGGAGTACCCAGAGAAAAACCTCTCGAAGCAGAGTAGAGAACCAACAAACTCAGTCCACTTATGACGCCGAGACCGGGAATCAAACCCGGGACACATTGGTGGAAGGCGAGCGCTCTCACCACTGCGCCAACCCTGCTCCCCGTTATCAACGCTTCTTGCCAGTTCAGGCGAAACGCACTGAACAAAGGAAAAGAGAAAAAAAGAACGGGGAAAAACATAACAAATTTTGTATTGACAAAGACAAAAGAACTATGAAACGTTCACTTACTCAGTGGAGAAAATCTGCTTTGCATCCCGTGGAAGATCAAGTTCTGTGTTATAAGTGGACTGTTTAAGATCATACTGCACGCTGCCACCCAGGCTTGTGGTGATATTAATGTTCAACGTCATCTTGCTGCCGGTCGACAGCTGAGGCAGACAAATCTTCATCTTACCCCAAGTGGAATGGAGAACACTGAAACACGAGTTGGAAAATTTCATTAATTTTTCACCGTGTTTCTGACCAATCAATTGATGGTATTCAAGTCACGTGTATACCTACCAAATAGAAATCAGATGAATTGTGGATTCGTGAATTAACTTTTAATGAAGATTTCTTCCTAATAAGTAAGCACAACCCAACTCCTGAGGAAAGTTGAGTAGGCGTGTGGAGCATAATTTATTTGCCGACATTCATATACTGGCGTTACACAAGTCACTTGACTCTGATAATGACTTCCACTCGGATTGCCGCAAACCGTCAGTCAGTGTTACCACAAGCAGTCCCTTACAGGACCACTCTACCAGGCCATCCTAAATTACCATAAATATATCCGCACCTATTTTATCTCTTGAACCACAGCGCACTAGCGATTCTTCTCATATATATAAAGCTCCACTAGGGAGCTGAGCAAGCGGGTCCTCGAGTTAAGTTTTAAACCTGGGTATTAGTTTCATTTGCACATGACTGAGAACTCGTTTCACAAGAGCGAAGCTAGCCTCGCTTTGATAAAGAGGCTCAAAACAACTCAAAAGTGGTCTCTGGTGATTCTCCTATCGTCCAGTCTCCACTCAACCGAAAAGAGAAGCTGTCACGTAATAGGACCTTTAAAAACACCCTTTTCTTGCACGGCACTTATGTGAAACGAAGCTTATTGGGTTGCCCATTCCCACTGATGACGTGGATGGAAAAGTTCGGTTACCTTTTTCAAGTTTTGTCACTGTGTCTAGGAAACCTAGCCGTGACTACACCCCTTTAAGATATGACAAAAATGGCCACAACAGAAACTAACTTCTCTCTGACGAAGGGCTAACGCTCGAAACGTCAGCTTTTAGAATCCCTGTATGGTGGTCAATTTACATTTACCAACTCGGTTGATAAACCAGATTTTGTGTACAACTCCCCCACCGACGAAGCACAAAAGTTTCTTTAAGAAACTACCCCCTCTACTAACTTCCTTCTTGTTTGCTAAGATTCACGTTGCCTTCGTCTTGTACGTGTGAAGCAATCTCGTTCCCAGGGTCTCTCTTCTTCCCGTCCAGGAAACGGAAAGAAGACAGACTCTGATGACGATATTGTGTGTGGAGGTGAGCAACCCACCTAACGTCACAGACGAGATCACTGAACTGAGGCTGGTGTTGAGCGCAGACAGAATTATCTTTCATTTAGTTTAAGACCATGACTTATAGTCCGATCTGGGGTTTGAGCCAACGAACTTCTGATCAGCAGCGTGCAGGTCTTACCAACCGACAAACTATCTGGGCAGCGGTTATTGCCTAGGCAAGAAAATACCCTGAGGAACAGGCATCAAGGGTAGGAATATCTGGGAATATACAGCCGCTTGAGGTGCCTCTAGGACGTTTGATTTAAAGTACGTCGCTTCAAGCTTCGATTGAGCCAATCACAAAGGTAGTTAAAATCCAGGGAAAACTTGAGGGTCAATAACGCATGCAATTATATACGGAATCTTGAAAGTCGTTTGAAAACTGAATTTCTCAAAAACTTAAATACGAAGATGCGCTATTTCGAATTTGCATTTCGAATTCAGCTCGAATTTGATGGCGGCCAACGGTTAAAATACGTAGTTTAATTTCTACTTGATGTTGATATATGGATTTTTTGTTTACATATTTTTCTTTTATTATTCTAACCAAAGAAACATTTAGCCTTGTAAATCTCGGTGTATCGTCGAGGGAGTTGTACGATAGCGTAATGTAAGCAAACCATTTCGAATTTTAAAATTAGCGCAATAAATCTTGGAAACAAGAAAGACAAAGAAATGTTACAGATTGATTGCTAGGAGGAGGGCCTTTTATTGCACAAATTTTCACAGAGCTCTGTATGCGTCGACGGTTGATGACAAATGATCCAGAGGTACCTAAGGTGCCGCGCCTTTTACACTTATAGTGCATCTTCGTGTTTAAAACAGAAAAACCGAAAAAAGGAAGAAGAAAACTACGAGCTGAAGAACATTTTGAAGAAAACATACTGAAAAGCAAGGACACAAATCGGGCCAAATCTCGTTTACCTGCCGAAAAAAGGAACCCCTGACAACAGCAACTGAAAGCTGTTGAATAGTTTGTCTTAGAAAATGTTTTTCAGCGGAATATTTAACAAGTTACGAGTTTCGAGTTGAGTTTCAACCAAAATCCAAGAAAAGAGTACACTTTGTTCACGTTATCGAGCTTTGTTTTGTTCTTATACGAACCTGATGTTGATTTTGCCGTTGACTGTCACTTGTTCAGGAAGAGGAATAAAGAATCTCGGCTTCATCTCAGCTTTGACTGTCGTGTTGATGCGTAAGAATAACACGCTCTGCAGAGCAAACGTCAAAGGAATTCCCACAACCGATGGCTGGACTAACTTCACTTCTACAGGCACAAATGCTTTCGTCAAGTTAAACTTCTTGCCTGAGGGGAGAAAAAAAGGCAAAGCAGATTTCCAAGGGTGTTTTGTGGAAAGTGGGTACATATGCACACTAAGGAAAACTATACAATGGACTGTTCAAACCTCACGCTTTAACATTTAGACGCACGAATGTTGTCATGAGTCGAATAAAATATAACAAACATGGCAGGACTTCTGTTCTTACCTTGTTTTGACGTCCCCCGTGCAATATAAGAGTATACATGCGGAATTCATTTGCTAATTATAGTTACAAACTGCTGCTCGAAAGGCCTGCAATATTTCCGTGAATTTCACTGTATCTGAGTTGCAACAAATCTGAGGCACAACGTCCAACGAAAAGTTTCTAATTATATGTTGGTAAAAATATTGATTGATTGATTAATTGGTTGAGGTCTACCTTTCTTCAGGATATCTTTGAGATCGTTGTTCATGCTGATAACTCCATCTTCTATCAATTCTCTAACGTCATCATAAGTGAAATATTTGTACATCAGTTCCTGGCCCAAGACTTTGAAGTAGAAAGAACCTTTGGCCTTCTCCTGTTCATACTCAGCGATGGGAAGCTGGTAATAACAAAACACAGGTTTTCAAAACCAGTTTTCGAAATTTCTTCGAACCTGGGCCACACTGGTGCAAGTAGAGTGGTCTCAACACTTTACTAACCCGGGTCCCCTAAATACGCTTATGATGTTAAAAATTTGAGCCATACTCATTCAAACTCTGGAATTGGCCTTGTAGAAAATCTTGTGAACTACATCTAGGCCGAAGTGCTTTTTAAATACTAACATAGAAGAAATTAAGGAGATCTTGGGTTGTTGCATCCAAACGGCAATCATTGTAAATTGGTTATAATGAAGTTTAGAAGATTTTACATGAAAGTGAAAAGTGACTAACTTATTTATTAGAAGACCGCATTTGAAAGGAAATAAGCCATCGCTTTGCACAAGACTGGGAGGATAAAACAAAGATTTACCAATTTGCTCATTTCTCGGACTTCTTTATTATAAGGATTCCTTCGAGTGAACTTGTTCAGCAGTTTCCTCTTGTCAGCAGTTTCTCCGTGTCTTCTTTCAGGTTCTTCTTGTCTTCTTTCTTCTTTTGGTCTAACGACAGGCTTAAGAAGTTCTTGGATGCCTTCCCCCCTGACACCAGTCTAACAAAAACAACAACATGAATAAACAGTGGATAGTGGTTTTCGCGCGCTCTGATTGGCTATAGCAAGTGCTATTCGCCTCCGAGCAACTCGCGCGAAAATCCTAATTGTTGACAGAAATAAACGAGTATTAGCACATACTATAACAAGTATTCACCTCAGCGTCAGTGGTCAGTGGTCAATATTTCCCACTAGCCACCTTAACTTCGGTGAATAATTGTTAAATAATGTGAGGTTGACCTGCAAGGTGGTACAGCTGTATCTGCAAACGGTAAAATTGCATGCTGCATGCATATACATGCTGCATAAATTTCTAGCAAATATTCTAATTTCATGCATTTACGGCAAAACACGCTGCAAGTCTGCTAACAGATACTTGTAACCTCACCTCAAACAAATTCACAGATCTGCCAAGGACATGCACTTTAACTTTAGAAGTAACGGCTCTAGGGAGGAAGCTGGATGGCGTGAAGATCGTTTGTAAATCAGCTCTCCCACCCAACTGAACAAGCTCTGCAAATATATAAATACTCATTTAATAATAATAAATGAGAATTAACTGATTAATAGTAATTTAACAATAATCATAATTATTCCATTGTCACACCATGTGTATTTCATTAGCGGATTCGAGACAGAATGGACTGGTGAGTATGGCTTAACTCTACAAGTATTAAGGTGGCACGAAATGGTTTTAAAAGAAGCTTGGGACGATAACAGAACTTAGGATCGCCTTTGCCACAGAAAACTGTCACCATAGCAACACAATTATGTAGTCTACTGGCCCACCAATATCGACTTCGTTTGCCGGATCTCAAGAACGGGACAGTGAAATCTTCTCGTAAGAGGCTATATTAAAGTTTATGACAAGGTTTTCATATTATTGGAAATTTTATCTGTAAATAAGTGCCTGAACTTTTTTCCTACCGACAGAAAACATGCACCAAATTAATTACGGTTATCACCGAAAAAATGAGAAAAATTCACTGACTGGAAAAGGAAATATAAGCAACCGAAGTTACGAAACTTTCGGACAAGATTAGCATTTCAGCACATGCGAATACGCGCATGCTTTGACTTGTTATAACACTCTTTAGCCATTATCTGACACCAACTACTCAGGTATGATATGTGATGCTTAGGCGCGCATGCTTCATCGAGCCTCCTAAAGCCATTGAATTCTGTGGAACACCTTAACACTTTTTGAATAACTGTCAGATATCCGCAGATAAATGACAAGCTAGGGAAGTTAGGGACTAATCTACTAATAAAATGCTATTTGAGTCAGACATTAACAAGCAGAGAGTCTGCAAAACAACACAATAACTGTTATTTCACAACTGTTATTTTTTCTCTATTTTTCAATGAACTTCTCAAGCACTTTCTACTTAAGATGTACTGTTTCAGTTGCGTCTTACTAACAACCACCCACTAAAAGAGGCAGACTATGTTTTCTTTCCAGGCAATTAAATATGCCAGCCTTTTTCTTACTAGGATAATAAATGAATAATCACAACATAAGAAAACCATAGAACAAAACTAAGTTGTGACAAAATGTTTACAACGCAAAAAAACATTTTAAAATGTAAAAAGAAAAAAACGGAACGTTTTTGACATTTGATCATCTTCACCTTCCTTTACCCTGAGTAAGTGTCGGAAAACGTTCGGTTTTTACTCTTTACATTTTTTTAATACTTTTAAGCCTTGTAAATATTTTGTCATTTCAAAACTGTGTAACTCCCATAACATAGAGTGACTGACTGCACACACTTCACTGACCTGAAAATTCACCCCACTGCAGCCACTTTGAAGGAACAAAACTAATGGTTTTTCTTCTGATCATTTTGAGGGCAATCCTGGCCAATTTAGCTCTAATATAAAATAATTGGAACAGAGATTTAGCATTTAACATTTATTTGACTTGGCTTCTTGTTTCCATCAATCACCTGTTAATAGTGAGGAGACCTGGAGGCTGAAGGGGGGGGGGGGGGGAGGGAGGTATTCTGCTGAATTCTTGGTAGTGGTGGCTGCCTGGTACTCCAAATCCTGACCCTATTTCAGACCAATACATGCCATTTTCCACACCCATTTTCAGACCCGGCCTGGCTGATTATAAAATTTCCCCCTGGCTTTGTTTTAGCGTAATTAAGCTTGGCATCAGTGCCTAGGTCATGAACTGGTGAAATTCAGCTATTATTCAATTGGAGTTTAAAGGACAAACATGTTAATATGCTCTCGTGGTTCTCTTGAGATCCATGCCTGATTTCAGACCAAAATGGTCAAAATCTATGCTCATTTTCAGACCAAAACTGCTCAAAAACCATACCCTTTGGGGCAGCACATAAGCTTATATAGGGAAGTACCCACCCCCTCCCCCCCGCCCTTCAGGCAAGGAGACATCAGAGTTCCCACCAGATGAGCTGAAATGTAAACCTTTCTTTAATGTGAAAATTGAACAGTTAACTCACATCTTTTCATCACAAGGATATCTAGAGAACGCCATTCCCTTGATGGAAGACACCACAAAGGATCGAACTTGATTGATACGTTCAGAATTCAGCTGCTTGACAATCAGGTTGAAAACAGCTGGGCCTGGCTTGGCATCACAGATAACCACAAAACAAGCCATGCGCAGTTCTGCATCTGTGTGGACATCACGGAAAATCTTCAACAGTACAGGCAGTACCTGGAAAGAAGACAGATGGCCAATCAATAGCAAAATCAACCACTGGTTAAACAAATAATATTGATATTATGACATTTTGGCATTGAACCGTGTATTCTAAGCAGCTATACAGGTATATAACGATCAAATTTTTTGTCAGTTCTCCTCAATTTATAAGTTCCTCAGTGCAGTTATTGGTCTATACAACAAGAGTAATTCACAAAACCAATTAATGAAAGAAAACTCCACTAGTTATTTTGAACATAATATTGCTGACCATGGTTTCCACTTGACCAGCAGAATTATGACATGGCAGAATATAATCCCTGTATCCTTTAACAATAAGTAATGGTCAGATAGGTAAAGGTTCCATGATTCAGCATAATAAGCCCTAATTATATCTAATTTTTGCTGGCACGAGATTGGTCTAAATGCATCACATGACTGGCATGAATATTCCCCAGCTAAAACTGAGTAATATCCAGTGACGTTCCCCAAATGTGTGTTAAAAAAATATTTGAAGGATAATAAACACAATAGCCTCCATTTGGCTGTAAAAGCTCAAGTTTTCCTTGAGCTTCCCTCTCGGAAAGCTGTTCTCTTCTTGGAACAGATAATGTCTGTGGAAAAATACCTGAGCATATTTTGATGCCAAATGGAGACTATTGTTTATATATTCCCCAAACGCACTTTGCGAAAAATATTTGAAGGATAATAAACACAATAGTAGGCCTCTCTTGACCTTGGATATTTGTCCTTGGAGCTCACAGTTTTCCTTGAGCTTTGCTCTCAGAAAACTGTTCACTTCTCAGAACAGATATCGTCCGTGGACAAATATCTGAACATGTTTTTGTGCCAAATGGTGACTATCGTTTATATATACCTGTTGACATCCAGTGATATATATTATTTTGTTGCTAATGAAAGATTTCACTCTTAATGACATAAAACATTCGGCATTATAGTAACCATTAAGTGCACAATTAAGCACAACCATATTTTTGTATAGCCTCTGTGGCAAATAAAATAAAAACAATTACCTTTTGTGGAACTTTTGCTGCAATTCTTCTCAGGGCATAAACAGCAGTGACACGTAACTCCAGGGTGTTCTCAGTGTCTTGAATGATGTCCAGCAAAGGTAGGTACAATGATTTATGGCCAAAGTTACCAATGGACTTAACGAGGAAAATCTTCTCTCGGTAGCTGGCAGTTAGCAAACGGTTCTTTAGCTCCTGTAAAACATTTCAACGAAACAAAATGAAGCAACTCATTGCTCAGTTTTATGTGGAAAGGATCAATAAAGGATCAATTCACAATTCACACCCTTCACTTTCACCTTTCAAGAGATTTAAGTTACCCTGTAATGTACATCACACTTTGACTTTTGACACCCCCCTAACCTCACCTTGACCCCCTCCTACCCCCACCTTGACACCCCCCTACCCCCACCTTGACAGCCCTACCCCCACCTTAACACCCTACTACCCCCACCTTAACACCCCCCTACCCCCATCTTGAGAATTCCAATGACTTTCAACAGCTGTGGATGTTTTCTGGAACTAGGTGTTCACTACAGAAACTAAATTTTAGGGTGAGGTATTCATTAAAAGAATATCCAAAAGCCTTACAAGTGCTTTATCACTGAAACAGCCCACATCCTTGTCTTTGCAGTAATGATACATCAGAGCTCCCTGGGTTAGATAGCAAGTCCCCAACAGAGTTTCATCTTCTTGCACAGTAGAATGCAAACAAAGGTCCTTTGAAGGAAAAAAAATATTTGTGAACATTATTGGGTTTAAATAATAATTAATCATGTTAGAGTGGTCACAAGAATTAAAGACACCAGCACACAAGATGAACCCACTGGATATTTTAACATTATTTTTCTCCACACTTGCTTCTTCTTCTCTCTGCAAATTTAATGTAAAGCTGGTCAACAAAGATCAGCAGAATTCAAATATTGGTAATTTGGGTTAAAGGGCCATTTACAATTCTTGGAGGAACTCGAGGAAGAAGTTGGCCAAATTTCATGACAATATTACATTAAGACTAGTCACAATTCTCCATAAACATGATTTAAGAAAAAGCAAATTTTTGGTTTTAATGCTTCAGTGTTGAATGCAAGTATACAAAATTGAGCTCCAGAGGTATTTACAATATTGTCCATCAGAAGGTAAATTTGTAAGAGCCTTACTGAGATGTCCATGCACATTCTCTCGGATGGATCCTTGGTTAAAGCCAAGCCACGGAGAACTGGGATTGCCTCGTGTACTCTCAGCTCTCTAGAGCGGATTTTATCTGCGACAAGCTCAAAAACCTCCTTCTTGTAAACAAATGGGAGAGCCTCCAACAGCCACAACCTTATGATGCCAAAAAGAAAGACAAAAAAGAAATGGAAATTTTATGAAGAGCTTAATAAAAGATTAATTATTATT
>OX419347.1:9477164-9582164 GCA_948470475.1 Galaxea fascicularis
AATGTGACAGAGAGCTCATCTACAACAGCTTAAAGAAGCAAAATATTGAGACTGCATGATTGGCTGTAATTTTACTTTGATATTATGAGAGGCCCACATTTTTGAAAATGTCAGAGACTGGACCCATATCCCAGAGTGTTGTTGAAATCTGACTGACAGATTAGTTCTGCATTCAACCATGACTGTGATTTCGGAGAAGACTTTAGAAGCAGTGAGATAATAAATTTATCTGTGTTCATTTAAGGTTATGGTATACCTTCAGGGGTGTCTTGCGTCCAAGCGATGTAGTGCGTCTGGTTTAAACTGCAGATACCTAAACCCCCATATCAAAGCTTATAGAGCTGACTATCAAACTATACCAGGAATTTTGAAATAAAATGAACCGTTGAATTTTTCAGGACCTCTAAATGTGAGCATCCAAATCACCTTTTCAAAGCTACATGTCAAAGTGAAACTGATTCAAAGTATTTTAAAATGCACGTCTGTTACAGTTCAGGAACAAGCAGAATAATGCAGTTGTCACCTTATTTAAAGCGATAAACAAAAGACAAACATTGAATAATATTTCACAGTCACATACTTCACAATTGTGGCTGCACTTCCCTTCATCTGTGTTGGTGCAAAGATGTATCTGCTCTTCGTTTTGCATATCTTTACCACAAAGTTGCTTTCCTTTCCTAACAGATCACATGATGTCAAGATGGAGGTCTTCAAGGGCTGCAATCAGATATAAATGAACATAGATCATTAGTTTTGTGTGTTTTTTTGCTTTCAGCTTTCATTCAGTCTTTCAGCTTCCATTTATTACTGTGCAAATTCAAAAACCACGAACACTCTGATTTGATTTTCACATTTCCTGTTGTGCAGCAACCAACAAGTTCCAACAAGGAACACGAGACCACAAACTTTATTACCATGACTGCAGTTATGTTTTCTCATGCGTGATTGGCTTTTCACTTGAAACACAATAACTTTCCATAAATATTTCTTGTGGTCATGGTTTTAAGTGCTAGTTTTGCATGTGCAAGTTATAATTTTAACAGAATTAGGGTTCCATTTGCATGGTCCAGTTCTTTCTGGTATGATAAATGGATGGGATAGTATAGTAATTCAGTTTGACCATTCTCTTTACCATACATATTATGTGGTGTATTTTAAAACCCTCATATACCTCATCAACCCTGCTGCAGTTTTTGTTGACGCAGCGGATCCCTGGAACATTGGAGAAGATATGACGTGTTCTTGTGCAGTTATTAAGGTTTAGAGTCTTGGAAATCTTCATTTTTGGAATCTTGGTACTTTCTGGTTGAATGTACTGCACATCGTATATGTTTTCACACAACCCAAATGAGCCATTCTGAATATGAAAATAGAATAAATCAATTTTTGTAAACTACCTAAAGCAAATTTCAAATTTTATGGATAATGATTGATTAATCATCACAGTTGTGGAAAACAGTAAAGCGCTTGCTTACTGTTAGAATCCAATATATGCCAGAGTTTCGTGTTTCGATCATGTCATCCAAGTAAGCTGACCAGTTGTAAACAATTACTGATTATGCACCTGTCAATTCCAGTGGTGCCCATGCACACCCCCCCCCCCCCACCCTTCCCTAGGCTGATCC
Organism: Galaxea fascicularis; assembly: GCA_948470475.1. NCBI lineage: Eukaryota > Metazoa > Cnidaria > Anthozoa > Scleractinia > Euphylliidae > Galaxea > Galaxea fascicularis. The sequence goes on from OX419347.1 coordinate 9,478,790, forward strand.
CTGAGAATTAGCATTTTTTTGAAAAGTAGTGGAAAATTCCTGGGGATGTGGATACAAAAGGAGGCAAATGCCCCACCCCCAAGCCAATCCAGAATACAACACTTGTAAAAAATTGATAAATCATCATTACTTTGCATGCTCATTGTTTTCACAGTGACCAGTGGGTTGTCAACATTAGCAACTTATTACCTCCCAGTTCTTGTACAGTCTGGGCTCACCATCATCTATCTCGGGCTTGGTGAAGTTATGATGAAGAACTGACAAGATTCCACGCTTGATGTTGAGAATATACTCCGGTTCATCTTTGTTGCAGTAGATCTGGCCAACCTTGCCATCTTTGTACTCAAACTTGATTGGTTGTTTCAGCAAAAGAGCGAGCTCTTCCGAAACCGGAGAAATCTTGATTGCGTCAGAACTGCAGTCATGAGTGGTGCCATTTACTTCATACAGTTTGGGATTTTTGATCTACAAAGAACATGCAAAAATGAATTAATTGTACATGTAGTATGTGAAATCTTTTCTCCTCAATTCCCATGGAGCGTTATACTCAAGTAGAAAGATCTTAAAATAGAGAAAACTCTGTAGAACAAACCACTGGCTTTCCTCATAGCAGTTAATCTTTCGTGGCTTATATTATAAGTACACGATTAATTGATCTAAAAAAAATACTGTTAAGCACCTTTGATAGCCTTAATATGCTTTCATATTACAAAAATGTATTGCCCTAGGTAATAAACATAGCTAAATACTCAGGTACACTCTTAAAGTAGGAATCCTTATTTCAAGAACACTGGTCTTGAAATAAGTAATGTTACTTTCATTTCAAGAACATAAAAGCTAGTTTTAAGCCACTAAGATCTTAAAAGAAATGTAGATCACAGAGATCTTAAAACAAGCGCCAACGTAATCTAATTTCAAGAAATTATTATCCTGTTACTAGAAGTTAAATTCTTATAAACGCCAGACCTCAAAATGCCAAAGGAAATGCCTTCATTTCCATCAGTGATCATTGTACAAGTCCATGATATGACTGGAAATGTGAAACTTTATATAACATGGCATTATGTCAGAGAAAAGTTAATGAGAAAATGATAGAAACAGAAACAAAAATAGCTGCAATTCGAAAGTTTAATTGTCAACAATAGCAACCAAATTTAGTTACAGTGTTGCACAAAATTACAAACTATAGCGGGGTAAAACATAATTCAAACAGTAACAACGAAAATAACTACAGATCAAAACTAATTTCCCGTACTTTTCTCTCACGTGCCTTGCAAAGGTGTTGGTTTTTTCAAACCTTTGGTCACATCCATCGATTCCACAAAACACGAAATAGTCTTTGTCATCATTGTGTCCCGTATTTATATGAGTTAACAAAAGATGTAGCAATATTGTTGAGAAGACACAGACATATAAATTTTTCACCATTCTCGCTTTTCCTGTCCAGTGACACTCTTCTTGAAGTTTATTACAACGTTTCTTATTGGGTTATGAAATCCGTCTCTTTCATTGGATGAAAGTGACACGTATCTGGGTCATGTGACTCTGCAGTGCACGTTGCAAACCGTGTAGTCGCAAAGATGGAGGAAGACGAGGAGGTTGAGTTGTTGATGCAAGGATCGGTTACGGGCCTTTACAAGCAAAGAATGGTCGCACTTTTTAAAGAAGAAACGGGTTTCCTTGCGGATCAGTGTCGCATTCTTGAAGGTATGTTCCTCAGCCATTCTGTTTTGACCGTGAATTCTCTGTTGAAGTGAAAGCATTCTTCCCGCCAAAAATGGCGCTCATTACGCACTCATCTTTTACATCAAAGTTTTCGAAAAAGCTTCGCTTGCAGAAACGTTAACTTCATAATTTTACGGAGTTGAAGCTTCTCACTGCTTATATGTAATTGTTTTGGCTGTAATTTATGTGATTTTACACTCCAAATGTGATTTCATCCCGGTTGTTCACAGTCAGCATGAGATTGTTTCATGTGTCAGTCAATTTATTTAAAGCTTTTGGTTCTGGTCATATCTGAGACGTCTTTTTTTTTCGGTCCTCAGGATTGGCAAGAATCGTTTTTTTTTTTTTGGAGGGGAGGGGGAGAAGAAAGACTTATCTGAATTTTCATTATTTAGATCATTGTAATTTTTTTTGTATAATTATATATTCCTCTTAACATACTAGACAATCAAGTGGATGGGAAAATGTTTATGAAATTGACACAATCAGACTTAATGGACCTCTACCCTTCAGATTTTTTAGCAAGGCAGAAATTTTGAGACTTATATAAAATATCCTGTTGATTGGATGAGACTGTTGAGATGAGAGGCAAGAATATATTTTTACAGTGTTGGATAAACACCTTTAAATAATACAAACAACTTCTAGTTTAACATGATGTTAAACTAACAGACAATGGTCTGAGGTTTACAAGATCAAGATAGCCATGTGAGTTAACATTCACATCTTTTATAAATCTTAAACCCTGAAAGATAATTTCCATACAAGGAGTAGAAAATGTTAAATATCTTTTTCTTATTTCTAGACCTCCTCTGGCCATTGGTCACCAAGGGGATCTTCAACCCCAGTGTCGAATGTGTCAACTTTGAGCCCTTGCAGCAGTTCATTTGACGAAGACTTGCCTTTCACACAGTCCATGTATGCCTCTAAGCTGGCTGATGGTAGTTCATTCTTACAAGAGTGTTAAATGGATTTTTCAAAGAAAGTAGATGGTATGGTGTAAGAATAAAAACTTCCATAAATATACCGTTTAAATGCTTGGCAGAGGATTGTTATATACATGTATGCATGTAGATTTGATATGACTTTGGTGGTGGTGTAAAACAAACTTCTAAGCAAAATGAGTAATGTCAGTAGCTAACCAGTTGGACAAGTTCTTGTCACAATATATGTTGAAAAGTTTCTAATTTTACTTAGCTGACATGTTGTGTATTCATGTTTCTAAAGGTTTCAGTAAGGTTTTTTGCACTCTCAGATGTAGAGGAGGCAGTTTCATGATTAAAAATGTTCTCAGTTTTATGATCAGTAAGAAAGTAGGCAACAAATCAACACAAACTAAGCTTGACATGAAGCAAATGACGTTCCCAACTCTTATCAAAGAAAGTAGATAGTGTGGTGTAAGTAAAAAAAGAGTGCCATGAATATTCTGGTTAAATGCTTAGCAGATGATTGGATATCTAATTACATGTATGCTTATACAAGTTGCAGCAGTATAAGAAATAGCAGTGTTATTATTGTGAAGTTTGTTGGAAAATGTTTAAGTAATACTAAGTAGTTAATATTTTGAATCTAAAACATGTTTTAGTTCCATGCCTGTATATCAAGTTATGGACATTTCCTTTCTTAAGGTAATCAGAACTCATTTCATAAATGTAAAGCGTTAGAAACAATTCTCTTAGTTCAAGATATTATTACTTGTTAACTGTATGTTTTTACTGCTTAAAACAAGAGGCAATTTCCTTGTCTCAAGACACTGGTTACTTGGTTTCATTAACTTAAAATAAGTACTAATTTCCTTATTTCAAGGACAGTTTTCTCCTTTATTTTGTACTTAGAATAAGAAATAAAGTTCCTGTTTCAAGAAGCCTGGTTCTTGTTTTGTGAATTTGGAGTACTTGTTTTAAGCTTTGCAGTTTCTTATCTCAGGAACTTAAAACAAGATTTTTTAATCTTATTTTAAGGAAACTCACTTTAAGAGTGGTAGACAATATCAGACCTTTCGACAAGACCGTAAAAACGAGGAATTCCCGGTGATTTCCTATCTTCAGCAGATCTCTACCGAAGGCCAACTTCAACGGATATCAGGCAAATGCCACTTGCTTCTACGTCTCAAGGTTGAGCAATTGAGCTCCGAAAAACTTAACCCCGAAATTCAAATCATTTTTCTGTGATCGGATAGGTCCAGTAAGTGCCCGAAACGTTCTATTGTCCGCCATCTTGACCGCGCTATTAAAGTTGGAACTGGGGAAGATCATTTGTTCCCAGTTCATCTCTCTTTTCTAAGCGAACGTATTATTTCACGATTTACACTTTCAGCATCGAAAGATCCGCATGAAATTGGACCCTTACATTTTTTTGAAACTGTTTTTCAAAGGAGGAATTATATTTCTTATTTCTCTTGGTGAAATAACTAGTTAATAATCAGGATGGTAAAGGGGGTGTTTAGATCACGTTTCACGAAAAATAAAACGGTCATTGCACAATTCACGAAAAACAAAGACATTAATGAAAATCACGGCTCACGGCGAATTAAACATTTATTTCACGTTTCACGGAAAATGATTTTGCAGAATCACGCTTCACGGCTACTATGAAAATCACGATTCACGAGGAAAAAAATTAGCTATTTAACATTTCAAGGAGAAAAAGGGCCGATAAAGAGTCACGAAAATACCCTTAACCACCCTCAATAATGTACTCTAGGCTAAACTGACAAGACAACTAAGAAGACCATGTCATATGATACGATTTCGTGCATAAATAGAATTTGATCCTGACTGATTCTAAATTAATATCCTCCACTGTTGTGGAAAAGTGGATTTTGGAGGCGTTACCTTCAGGTAAGCCAGGGAATCCGATTCAATGAAGAACTCGGTATCACATGTGATCTTCAAGCCTGCATATTGCTGTTCTGTCTCTGGGAATCCAGAGGTCAAACACGCCTCATACTGGTACGAGTAGGTGTTCCGAGGTTTGTAACCTGTAAAAGAAGCACTTCTTGTAAAGTCTGCGCTACTGTCACTGGAGGGGAGGGGCAATCTAGTCGGTTCTCCCAAGGGAGACGGGGGTGGCGGGCTAATTTCAAGAGACTAACGGGGAACTTTTAGAGTGTCCTGATAGGGTATGGAACACCTCCATTATTTTGTTAGCGTGGCTTGAATTCATTTTGTACCGAATTATGACAACGTACCAAATTTCGTCCTGTTGTCATTTTCTAACGATAGAATGGACAGAGATGATTCCGACAAAGCAAAACGCAAAAAAAAAAAAAAAAAAAAAATGGTACATCACGTACGCCGAAAATCCCTGCCTCAGCCTTGCACTGTGACCTGTTGAGTTTAGTGAGGCAGATGAATTCATCATTGTCGTACAAGTTTTACTGCTTTGGGACTAAAATCACTGAGCATTTGATACAAATATACTGCAAGAAGAGAGACAAAAAGTTGTTCAATTAACAGTTGTTATTTGTTTTCGTTATGTAAACGGATTTCATTTTGCAGTCCACAAATAACTTCTGTCAATAAATATCCTAAACCCCTTTACCCATTTTTATCCTCATTTAATTTGTTTCTATTTACATTTTTTAAATAATTTGCGCAACGGCTCGCTCATTGAGACAAACAAATGCGGCAAAATAAAATTGAGCGAGTGGCTATTAACAACTCAGAAATGTTGAACATTTATGTCAATTACAAAACTTCAGTGAAAAGTCAATAGTTTTTTTCATCCAATTTACCAGCCTATATGAAAACAGTTTCATGTTTTCACGAATTCTACACTTTGCGGAAATGAAAGGTAAAAGGGTCATGATCTTATTTTCTCTCGATGAGAGGCATGAATTTAAATCGAAAAGAGATTGGCTTATTAAAATTATGGCTGAAGCTTAAGTCACTTAGCAGAGGAAAGTCCCTTGAAATATCTGGCATTTTATTGGGAACAAGCCGAGGCAAGCTGGTCGAAAGGTCGGGAAGGTGTCAGTCAAACTATTTGCAGGAAAACATAATCTGTTGATACTGCGATGTTTTATTGACTAGAATTTTCTTTAGCCGAGCTTTTCAAGCAGTGTTTTCTTTAACGCTAGATTCTAAATTCCATAAACGATGTAGCTTTGAAATTTTCGTACTATGATCTCTCCTTTTAATGACTAGCAGTTGGCCGATAAAGCGAACAGTTGGTCTCCCTGCGCCGAATCAAAGAGGTGGCATTGAACTTATCGAAACCTAGAACCCCCATAAAAATGCTTTATTTTGCATGCTCAAACCTTTTTAACATGCGAAACAAATAAAAGTTTTGTGATAGACCTTTATTTCTGGGTGTCCCCAAGCTGTTATCTAGATATTAACTGTGACCATGTTTCTCGTAGCGATTTCTTCACCATTGAAAATCTTGAATCGTGATCAGCGCCTCTTTTTAAAATGACAGTCGTGGGGAAGGTATCGTACAGTCAAGGCTATCTGGGAATTAATTATATAATTGTCGGAATGATCTTTTCGACATCTTATTTCTTTACTAACTCACGACATAGCTTCCTCGAAATATTGCGCTATGAATATCATATTCCATGGCTAAGACAACTGTTAGTTTTCTTGTCTTTGATATTCTCATCAGCTGCACATTTAATTTGCTACCAAATCTTCATATTTGCTAATAATCGCTGTGTTTAATCACGTTTAGAGCTTTTACCCACCTTTGAGACGAGGATCAGCGGAATTTTCCAGCCTTGAAATATCACCTATGATGAAAGTAATTTACTAATGACATTTAGATCAATTGGTTTTACGGAGATAACCACTTACTGGAAGATTGATGTTTCTTGAAAAATACTATACAAATTGTTCAGGATAAGTCATCTCATGAAGTTCATTGTCTAAAGCCTCGTCTTAGTTACAAATACCATAGTTAGGGCAAACTCTGTGTCAAATTTAAGCTGAAATTTGCTTTTCAACATTTTCCGTGTCCTCATTACTTCCAGTCACGGTGCCAGGCAGCCTGGGTGCTTCGTTGAAAGGTTTTGTATTTATGACTTATAACGTCACGTATAAAGACGCTTGAATTTTGAACAATATAGAGTCTGTGGCAGTTAACTCGGAGTTAAGACTGAAGTCATCAACAATCTCTTTCCTTTCAAAGGATTTCCGTTACTTCGAGATATCGCTAAGGTACGAAGTATTAGTTTCAATTAAAGGCCGCTTCGAGAAAAAGATCCGAAATAACAAATGATTTAGTTTTTTCCATCCGTGCCTCCGACCACCAACTTAGTGTTATTACAGATGTTCAAGTGTTGAAATTAAGTTAAATCCTCAATAGAACGGAAAATTAAACCCAGCTACGTGCATTCGTAGGAAGAAACAAACAACCAGTTGGTAACTCCTACCTGGAAAAGCTGCAAGAGAAACTCCAGCCAACAAAAGAAGAACCAAGCCCTTCATCTTGTTAGGCGCTGGCTATCCTTCCAAAGAAATGCACCACTTCTTCAAGATCTCGAGTATTTATGGAAGTGGCAAGAGTCATCAAGAATGAAATTTCATCTGCTGCAAATGTTCTCGGAAATAGAAAACCCCTTGTCAGGATAACCTTTGGACAACTTGGGCTTAAGTCCAAAAAATACAATAGATTATTGGAAGCCTTATCTCAAACCCGCTTTTTACGTGAAGGACTTTATAAAGCTTTTTATTAGTCAGTACAAAAGACGTCTTTTATAACATTGTCCATGCATCGCCAATGTTTACATTGGATGGTGCAAACCCTGGATCAAAATGCCACCTTAAAGAAAAGTAAGCTGTTGGCCGGAAACGCTTCATTCCGAGCGGTAAAGCAATCGTATTGATTTCACGTGCAATTGGTATGAATCGAACAGCTGATCAAATCTTTGGTCCCAGGAAGGACAGTTACTTTTTTATTTAAACAAATTTTCTTAAATTTTGATTTTTTGCGATAACGGTTCACTTCGATTGATATCCATTCCGTGGAGATATTCTTTGGTTCTCTTTTCTAAAAATTACAGATAACCATGCCGATGGCTGCATGTCATAATTCTTTTGCTTGAAAAGGCTTTTAATTTTTATAGGAATTGGTCTTTTGACCTATGCTACGAATGCAGCCTTAGGTTTCTGTCATAACACCACAGTGAAGGCAGTTTGTAACAAAGTCTGATTGTCTTTTTTTTTGGAAACAGACAGGGGTTCTAATGTTTTCCCAGCGCGTGACAATCATAACAATGGCGCAGGTTACGCTTGCTGAAACATGTTTTTCAACTTCCCCAGTCTTACTCAGTTACGGTTTCTTTTCCGTTATACTCTCAAAAATCTATTTCACACGCGGTGTCATATAATAGTTTATCACTGAGAACGGTCAATGTTTGATCCTTTCCAACTTCTTCAAAATATGAACCAATAAGAAAACAGCGAGGGGAAATTCCAAGGTGATTTAGAAATGCTGAGTCATTTCGGCAGAAGTTCGTTTCTGTTTTTCTCAGATTACTAATAATGCCAATCAACCATGTGATACGAGTAACAAATTGCACTTTTAGACCATCTGAATTTGATACAATTAAATTAAATGCTTATCATCGTTCAGATCGCTATGTTTTTACACGATTTACGATGTAATCATGCTAGCGCTCAAAGTTCACTTGTCTATAACGCTTTTTTGTTTATAGAGACGTTCATTCATTTATTCATTCATTCGCAAAACACTTGAAATTTTCTCATTTGCAGTGTTAATGAATTACATGGATCAACCGGTACTGTTAGTTAGATTTTTGAACTCAAAGTTTACTTTAATTCTTTATATTTTTGGCCATTTTGCTTTGATGAACAAATCAAACTTCCAAACAGATTGAATGAATCTAATCGGTAAAAACACATTTATTGCTAGGTCTGGTCACATAAGGAGAAACGAAACATGGAGTTTTTAAATCAAGTACAGAATCAAGTGTGAATCCAACGAAAAGTACGACGAAAGAAATGACACTCTTTCTAAGGTGACAGCCAATAATTGTGGGACCCTGCTAGAAGCGAGTACAAGAAACTGTCGAGGACCGTGGGTCGTGGTTCGTGGGTGGAAGTAGTATATATCAAATCTCAAATGACAGGGGTGAGGAATTATTGTAAAAGGCAAACGGCAATTATTGTGACCTACATACATCAAGAAGTAAATATAGGGGACTGTTCTAATTATCTCGCAAAAAAAATTATTTGCATTTTTTTTTTATACCCACGACTTTTACACACACACACACCGCACCACGAACCATGACTTCCACCCACGACCCACGACAGGTAGTCATACTCGCTGGAAGCGAGCACGAGATAAAAATCTTCAGCTAGCAAGGTGTAATTGTGGTGGATTGTAAACTGACCATTACTCAAGAAACCTAATGGACTTAGCGCTCGAGGGTAAAACAGATCCCAAGATCATAATTGAATACTTGGTAGCTAAAAGGAAAAGTATTTATGAACCTTCTGTCAAGGAGAGAACAAAAGAAAATGTTTGACGATGTACAGAAACTCCGGTTATCTGGTTACACTTTGAAGATGAGTTTGGACTTTACACACACAGTACACTTCAAGCGTTTAAATTCTCTTGATGCTATTGCTTGAGGAGAAAGGTACTACAGTCTGCGTGCCTCATTCGAAATGAGACGGGATTAACTACTCCCTTGGCAGAGTGAACTGCCTGATCATCTAACACGGTGATTATCGTCACAGTTCAAGTCTTTTGGGGTCAATCACAGTGTCCTTTCATCCAACCGTACCATACCTTGTGCTAAGTAAAGCGGGCTTAAAACAATGCAAGTCTATCGTACTACTCTTCGTTGAAGTTTGAAAGAAAGAAAGAAAAAATCACAGACTTCCACACCTTGAGTCCGCGAAAAAACAAGGCGCTCTCCTTGCCGATAGAAATCCTGATCATCGACCAGAAGGAAGCCTTTTAGGGCTGTTGACGAACTTACTGTCAGCAACAGAGGGATTAACCGAAGAAATGTCAAGAAGGTCCCGAATGGATTCTGTAGCATTTAACATTCTCTGAGATACCCAAGGGCTTCTCTATTCAGACTATTCATTGAATCTCCCCCGTCGAGTTCCCTTCCAATCACGTGATGCGTGAAAGAGGCCCTGTTCGTCCTGTACCAAAACAAAAACGAACGGTTCCTTTTCCACTGGAATTATCAAAAAGAAGATTAATAGCTAGATTATTGTTACAGTAGCAGGCAGTTTGGACCTTTGTCGATGTTCGATGAAAATTGTACAAGAAGAAAACGAGAAACGAGCAAAAATTTACACGTACAATAATACCACGTCATAAGAAAGACACATTAATTAAACCAAAGGCATATGTGTTCTAGCATGCAAGGCATGCCTACACTGAACTTTTTTTTTGTCTCTGGATTAATTTGATTAATTTACGAGTTGGGTGGTGAACTAAGTATGTACTGATTTAAACGAAGCATTTCGCAAAAACTCCCATAACGATTGCTGTATCTTACACGCATGATAAAAGCACCTGGTTTGATTTTTTTCAACTTGATTAGCACTGCCAAGCTGTCTTATACCTGATAGTTATTGTTAAATTCACTTCTTTTCAGTTTCTTCGAGAAACGCTTAATTATGGCAAATCTTCTGTAGCTATTTTACAATTAATTTGCTCTACGAATCAGCCGATGGAATAGTGCAAGAAAACCCATTTAATCAAACTAGATTGTGATATCAATGAGTATCTTAAGGAGCACTTCTGTTCAGTGAAGAATTCCCTATGGTCGAGCAGCTCGTGACGGCAAACCAGGGATATTCAGGCACAAACGAAATATACATATGATCTTATAATCTGATCCACAAACCGATTATTAAGATGAAGGCAACATAAAACGTCGTGGACAGCTACTCGTTCCTGCATGACTAAACAAATACCGTTGCAAGAAACACGCTACGCTTGTGGTACAGCGTATCCCCTTATTCAACGTTCGCACGATTGAGCCAACAAAGCGAAAAGAAAAGCGAGTCAATTGTGTAAATTGAGCTTATTTACTGTGCTCATCTTCTCCACAGTAGTAGGCTCAAGTTTACCGTCTCGACTCCAAAGAATAAAGGGACCACCAGCAGTCACGAAGTGGAACCGGATTAACCAGTTTACACGACAAGTTCTGGCTACGCACACACTATAAATCAATTCTCGCTGACTGATTTTATTAATTTTGCACCCATCATAAGTCTCGCTGGCTAATTTTGTTTACTAAAATTCTGACTCCAGTTCCGTGAAATCTGAGTCTCGATTTATAAATTCTAATATAAAAAGTCGCCGCGAATATCACGAGTCTCGAGGTCAGCTCTATCGGACACGCCTGATACACACCTCATCCCGCGAAGTCATATTGTTTTTTCAACAAGGGAGGAATAATCGCTTTCTGTTTTTTTTTTTTACCACCAGTTAATCTTGTGGTAAACTCGTGGTATGGTGTTTACAGCCCCCATTTGTCTTTCTTGGAAGTTAATTACTGAGAGCGAGAAATAATCAGTGAAGTTAAACATAGCAATTGGATCTACTTCCTGCTCGATAGGGAACCATCCACTGTTACTAACATACTGATTGATTGTTGGTCTGATTTGCTAACTGAAGATCCTTGCCAGACTAATGATAAAACATGTTATGGTGCTATTGATTCAATACGTGTATTCATTTTTACCCCTAACGACAGCTTTTTCCTCGTAAGGTGCTGTGAGGGAGAACTCCAGTTCTCTAAAAGAAAAGACACGGAGAAGGCGAGCCTTACGAACTGCTTCTTCTCTGCGATAGTTAAGAAATTAAATGCTGGGCAACTCCAAGCACCACAACCCTTGACTAGTCCATGCTCAAACCTGTACCATGTATATCCGATATTAATCTATCTAGCCTTGACACTGACAGGAAAATAACATTATTGAAGAATAATAAAGCCACCGGACCGGATGGTATATCACCCAAATTATTGAAACTCGCAGGTACTGCTGTTGTTGGCCCGCTGACCTGCCTTTTCATGCAAAGCATACGAGAATGTAGAGTCTACAATAATTGGAAAGTGGTCAGACTAACACCTGTATTAAAAAAAAATGATCCTACGGTAATGAGTAATTATCGTCCCCTCTCCTTGCTAAGAGTACCCAGCAAGATTTTAGAATCATGTGTAGCGGACATGATTGCGAAACATGTTTTCTCGGAAAACGAAGCGCTCGTCACTGACAACCAATGGGTCTACCGAAAAGGAAGATCAACAGAGCTATTACTCATCCACCTGACTGAAACTTGGCGACGAGCTATCGATAACAAATTATAATTATAACTCCATCATGCTTGGAACATATAATCCAAAGGAAAGAGTCTAACACGATGTTGATGACGGAGGTATGACCTCCGTCATCAACATCGTGTTAGTGTACAACGTTTTGAAACTTATTATATGCAAAATTCTATTTCTTACAGAGGATCCATTGTTTGGAATCTTTTAGAGCCATCCGCTGTCAGCGCCAGGGACTACGCCAAAAGGGCAAAAAAGTCTCACGCCCTCAGAAACTAGAACTTTAATGAAGAGTCACCGCAAATGGGTCGTCCCCAAATTGACAGTGATTTCGTCTTTTATTGATTCTATTCATATCTTTTATTGTACATATTTCACCTTTTATTGACTACATTCAATTTTAATTATTTTGTTTTTTTAACATTTTGTACACGGCCCCAGAAGCTATATTAGGTTTAAAATCCACCGTGTTTAAATAAAAGATGTTGTTGTTGTTGTTAAATATGTTCTATAACTCCAGTGCTGTGAGGGTGAACTCCAGTTCTGTACCCTCTCAAAGCACTAATATTACTGATGTTTCACCGTTCAAATCTGATGATTCTGTCCTTAACCCATGGAGTAAGCACTGTTAGATTAGCGTAAACGCCATATTTATTCGGCAATGCACATTGCTCACCCCACGAAACCAGCCCTGCCGCGTAATGGCGCCCGCATTTCATGCACATTAGGGGACCGCCACTGTCGTATTCACAGGCATCTATTCCACCCTCGGGAAATCCTGCACACAAGGCTGTGTCGTGAATTGTCCCCTTGTAGGACTTTTTAAGGTTACATACTTCGCGTGACACAATTCTAACTTTAACCTCGCGTAGAATGTCTGGCTGGGTACCACTCCACTGTGTGTGACCCCAGCCGGCCACATAACACTCCTCGTTTGGCGCGAAAACATCATCAGGACGAGGCAAGCACAACGGCTGAACGTAATTGGTGAACACAAGCGGTTTGTTGAGCTTCAGAATGGCTAAAATATAAAACAAAAATTGAATAATAAAGCTCCTCCGCTTTCACACAAACAGCTCAAAACGCTTGACGGTCTGTCTATCTCTGAAAGTGTCTCTTTTTCTAATAACAGAAACAATAAGTTGAGAAATTTGATAAAAGCCCTCTGTGCCACGCCGAGCTGGTCTGTACAATCAGGGCTTAACCGCCTCCTTTTGCATGCGCATGAAATAAAAAGGAATGTAGCCCAAAGCGGGGCTACCCTACTCGGGGATTTTGGCTTGCATTAGGTACTCTTCAATCCAAGGCTGAATAAAAGGTATGATGATTAAGATAATCACTTCAAAGAAAAGATCGTTTTCAGTCACGTGACCAGCGGCCATATTGGTGCAGTGAAACAAAAGAAAGTATTTGCATAAAAATAATGTTCAATTTCCAGAGGGTTACCGTTGTGCACCAACATGGCCGCCGTGACGTCATGTGAAAACGATCTATATCTTCTCGCTACTCTAATTATTTCGCGATTATTCCCACCTTTTCAACTTGTAAATGTGGCTGCAACCTCGTTCCCAGTTCGTCTGTCGAAGGAGGAGGAAATAGGCCCCTGGGAACGAGGGTGAACTATTTTTTCCAGCAATGAAAATGTGAAGCTTATGGGATGTGGCTCAGAGTGACAAAAATACCTCACAAATTAATGTGTCTTGGTAAGCTGAAGGCCATTCACTGGGCATTATGGTCACGTAGTAGCGGGCATTACCCCTTAAATCTTCCAAATAAAATTTGAGCCCGAGCATTGGCAGCCATGGACAGCTGTTTCGGCATTGTTAGACCTCATCAGCATGGTGTAGCTAATGCCCAAGCTCAAGTACCCATCTGCTAATGCTGGGACCAAACTTGACTTGGTAGATTTAGTTGTAATACCCGTTACCACGTGGCTATGGTGTCCAATGAGAGGCTTTCAGCTACTTAGACACATTAATTTGAGAAATACGTCTTGAACTTTTTTTCTTTCGAACTTAATTATAACCAACGGCTTTCAAGCAAAAGAAAGAAAATAGAATTTTACCGCCATACGCACACGTTAGACTTGTTCAAAACCTAGGGTTCGGCCATTTTAAGTTGTTGTTTTGAAGAGGGCGTCGTCGTAATACACGGGATTGATCGAACCCGGCCCACTTTGCTAAGCCGGGTTCGATTCTCGCACTTTTATGCTCCCACCAGTGTGCCATACCTGCTACCCGTGGCTCTTTTGGTACCGGCGCTAATGGGGCCAAGGCAACCAAAGGCCGAGCAGAGGTAACAGAATGATTAAGTGTTACTTGAACTGAAAACACTTACCGACATCGTTCTTGGGAGGTGTGTCGTATATCCCTTCAAACCACATGGATTTGTAGTTGTCATGAATAGTGATATTCAGAACTTTACGTCTCTGCTCAAAGTGATCATCTCTTTCTTTGAGGTGATGATCTCCAAGTACTGCTGTCCAATCTGCTGGATTACTGGATGTAAAAGGGTCTGAGTGGAGTAAGGGAAGTTTTAAGCATTGCAGCATTTGAAGCCGACATTTGAACTGGTAAACAAGTCCCAAACTTAGAATCTTCCCAGCATGTAGATGTTCTTGCCGGGATGGCTAATTTAATAGCTTTATTGCCTAGCATACGAAACGTCAAGTGAATATAACTGAAGTGCGTTGGTTTACCATGTTTATCTCCGCTGTTTGTGTTTTATTTTTAATATCTTTAGTCTTGCCGCGTTTTTTTGGGTCGCAATCTCAACTATGTTGAGAGCGATTGCCCGCTAACTTATCTAAAGTAGGCTGACGTAAGGTGAAAGCAAATTAGACAGGACCTTTTAACGTTGAAAAGAAAAACAGGACCTCTGGTAGCGTTTTGACACCTTAAGTGCAAGACCAAGTCATACAATACATGATTAGGCCACCGCACTCAGAACGGTCAAACTGAATCATGCGTTGATTTTAGCTTCTAAAGGAATCAAGGACGTTGCAATACTCACTAAAGCAATGCGCGGCTGTCAGTATCCAAGTGTTTGATATGACTGCGCCGCCGCAGTAGTGACGTCCTTTAAAAAGCAAAGCCACCTGCCATGGCCACTTTCCTTGGAAACTCTGGGAGCCACCCACAATCCTTTTCACTCGTCGATTTCTTATCTTTCTGAGACCACATTCCTGTGGAAAGACTAAATAGAGGGAAAACTTAATGTCTTGAAGCAAAGAAATAAAAACAAAGAGAGAAATACGAACAAAAAAGACTTTTCCGAACTCAGGAGAGCTTTGAAACTTAAGTTTCTAGAAGATCCTTCTTCAACTACCATAACTAATTCACACGCGATTTTTTTCGCTTTATATACTTGGCTAGCTTTGAGTTACCATGCGATATAAAACGCTTTTAAAATCTTCAAGAATTATTACACCATCGAATTATTCCACCATCGATTTACGCTTATCATAAAACACTACAAAATATAGGCAAATTATGTGCCAAATATATTGGCAATCTCGCATACAAGAACGCTAGCCAACAAACAAGTCTGCCAGGAAAAAATATTCCGATTTGTAGGACGAATTTTTGTTCTAGTTTCTTGCGGCTTTCCGTGGCACCTTGTTTAGGGAAAAGACAGCAGATTGCTGTGTGTTGTTTGGAATGGTTAGGCAGATTAAAGTTTGTATGCGTCGTTGTCGTCTTTCTCAACATCGCGAAGGTGTTCGCGGAGTCGGTCGCCTAGTCGTCTTCCTGTTTTGCAAATGTATAACTTTTTGTATAAGGCACAGGTTCTGCAGCAGATGACATTTACGGAGTTACACGGAAAACGATCAATTATTTCAACAGATCCCTTAGGTCCCGATATTTTGTCGGTGTCTAGAAT
The DNA here is from genome assembly GCA_948470475.1 of Galaxea fascicularis. NCBI lineage: Eukaryota > Metazoa > Cnidaria > Anthozoa > Scleractinia > Euphylliidae > Galaxea > Galaxea fascicularis. Next base: position 9,494,667 of record OX419347.1, read on the forward strand.
GAAAGGAAAGGTTTTGTAGAGACCGCGTGCATTTGAAAGTGCGAGGTTGCTCATTTGTTTGAGTGTGCTTCTAACCAAAACGTTGCCTACGCTTTTGTCGCGTTGAAATAAAACTGATGAAACTAAGTTTTGTGCACAAGAACGTTAGCCAACCAACACGTCTGTCAGGAAAATCAAAATATTAATACAGTCGAACCTCTCCATAACCGCCACCTTGGGGACACAGGATAATGATGTTGTAGAGAGGTGTCCGTTATGGGGAGGGAGGAATCTAACATGACACCTGTGTGTTGGGCAGAGGGGGAAGACATTTTCATTCAAAAAAAGATGCTTATTGTAGTATATAAATACGTAACACAATACGGTAACCAAAACTTAATGTTCAGAAGAAAAATTATAACAACTTCTTGTGGTTCCATTTCGACTACGTTACTAAAACCACTTGAATTCTTCTTGGAATTTTTTTTTAATGTTGAAAAATAGGTAAAGAGATAAAGAATTAAAGAATGACTGAATGAAGAACTTAAGAAATAAATATCGGTTAATTAATTTCAATGGTTAATTAATTAAATTAAGTCGATTAATTAATTGATTATAAAAATTGACTTAACTTAATAAATAAATAAATAATAAATGGTTGAAGCCGAGGGATTCCTAAAACGACAGAGAGCTACTTTTTATAACTTCATTTGAAGGGGATTTCCTAGGGTAAAAGTTCGTACTCTTTCCTAGAAATATAAACTATGAAAAGATTTAATTCCATATTTCGTTAAGAATGGACACAATAACAACAACTGAAAATTGGAAAAAATAGAGAAAAAGTTTGAGCGGGATTTTCTTATTTAAAACCTAATTGTAGAAATCCATAGTGCCATTGGTTTTAGCATTTTTCCTATACGTACAACAAAGTTACCTGCAGTTTGTTCTAATGTCGGTGTATCTGCAAATTTAAAATTAAGAATAATCAATTGTGGGTTTTGCAAAACTTGTTGCTCTCTTTGAAGGACCACACTACAACGATATGCTCAGCCTGCAAACAAGCCTTAGTGCCAGGTTTTTATTTGGCGGCGGTAAAAGGACGCGGGAGGAAGAAGAGGAGTGGGAAGAAGGGTGGGGTGGGGACTGATACTCAGGTTACCTGCAAGCAAGCTCTTTGTTGTAATCTCGCGCGAGAGGATTGGGGGCCTCAATTATCTCGCACTCGAAATAAATCTCGCGCGAGATCCCAATTATAGAGACCTTGGCTCGCAGTCTACGATATGTTTTAAATCATTTCAGAAGTGAAAGGCATCTAACCTATCTCCTCAAAAGCAACGGAAATATCCTACTGTTAAGAATGTGCTGTTTGAATTGAATGTTAAGGAATCTCAGCAATTGTTCAATTGATTGAAAAACATCTTCACGTGAGACCTTTTGATAATGATACTGCTACAAAGTCTCGGCGGAAATGAATTACGTACAAGTTCCGATTGAACCTTAATCTCTCTCCATTATCAAAATAGATGAGTGGTCAAGAGAGCCATTCTAATGGAAATATCATTAAAAATGTTTCCATTTTAATCACTGAACACCAAACCTTTCCCAACCACCACTCTCTTTGTTATAAAAGAGATGTGAAAACAGCTGCGACTGATCAGTGAGATCGCAAGTGTGGACACGAGTACTAAAAAGAACTGTTCCTTTTTATCACAAGACAACCATGCACCGATCACCCTCCGGCGAATCAGTCGAATGGAGAAAGTTTGTGCATCAATTTTCGGAATACTGTAATCAGCTTTGGATACGATTATTTTCCTTTTTCTAACAGGTGTCTAACCCTTCTACATCTCCGACATTTTAACACGCCACCTGGAAAAATAAACAAGACTAAAACAAGGGGAAGGTGATATACTACAGGAAGTTAATACAGACGAAGCACCAATCCCATCGGTATTAGACAGTGAGAATTTATGGAAATATTTGACCTTACCTCGCAGATGCGTCACTCCTAAAGATACAGACTCTGTTACAAAAGTAAGCAACAAATGAATAACATAACATTAATTTTTCGACTTGATTCTGTTACTTCTGACTTGAATCTAAACAGTTCTGCAAAACTGCTGGTTTATCTTTGAACCTTTTCTGGCGTTGGAAAACGCGAATCATCAACGCGCAAACTCGCGAGAGGTGGATGCTCGAGCGCGATCTCGTCGCGCAGTTAAGGTGTACAGTACGTGAAAAATTGCTTTTCCCCAGTCTCACTTCGTATCTCTTTGCTCAACAGTCCATTCACTCTGCACTCTGCGTTCGAACACTGCTTGCAAGTCTACGATAGCAGAACGTATAAAGATTCGGACAGTGATTAATACTGTCACTGATGGCATAGAGGTGTGGAAGTGGTGCACTGTGCACCAAGAAGACAATGTTATTTGTTTTGTAGAAAACTGTATCATTCCTTTAATTTCCTAGTTTGGAATAAAACCAGGCTATATAACGCACTTGCTTACCGCTCTCAATCAAGCCACCTTCTTAACCAGTAGGAGGGGTGAGGGATGGGGGGTGGGTGGAAAAGGCTTTGATCTTTTGAATCCATCCCTTAGCTTCACCCTGAGTATACCCTCCCTTGGCAAACTATCGCCCCCTCTTTTCCTTTATCTTCCGTAAGACTTCCCCTTTCTTTCCTTTCAAGTAGTGTGTTTTTACTTTTCCTTTCGTTATCGCCCTAGCTCTTTAACTTAACCTCCCCTCCCCAGCGCCTGTCTTTATCTTAGGATAGGATAGGATAGGATAACTTTATTTAGACACGGTAAACTCATCAGTCAAACTATAAAAACCTACTTATTTACAGAAGTATTGCAAATTATGCAACGACTAGAACTACATTATTCTAAAATTACTCTAAATATCAAATAAGTATAACTATAGTATTAAATGACAAAATAAAATCTGCTTTACATGTGTGCCGTGTGTAAAAACTTCTAACTTTAAGTTGATGAAAAGAGACGCTCGCAGCCAGCCCGGAACGCTCTAAGGGAGTCAGCCTGCCGCAACTCGATTGGTAAACTACATTGCGTGAAAACAAATAAACGTGTAATAGAATATGATTAAGTTATCTTACCAGATAATGGAACTGTACTTAAGATAATCAAAAGGCCCTCCAGCAACATCATGAGTTTAACTTTGTGTCGATCGGCTGAGCTGAAGCCAGAAAACATTTGACCATATTAGTACTACATCCCATAATGCGTGTGTGTCGCAGTTAGTTTTTCCTTCGATAACGTGATTTAGCCAACCACTACAAGATCAGAAGACTTGGCGACTGCGGTGATCATAATTAGAATTGTTATATAGCTGGCGTTTTTCCCGCTACAGCGCGCCCATTCATTGGCTAGTTCATGGTCACATGACATCTAACAATGAAACTGTTTACCGCCAAATGCCACCAACGGGCAACATTGCGAAAACTATGACGTCAAACGGGAAACAGTTCACTGCTACCGGCGAAATGTTGACCGCTGTTGCACGTGATCAGAGCGTGCAGTTGAAGGTGGCCTGATGTTGTCGCTACAATCTCATTGCATCTTTCAAAATTTGCTTTTGTTTTTGTTTCCCACCGGTTTGATCCATTTGTCTTGCTGGCGAATTTCAGCCCGGGCTGAAATTTCGGCCCGGCTAGCCGGTCCGAAACTCCAGCCTGTCTCTGAAGCAATACCTCGTTTTAGACAATTGCGATTACATGATAATAGTAATAGTTTGGGGCGACCGGGCTGGAATTTTCAGCCCTTCCAAACGGGCTGAAAAACCGATGTAATCGCTATCTCTTTTTCAGCCTGGGCTGAAAGTCGAACCTGCGCATGCGTATCGATAGTGTTTTTAATGACAACAAAGGCGGCAACTGTAAAGTTTCGTCTGGAAAAAGATGATAAAGGGGAAAATTTAATACGTTTTTAGCTAATTCAATATATTAAAAATGGATTACAGCAAATTGGCTGCCAAATCAGATTTCTCCTGAACTGCTTCCAGGTACAAGCCGCTATCATCCTAAAACTTTGTAAATTTAAAATTACTTTGAGAAGTCTTATCTTCGGCGTCATTTAAAAGCGAACAACGCTTTCCGGCACTTTTTCCTACGCCCAATTTCAAATTTCTAACCCGGGCTGAAATTCGCCATGTAATCGGCCCCTTAATTTCGTCGAGGGAAACATTGAGATTCTAGAGAAACAAAATTCACTGTTCCCTCAAGGGACCAGTAACGCGCGACTGTCCATTAAAGGGCGTGACAGGTAAATACCTTGTTTTCCGTACACTTCAGTACTTTTCCTTTGATACCTCGCCAAGATTTCATTCAATCAAAAAATGGCTTCATCATGCTGAAGTCTTTGGTACAGTAAATGTTTGGGATTTTGCAACCGACACTCTGTGTGGTGAAATCATAGCTATGGTGAAATGCAGCAATTGGCAGAATTGTACGTGCCGGCGATACGTGCGACAGTTCTAGTGCGTCCCCGTCCCGAAGGAACTAAACGCGAAGACTGGAAGATGATGAATAGAGAAGTTCCACAGAAATCTAGTTTTATTTGCATGGTCGCTTCTTAAAGAACTAAGGCGATTACGTTATTAGCTTTTCAGGTTTTTAAACTATATTTCAAGACCCCTGTCAGGTATTTTGGTTCACGATGGAAATCATGCACGCATATGTTGACTCACTGATGTTATCAGACATATCAAAGTGCAATTGGAGAGTTCCTTAATAATAAATCTTTTCTCGCAAACCGGTAATATTGACGAAATTAAAATAAACCTTGAAATCAGTACCGTAATAACTACGCTGATACGTGACCTAGAAATACTGTCAACTATTTGAAGCGACTCGTAGGGCGACAGATATCTTGCGCCGCCAGCAACTTCGGCATTTTCCTTCGCAAGGGACTTTAGATACGAAAATGAATTGATCCATAAGCTAAAGTAATCAATTTCATATATAGACCTGGGCAACTTAACGTAGGTAAGTATCTCAAAGTAGGTGGAGATTGCCAATCCACACTGCACAGTTGATGTAACGTTACTTAATAGAATAGCCCCGAAGCATTGCACTATTTGAGAACAATTCTACCAGGTATTTGCTGCTGATAAATTCTGAGATTTCAGCTGACAGTTATTTATAAAATATCGCTTCTCTTGTAGGGAATATGAGGCTTATATTTAACTTAGTGCACAGTGATTATTGGTGTGTCATTATTAACTAATACCGCTACAGTCAAGGCAGTAAATAACTCTTTTTTGTTACCTGAAGGAAGATTTCCTCTCCTTGAAGCGGACTTGAGACACTTGGTAAATGACAGACGGACGCGGTTATAGACAGTACTGTAAACTCTTTGCATTACCAAGTAAAACACCTCACAGTTAGCATTGTATAACGCTTCACGCTTGCTCAGAGTTCTAGTGTTAAAAATTGATGACAGGACAGGAAATAGCCTGAAGATTATACCGGGTCTCTGTTTATCTTAACAACTTTGTGTGACGTGATGACTCAAGCTGAGTTATTTAGACAGCCGGTGAGATGCAAAGAACATGCGATTGAATGAACTTTAAGATTCTCCAATAGATCATCTTGGTTTCTGCCGTAAAATCTGTGATTTAAGCAAACATCGTTTCTCAGGTTAAAGCTCGTGATAAGTCGCGATATAGGTAAACGATAACTTGCCAACCACCTCAACTCTCCAAACTGACACTAAGATGACAGCCAAGCTGACTAAATCATCTTTTACCCTCGGGCAAATACGTTAATCGAGCTTGATCCTGGGAAGATGGACGGACAATTGGGGCGGCTGAACAAAGCAAAAAACATACACGCCCTAAAGGAAACTATGAAAACATTACTATGGATCAGATACAATCTATATTTTTTCTTCTAAGAACGTCTAATTTTTGAACTTAGGCTGAAGGTTCTTATTTTTTTTGGCGATTTGAGCCTTAGGTTACATGGTATAGTATTTCAACAAATCAATGCGGACTTGACCAGGAAATTACCTCAAGTTGCTTGTCACATTCTTGTGAGGCTTGCCGTGATGCCGCAAACAAGATATCGCGCCAATGCTCAACCCCCTGGTAAATTTGGCTTTACAATGAGCATTAGACAATGAAGTGCACAACGCAACAAAAACAAATGAGCAAAATAAAGCCGTTCTCATTGACTCTCAAACTGGGTATGTTCTTAGCATGTTCTTAAATTTTAGCAAAGGTTCAGCTTCAACGTTCTTATATGAAAGGTTCTAAAACAAGAAAAAAGAGTGTATGTGGATGATTGTGGCCGGCCTGAGTTAAGAACACTACCAAAGCAGTCACTGAAAATAAAGCCCAGAAAAGATTCATGATACTCAAAGCAGGATCGGCCAAACAGAAAGACGCTGGTCACAATGTGGGGTATAAATTGGTAAATCCGAGACTTTTGAGTTTTTATCCGAATTCCGAGCCCGAATCTTTGCCAGTTCGAGACTCGAAGTGCAGGAAAATGTCGGGTCGATAATACTAGCTGAAAAACTTCTGAAATATCCAATACGAATTGCTTTTCTTGCTTGTTGAAGTTTGAGCTTCAAGCTAATACCTGGTGCAATATATTTACGAGAATTTGGGACTTCGAGACGTTTAAAATTTGCGAGCCGGAGATTCCCAGACTTTATTAAGTGCCGGTCGAGAATTCGAGACTTGATTATTATCTTCCCCCAGGCACAATTTCCGATAGACCGTTCTTTTTTGGAAATACCAAAACAATTTATACCCCCTTACAAATTTCCCCGGATCGTCCAGTTTTTTTATTCGATCGTCGCTTTAGCTCACTTATGGACGGATATCCCCCTAACCCTGCGGTGATTAATGACCCACATTCCCAAGTACGATGCACTACGATAGAGTTTAATTTGCAAAAGCAGTATTGCGGTCACCGTGTTGGCAAAGACGCAGATTTATGGAAACTTGGACAATTCAAATGAAAAATTAAGACCACCCCTCCCCCAATTTCAATGTTGGAAGAAATGGCGCGTTTTCGTTTAAACGCGAATTCAGCATCGAGTTGGGGGAGGAGTGTTTTATTTCTCTTTTCATTCTGTCCAAGATTGTAGCCTGAAAACTAAGCTGGATTCACGCCACACCCCAGCCGCAGAGGGGACGTTAAACCACACACAGATGGAAAAGATTAGGAACATAGTTCCGATACTGTGGTCTGCTTTCACAAACCAAAACGGTTGGGTAGAGATCATGGGTCAATTGGATGACCAACAGAGACTGTTGACCACTCGGTGTGGATGACGCGGACCAATGATGATGATGACACAGAGGTGGAATGACCTTAGTTCTGATTCATCAAATATTGTTCGCTCACACGCGATTGGTCTAAACGCGCCACATGACTGAACCAACACCAGCTAAACCCGGGGAATATACAATCATTCTCCAAGTAGGAGTTGCGAAAACTACTTGAAGGATGATAAAGGCAATAGCCTCCATTTAACTTTAAAAATATGCTCGGATATTTGTCATTGGACATTATCAGTTACTCGAGTTTCGCTCTCGAAAAACTGTTCGCTTCTTGGAACAGATAATGTCCGTAGAGAAATATCCGAGCATGTTTTCGCGCCAAATGCAGAACATTGCTTATGTTGTTTATTTGAACCTGGAAGTCATATCATAGGAACGCATGATCGTCTGCGTGACTGTAGTCTCTTGAGAATGTTCGGCTACGTCGTTCTGAATTAGGATTTTTCATTTGCTCATTTTGCAACTCAACATCCAAGAAAATATTGTAGCGAGTAAATTTGAAGATGTAATAGTAATGAGGTCATAGCAGGAAATACCTTTATTTTATTAAAATCAATTATGATACATTTTTACAAAATAAATAAACTGCACCTCGTGTCTTTAAAACGAGTTAGTTTCTTTTGTTTTCCCTTTTTTTCTTTTCTTGCAAGTTTTGATTTCTACTTTTAAGTTTTACTAAATACCGTAAAAAACTTAAACCTTTAAAATACAATGACGATATTAGGACTTAAAACGAACGTTGTTTCTTATTCAATGCGAAAACGTTCAACAATTAACGCACAAATTTAAATTTGCCTTTTTTTTTTTTACAGACATCACGCCAAACTATTGTCTTTCAAATCTTACATCTATTTCAAGCTGAAGTTAACTCCAAATAATTCTGAGCATTTTTCGACAGACAGCAAGTCTGTACTAACTATCTCCCCTAAAACAGGGGAGCGGAGGGGGGAGGGGGGGGGGTAGTCACGAATCTTCAGTTTAATCCTTGTCTGCTTTGGTCGTACTCGGTGAGCCCGCAGGATTATCCACTGACCTCATTAACTTGGACAAAATCTCCGCCTGAAAAAGTCAAACAATAATAAAATGATTTTGAGACTTCTGTGGCAAAAGATGTGTCATGAGCAGTTTTCGTGTTGGAATCAAAATTCGTGTGAAATCAAAACTAAGAAGGTTCGACTTCTGTTGGGAGAACGTGCTCGGAATTCTTTTTTTTTTTTTTGAGTTTGCGAGTTTCATTGGCCAAGTACACTTATTCAGTTTAAAGTTCCACTCTTCTCGCGAACATTAAAACAAAACTGGATCATTGGTTCGAGTTTCTGACAATAGAAACATCTCTTACGGTTTGTCAAATTAATGTGTTGCACAGCCAGATTCAACGCATTACTTTTTCATCGTTCTGTTTTTTAACCCTTTAATCCCCACGAGTGACCATTGCTTAATTTCTCCTCACCTCACAGTAGCACTGTTCAAACATTAAGGTTGTGAGAAAAGAGGAACTGACCAACAAGTAACGGCCTTGATTGTTAAACAAATTCTCCTCATCATCACCATATGAAATGTATGGAAAGCAGTGTTGAGAATACACATGCTGATATTACGATTATTGGACTGTCCCTGCAGTTATTCCACGTGAGAGAAAATCAGAGATCTGTCTCAGATATTCGCAGCATTTTCCTCTCACAGTATTTCCGTTGTTATTATTCACCAGACAGGTTGAACAACTGGAGCAGGCTAAAGAGAAGTTAACTAGTGCCGTCAGAAGAAACTTACCTGATTATCTGTCTGAGAAGTAAGGCCTTTTAGCTGATACACTGTAACCTGGCCTTCTGAATCACCCACTAAAATCGTTTCGATCTGCAAAACAAGACAGACAAACGAATTTCTAGAGAGAAGTTCAAAGAAAAAAAACATGCACCTAAAGCCATGCACAGCAAAATGTGTAACTGGTGCCAAGCGCTGGAAACCTTGTGACTGATCCCCGTCGATACATATGTGCAACTGGTTGCTACTATCGGGAATCGGTTTTCGCCGACAAAGGAAGTCATGGTCTCTTGATTTCTAACAGGTTTAATGGCACAGCATCAGCCTAGCTCTCACAATTTTTTCTCGATTCTCTCACACTCCAAAACTACTCACATATCAAAAAGACTCAAAGTTCAATCAGGCGAAATTGACTCTCTAGCTGTCATCACCGGAAAACAGAAACATGCGTAACGCAACTCGCAGTCACGACACAACAACCAGTTGCAAAATTGTTGAGACATTCCGAATCAAAAACATCTTTTCTTTCTCTAAAACGCTGCTGCTAAGAAATCTGTGAGATACAACACACAGCCCCTTCCTCTCCCCTTCCTCAAAGTTTCGAGCATGGTGTTGCACTGTTAGCAGTCTTAGCAACTTTGATAGGAGGGGGAGGGGGAGGGGGAGGGGGAGGGAAAGCGGAAGATCATGGAAACATCATTAAAGGCCAAATGATGTACAGTGTCTCGAGTATTTTTGCAATTCGTTGTAGTGTGTTGAAAGATTCACCGGGACCAAGAGTGCGATTACATAAAAAGACGTGACAACATGCAAACCGTTCAGTAACCGACGCTAAGGGTGGGAAAACGCTTCACAAAACAGTAGTTATGAACAAAGTCAAAGCCAAGTGAATAAAGGGGGTCAGTTTGTTTTCCTTTATCGGTGGGGGAGTGATACACAAAACTGAGTTGATAATGTAAATTGGCCACCGTAAAGACATTCAAATGCTTTATTTTCAAGTCAAAACGAGTTTGTTTTGTTCCAGAATTAGCAGCCTTTGAAGAAACATGTCTGTTATGCCGCTTTACACTGTACACAAACCGATTTGTAGAGACTGGCAACAAGTACCTCTGAGTTTACAGTAAAGCGAACAACTGATAACTTCAATTCTTGCACAGGCACATGGGATATGATAGGATCCAGTCTGGTGAAAAAGCAGATAAGCACGGTTAGATTATAAAGTACCGCACACTTAAAAATTGGAGCGGTTTTCACTTGAGTGTTGAAACTAAAGCCGCGGCTACACGAGCGATTTTTGCTTGCGATGGTAATGATAAACTGGCAGAAGCTTGGGAAAGATTCTGCACATCTCATTAATCATAAATGCATTACTGTCATACGAACTCTGTTCCAAAAACGAATAGAGTTTGGCGAAGGTTAGCCAGACAATTAAACAAAGCGGATAAACACGGAACCAGCTTCAGGGAATCCAGGGAGCTGCAAACTATGCTACGCTTTCTCAGTTTACCATTAGATACCGTTAATCTCCAACTTGAATACTCACGTGTTAAAGCTTAGATCCCAGATTTCCACGGCCTTGTCGTTGACACAAGCAAAAAGCGTAGCTGATGATGGCGACCAACAAACGTCATTCACGGATTTCTGAAAAGTAACAAAGCACAGGTTAGATAGAGCAGTTTTCATTTGGGCTTGTAGTTGCATTTGCATTGGTTTTCCATTTCTTCGCTCTGTGAATGGTCAAAAAAACTCGCGCTACTTAAAAAACAATGAGAAGAAAAACCACTCACGACTTGCACGCGCGTATTTTCCTCCGCTTGTAATTGTTATTCACTATGTCCGTCATCTTTGCGGGCGCCAAGGTATTGATGGGAGATCATTAAGGTCACGTGATAACTCAAGAGGCAAACTGTGGGATTCGCGGTCAATTCCAGTGCAATCGCAACAGTTTCACGTGTAAATACTGGTTCGTCCTCAGCGTTTCGCATCTTTGCTTGGGTCTTTCGAGCGCTAATATTTACGAGACTTTCGATAAGCAACGATCGAAGATATCCGCAGAAGTCAGTCCAAATAAATTTCTGCTTCCCACGTAAACTTGTAATTAATTACTTCAGTACAGTTTACAGGATTCGTACCCGTTTTCAGACAAAAATTCAGGGACTTTTCTAGGCCTTTCAAGGACAAATTTCTCCATTTTTCAAGGACTCCAAGAGGGGTAAAATCAAGCCAATATAATGCCATATCAGATGCTCAAAGTAGAGAGTGCGCCAATATTCGTCTTAGACACTTGTGAAGCTTTGTTGGATAAAACTGACAACGAATTTCAAGGACTTTCCAGCAACGACTACAATTTTCAAGGACTTTTAAGGCCTTGAATTTGTATTTTGAAATTCAAGGACTTTCAAGGAGTTTCAAGGCGCGTGCGAACCCTGAGTTTAAATTCTTATCAATTTTGGAAATATTTGCCATCAGAGCACGTGGCTTTATTATTTCCCATCATTCACTATGCGCAGGCCAAGGTGGCTGACATTGTGAGTAAGGGCTATTCTGATTGGCTCATTGCTTTGTTTCGAGCTGTTGCGATTGGTTTGGAGTAATTTCTTTGTTTTTGGTTTTACGACACTCAATTGAAAATTGCTCTACTGTGCACGTCCTTACTAACCTAAAAACCAAGGCAAAGAACAACAGAAAATCAAGTGCTTTAAAAACCTTTCTTACAAAAACTCAGCATTACGATAAAGGGAACTACCATACTCAACAAACTGAAGCTAACTGTTGGAAATAATTACTGCATGAAAGCGACTTTCAAAAGTTCACCAACTACCTTGCTGTCTAGAAGAAAAACAAATCTAACGCGAGATTTCTCAAGGAGGCGTGCTTTACGGACATCTCAAAATCCTTACGCCCCTTTCAGACATCTTGGCGCGGTCTTCAAAATTTAAGGGAAAAATTGAATATGGATGGTGGACCTTTGTCATTGTTTTTCCTGTTATATTAGACCTGTATTGGACATTTCACTAAGTAAGAGTTTTTATTCATAGTTAGGTAGTCACAACATACGTGTGGCTTTACATACATGACAAAGCAATCTTGTTAATTAATTTAAGATCAAGTACAATTAAATAAAATTAAAAAGACACCTATTAATTAAAGATCTCTTAAAGCGTTCTGTTTTAACAGCAGGTAAAATAAAATCATGTCCCCTGTTTCGCAAAAATCTCTGTTTCTTAGGTGGTAATAGTTGGTAAAGGGGATGGAAAGGAGTACCCATGACAGTGTTCCATAGTTTACAGATAACTTCGGCCATTACAAACAAGATGTTGGTGTATCCACTGATTGAACAGATAAGTTCAGACACGGAACAACGACTATTTATTCTGTTAATTGCAAAGGTCTGCCATACTTGTATTTCCGATGCATAGCACAACGTGAGAGTTTAAATTGTACCAACAAACAATTCAATACTCACCGTAGATGACAGGAAGGTCATGACTGGCTGTGGCTTGTCCTGATGCCACAGCCGAATACTCCAGTCAGCACTGCAGCTTAGAAAAGCATCGGATAAGAAAGGAGACCATTGTAGGCGATAAACGGGACCCTGTGCGGAGAAACAAGAACACACATTCTTCAAACAAGCACATTAGATGCTATTTAATTGAACTCAAGGTGACAAAAGTCATTTGTGGTTGCACTGATTCACTAAGCAACCGAGTAACAAAACTTCCGCCTTTTTATCGACCAATGAAAAGCGTGATTTTTCCCGCGCACAGCGTCAGTTGCGTGCATTAACTTGGAATTTGATCGGTTAATTTCTTAATTCGCGCCTTTTTGTCAGCAAACGTCAAGCAAGACCTAAACTTAACGTAACGTCGCTTGATAAAATGAATTTTCCCGCGCTTGGCGCCGGCTACATGCATTAGCATGGAGTTCTAATTGGTCGGTCCCTTCATTCGCGCCTTTTTCTCAGCGTACGTAAAGTCGGTACTTGATAACATGAATTTTCCCGCGCTTGACGCCGACGGCATGAAATAACTTGGAATTCTGATTGGTTTATTCCTTTATCCCTGCCCTGTTCTCAGATAACATGCACCAGCATGGAATTTTGATTGTTTACTCTGCCGTTTGTGCCTGCTGTGGTTGGCCAGAATAATCATTTTCGTTTTAATCTTTACGACACTCGATTGCAAGGTGCTCTACACGTTCCAATTACATCTCGCTCGTTTTTACTCACGGTATGACCATGGTAGCTTTCAAGAAACTGTTCGTTATAGGAGCAAGAGCACTTGTGAATATGGCCTTCCTCTGTTCCTGCAAGGTACCTGACATCAAACAGAAATTGTCAATTCTTGTTTCGGTCCGTTTGTTGCGCTGTTTGGCATTAAGAAAGTGTTTGGACAAGAGTGGTATCTCTCACCTCCTTTTACGAGAATCACACACAGATCCAAGCAAGGCTCGCGCTCATAATAGTGTGCTTTGGAAACGACGACGGCGACGGCAGCAAAGACGTCTAATTTCAAAATATTAACTCTCGCGATGGTTCCCATTGTTTAAAATCGCAAAAAAATGACTGCGAAGGGTGTTAAAGTAAGGAAAAAGGAAGAATAATTAATCACTTTGCTACCACGTTCTCGAGGAAACCTAAAATTTGGTCATTTCATGTTGCTGTTTTGTAAAGGACGACTGTTTTTGCGCATTAAACGACTTGTTTTGTGTCGATCTCATCGCCGTCGCCACTTTTGTTCCTAAAGCTCCCTTCCATTTACGAAGAATTGGTAAGATGTAAGATTACTCGAGTTACATTTTCATTGCTGATATCTGAGTTAGCCGTATTGTCTTACTGACAACGTAGTTAAATAGATGTGGATCAAGACGCTAGTCTTCATAAGGCGATGGTTTCGATTGGCTGTGTATCAGTAGAGTAGCACCGTCCTCGGTGGTGATTGGTGCGTTTCGACCTTGTTTGGACTGTTTTTATGATCCACATCTACGTGACTCAGTCATAAGACAATACGATATTTTCATTGTTATAGGAAATTTAATTGGGACCCGGCTATATGATATCTGTTAGTTTGGATTTATTGAGCGCAGAGAAACGAGGAGTAGTGTTATAAGTAAGAAAAGCAAGCGAAAGTAATCTAAAGATATGTTTGAGAGAGTGGACCTGTTGTAAGAGTCTTACCACTTGTCTAACTCATGTCTTCACTGTGGCAAAGGTGAAACGTTAGTAATGATGGAATTGTTTTTGTTGCATCGCATTTACTTACATGTTGGAATCATTTGGGTGGACATCAAAACAAAAGCCAGCCGCGAATCGTGATATAAGTGCGTCGCTTTTCTTTCCCTCATCCTTGGACTGTTTGGCCACATTGATCCGTTTCAACTTCATTAGGTCTACAAATGAGCACCAAAAACGAAAATAAAGATCTTTTGAAATGTGCAAATCAAAGCTTTTCTATCAACTTAGCCTAGGATCAAGTACCTTAGTGGGGAAAAATCGGCGAGCGAACAGAGCCAAGCAGGGGAATTGGGAAGTTAGAACTAGTTCACGATGCTCAAAAAAACTGTGGAAACCATATGAAGTTTACACAATACAGTATTCCTTCAGTATCATCACGTATAGGACAGCACAACCCCATTAAACAGAAAACTGAGAAAATAAAGATCAAAAAAGGAAACGAGATGCGTTCTAGCGTTTAGCACTGATCTACACTGATTAGGTGAACTCCTGAACACTGATTTGGAAATGGTTAGCATTCGTTATAGTGATCGGCAACTCCATGCAAATGTTGCGAAGCGACCATTTACAAAAAAATCGCATCACCACAGCAAGCAAAAACTCACTCGTGTAGCCGCGGATTTGGGCATTTATGGTAATATATGCTGAGAGAGGTAAAACATGTCAACATGACTCACCTGTGCACTCAAAACCCTTTCTAATGGACCACTTGGTAACCCTGCCATCAGCTGAGATGGAAATGAGGATTTCATCTCTCTCTTCTCCAGTCCCCTGCTCTCTATCCACCCAGCGTACCTGCCAGACTGGGGACGAGTGTTTCCCCTGGCTCTCACTGCATAACGAAACAAGTTTTATCAATAACAAATTTAGCAAAACCAAGGTAATCACTCTGACCAAACACGAGAGACGCAATCACTAAAGTAAAAATAAATCAAACGCAAATATTGGTAGCCCGCGTCAAGCGCGGCGAAATGCGCACGAGCAGAAAAAAAAAAGACAATAAGGAGCACGAGCAGAAAAAGGGGAGGAAGGGGAGGAAGGGAGGGGGGGGAGGGGGAGGAGATGAATAGCACGGAGTTGGTTGGTTCTTGGACTTTATCTTGTAGTTTCCCCTTTTCCATGAATACCAGCTTTCTGCTGAACAAACATCAAAACACCACACAAAGATACACGGGTTTCAACAACCAGTAAAGTACACTTACAAGCTATCTAAGGCAGGCGTGTCGTTTCTGCTTCGGACATTGTAAATTGCAATGGTGCCATCATACATGCCGACCTACAAAAGATAGGAGCAAATTACGATAAATACATGATCACTATGAATAGTCATACCGTACCTTACTGCATGTTTAACTGTAACGTCCAGGGGGGGGTGGGGAAGGGGGTGGGCGAGGCATAGTTGGACTTACAGGAAGCACAATGCCTTGTAAGAAAATAAGTGATATAAGATGGCTCGAAGAAATCGTTGAACGTCTCTGACAGTACAGTCAACTCCCTCTATGAAGGGGGGGAGGGGAGGGAGTGCCTTCCTCTTGGGTCGGGTCTGTCGCTCCACAGTTCAGTTACGAACTCAGCTATGGATTTAGTCAGCAAGCGAGAATCTTACTATGTCAGTACTTAGAAGTATCCATTGTGAAAGAACCAGTTATACTGAAGAGTTCATTGACACGCGTTTTTCCCTGTTTTAAAATGAGATTACACTGCATCAAGTCCTAATTTATACTTACAGCTAAAAGATTGGGATGAGCAGCTGAGAAATCCACTGCGGTCACTCCACTACTGAGATGGAAAAAACGCTCAGGGTACTGAAGGGGAAAACGCAATTAAGTGTTAGAAGTTCATTTAATCGGTCTGTAAAGTTAAGCCTGGTTCAAGTGGTTTGTTACGCCTGGTTTAAGTGTCGGAATCGTAAGCATTAATACCCAGTGTGAATCAAAAATCGTTACCGTAAGCACCGACGTAAAAAAAAAAAAAAAATCAACATCGTAAGCGTCGCAATCGTGATTGTAAGGATCAGAAGGTTTCCTTTTTCTTAGGTTTACGAGTACAACCAGGGCCGAGTTTCTCGAAGCATGGTTAGCACTAACCCGGGTTAAGCACCATGACAACCCCTAGGTTTCAATACAACTTAAACAATGGTTAGCGCTGACCGTGCTTCGAGCAACTCGGCCCAGGGCGCTAGCGAACTCGAGTGCCTAGTCGCTCGAAGCGTAGTTAGCGCTGACCGTGCTTCGAGCAACTCGTAAACCGATTCAACGTAAACGTGAGCGGAACCATCAGAGTAGGAAAAAGAGCAGACCAATCACAAAAAAAAAGTTACCGAAAATCCCCCCAAGGGGGGGAGAGGGTAGTCCTCTATATGAGTCATATAAGTATGTGCCGCCCCAAAGGGTCTGGTTTTAAAGCCGTTTTAGTCTGAAAACGAGTATAGATTTTGACCATTTTCTTCTAAAATCGGGTATGACTTTCAAGGGCACTGCCAAAATATATCATTCGACCTGATGTCAAGCTTAATTATACTACAACAAAGCGAGTTGAGAAATTGTAACCTGCCAGATAAGGTCTGAAAATGGATATGGATGTAGAGGCCAAGTCTGAAAACGGGTGTGAAAATTGGAATGTTTGGTCTGAAATAGGGTCAAGAATTAGAGAGCGGGGCGGGACACCCCTAACAAATTTGTGAACCACGCACAAACTATTTCCGTAATAGTTTTTATGATACCTACTTGGTTAGTGAAGACATAATGGTCATTCCAGAGACTGGCCTCTTTGCTGAACACATTAGCTAACAGTTTACATGCTTTGACAAAGGCTTTATACCCAATTTTAAACGTCGCATTTCACATGTGCCGAATCTAAATCGGGAATTAAATGCATGTGAAGTTTGACGTTAAAAACAATTAAATTAGAAAGATTTGAATGAATGCGATTTCTGCCGTATCTTCGACTGAGCCATTCGAATATTGGAGAGAAATTCGAGAGTCATGTCGTATATGTCAAGCTTAACCTGCCGAATCTAATGCATAAATTCAGTTCAATTGGTTTACCTACAATTCTATTCAGAATTTTTCTAAATGATGCCATAAAACACATTCATCAGTAAATGCAACGTGGCAGAGCGCTGGACTTGTAATATGGAGGCCCACTCTGGCTCAGCCAAGCCTGTAAGTAGCCAAGTGTTGTTATGCTCATTTAAGTTATTTGTTTCACGTATTTGCTCGGCCCTACTAGCCTTTGAGTTAAATATACTGCCGAGTGTAAATAAAGGTTATTTATTTTATTTACTCTAATAAATTTGACGTCGAACATCAAATGTCGAATTCAATTGTTTGGGTCGATCCAAATATTATTAGATTCGGTACATGTGAAATGCGACGTTTAAAACGGGCCGAAAAAACGAATAATTACCTCTGGGTTTTTGATTGACCAACAGCATGCCAAGCCACCCTTCTGTTCTGAGAACACAAACTCTCCATAACCAACAGCAAGGATGTCCTGTCACAAATATAAACAACATAATCAAAATGTTGAGGTGTTACATTACTACGATTATCAGTTGAGTTTGGACCGAGGGAGGTTTGGCGCCCAAGTTTTGCCATTGAAACCACGTTGTTGTCAAGGGGAACGCAAATAGTATCCTTTGGCAACTCTTCGGGCTGTGACGTCATCAGTCTTAACATGACGTGAACATGACAGCCCGAAACGTTGCCAATGGATACTATTTGCGTTTCCCTTGACGACAACGTGGTTTGGGCGCCAAACTTCTCTTGGTCCAAACTCAACTGATAATCGTAGTAACATACCCACCAGAAACAGTAATTTGAACCTCCAAGCCAATGTCAAAAACTCAATAAGACAGTAAAAGCCAAAGGTTTCAATAATTTTTGAAATAGCTGTCTGACCTATCCAAATTCGGTGGCGACCTGATGGATTTATTGTAATCATTTGAGTGAAAACAAAGTAGGTATGGCTGAGAGGTATAATTCTGACAAAGATGGCGGCCGTTTTCGCTTCCAATGAAACCCGGCCCTGAAGCGGAAATGCTTATTGCAGCTGCACTATCTTATTGTAGCAAAACCTCGTCTTTGTCTCCTCCTGTGGGGACCTCAATCTAATGATTGACAAGCATCAGAAATGCCAAATACAAATGCAGTTAGTCAAAGTCTCAATGAGGGTTCATCTATTGCTTTTTTTTACTTCCATTAACCATTTCATTCCTAAGATCTGATTATTAAATCTCATTACTGTCTGCCATACATTGCTTATTGTGTTAGTTATGAGAATTTAACTTCGTCAAAGGAAACATTGAGATTCGAGGGAAACAAAATTCACTGTTCTTTAAGGGACCAGTTATTAAGTGATTTGTTACATAGCAAAACAAATGGATCAAACCGGTGGAAAACAAAAACAAAAGCAAATTTTGAAAAACGCAATGAGATTCCAACGACAACATCAGGCCACCTTCAACTGCACGCTCTGATCACGTGCAACAGCGGCCAACATTTCAACATTTGAACTGTTACCCGTTAAACGGCATAGTTTTCGCAATGTTGCCCGCTCATGGAATTCGCGGTAAACAGCTTAGATGTCAAGTCCATGAAAAAGCCAATGAATGGGCGCGCTGTAGCGGGAAAAACGCCAGCTATATAGCAATATCCCCTATTTATTTTTTTCTTTACTCTCATCACCTGTCTGTTTGACAAGGAGAAATTACTTATTGGTGACTCCTGAGAGTGAAAGGGTTAAGTGGCCCACTATCCACTTCCCGAGGATGGCCACTTAAGTAGGGGTTGAACTGTAAATTGGATGGCTTGAGGTGATGAAAGTCTGCGTGTGTCAGTTTGAGATTTTGATGGTAACTAATGTCTCTTCATACTTACAGGATTGAGTTTGTTCCAAGCCGTACAGCTGACATTACGTCCCTTGGTCAGGTTACAAGAATAACTCCATAACTTGTGCAGGTTTGGACCCAGCTGTGCCAAGGTTGCAGCTGCAGATGTTGTTTCTTCACCATCAGACTTTTCTGCATCAATGTCTAACAAAATGGTTTTTAGCATTTACATGCAGCTCAACAGTTCATTGACAAAATAAATATTACAAAAAAGACAAATTAACAAATAAAGTCCATGTATTAGTTGATGTGTACTCCGATAATGCACGGATGACGTCGAAACTGGTAAGAACAAAGGAGAAAGCTACGAGCCGCACGCGTTACTGATGTTCTCACCACGTTTTGATGTCCTCCGTGTGTTATCAGAGCATACACGCACTGGCCAATGGAATCAATAGACCTTTTTACCGATACGGCGGCCATCTTGAATTCTATTGTTTTGACTGAGAAATTATGGGCTACCGAGGGGGCAATCGCTGGAAAACTTATCGTATACACAGCTTTCAGGATAAATTCTTACTGCTTATCTCTCATATTCCATAACAAATATTACAAGCGTTACATCTTACTGTCACGGTATTCAGTTATCACGCCACAGTATTCTTCATAATTATTTCTCATCTACCCCCTTGGTATCCCATAATTTCCTCGGAATTCAAGATGGCCGCCGTATTGGTAAAAAGGTCTATTTGTTTTATACATTTATTTTTACTTTCTCTAGCTCATGACGTCATTGGTGCGTGTATTCTCATTCTCATCCCTTCTAGACCAATCAAAACGCGAGTTTTACACTGTGTAAGAATAATTGCAGGTAACAAGGAAAGAGTGCAAGTTCTAGTGTGTGCACAGCTGTATCAACACAAACTCGTCTATCAAGATTACCTGGTACTATCTCCAGTCCTCTGTATCTGGCCTGTCTTGATTGATAAATGTTCAGTGCAATCGCCCTCTCCATGGTAAAAAGATCATTCTGCATGTTTTCAGACTGAGAAAATAAAAGAAAGCTTTCATAAATTACCTATTAACCTGAGGGCATATTTCTAAAGGAGGGACGGGGGCAGAGGGGAAACATGCCCACTTTGACTTCATTTGTAATATAATGCTATACCTGAAGTATTCTGTCAGCCATGACTGCAGCAAGATCCTCCATCTCCTTATCATTAGCACCTTCTTCTGTCTTCTCAGGTGCATCCTCTTCTATTGAACTGCTTTTAAACGTGAACATACTTGCACGGCTCCCTAACACACGATTGACAAGATGATACAACGATTAAAAATTGCTAATTAAAAAATGCAGATGTTTACTAACAAAACCATTAAGAAAGATTTACATTCCTTTTTTAAGCTCAACGAATTAGTCAAGCCACATTATCAGAAGTATTTTGCTGTGCAGAGGAAATGTCTGTAATTTGGTAAACGAATAAAAATAGTGACTTCTTGTCCAAAATTCTCAAAGTATTTAGTTTATATCAGACAAGTCCAATATTACAGATGCAGTCAAGATTCCCCCTGTTCAGAACCTTGCAGTCTGTGATCATCAATGCGTACCTTATAACTTTCTCGTGATGTTAATGATGATGACAATGACAGTATTAGTGATAATGACAATGATACACGTATAATCATTTGATGATGATGATGATGATGATGAAGGTGGTGCAGGGCAAAAAACTTTTTCCTTATTCCACTTGTCCATTTGGACGAGTAACATTCAGATTTTGGTCGTCGGAAAGTTAAATTCACTTGTCCAAAAAAACTCACATTCTTTATGAACAATATACGACTTGAAAGGGCAGGCACTCAAGCAGATTCACCGACATTTTGTACAATAACAGTGAAAACGTAGCAAGTGATCTGATCTTATTTCGCGCGTTTTTTAGCTGGGTCATGTGACAGTGACCTTCCTCCAGCGCCTTTTATATAGCAGAATGGCTTGGCGTGTTTCACGTCGTTTTTGAAAGGCCCATTGCCAACCTTGATGCATCGCGCACCGCGGCCGTTGATTCTTGAATTTTGTGTAACACGAAATTACTCAGACCTTCGAAGCCCTTGATTTATCGCCCCGTTAACGGTCCATCGTGAAACAAATCTCCAAATCGATGGCCGTATTTATCTTCGCTGTTTATTCTTCATTTTCATTTTATTATTTTGGGCACAATTTGTATATGTTTGTAAATTTTGGCTCGTTTAAAGTCCGAAGCATAGGTGTGGCAACACAGTAGCGGTTACTTCGCAGCCGGCGTGGTTTATGTCATACAGTGACGTCCAAGGAGAACCTCAGTACAGAGACTCTTTGTTCAAGTTTGCTGCTTTTTACCTCGGTGTTTTTAACCTCGAAGCTTTCAAGAATTCGCTGAGCTTGTTGAAGTTAACTTGCTGCGATGTGATGGCGAGTAAATTATACGTGTCTGTACAATGTTTTCCGCATGTTTGATGTTTTTACCTCAAGGTCAGTTTGTGCAATGGGTTCTGCGGCTTCGGCCAACTGATGTTCAGTGTTCTTAGTCTGACTTGGTTTTGAACACAGTATAAAGAGAAACGACAAGGTAATTGAATAACGCATGAGTATTTTCCTTACTGCAAGTTAGAAACATTAATTACGTACCACAATAAATGTTTTCTCGTCGATTTTTGTCACCATCCTCGACACATTACTAGCGAGTTTTATCAGTAACTGATCGTTCATCACTTTGTTGTTTCAATTTTAAAACTGTCAACGGATTGTTCCCGGTTTCAACGAAGAAATCTGTAGTCTTTGACTTGCGAAACCGCACAAGCGACAACTCAGCGCGATGAACCAGATCAAAAGCCCGATAAAAATAAATTGACCAATCAAAGGGGTCATTTAATAGCGCGATTTCAAAACAAAAACAAACGACCGCTTTGCATCAAGGTTAGCAATGGACATTTAAGTTAAACTGTTACACCGACAGCAAAGACACGTTAAAAGGTTTTATTATTTCTTTATTGAACACAAACTTACATGTACCACAACCACACTCCTCTTGCCACAACGGTATTCACCTCGTTCAAGTGCTTATGGAAAAAGAGGTAGTATCATTGGCTTTGTTGTCCCCCTTGTGGAAGCCTTGTCTCAAACGAGATCCTCCTCAAAAGAAATGTGGATCCCAGTCTTTACCGAAACAACAGAGCCAGATATTCTCGGAAAACAGAGGCAAAAACGGGTATGTTGCCGCGAAAAGAAACCTAAATTCGGGAAACTCAGGTTAGTTTAGAATGTCCAGAGATGCTTGGGAACTCAAACCTCAGTAGAAAACAACATTTTTTCCGGCAAATCCTACTCATCCCGTCGGATAAGTGCTTTTGGAAATCCACTCATCCGAGATATCAGAGTACTCGTCTCGGACAGGCGGACGAGCGGAAGTTTTTTCCCCTGTGGTGGTGATGGTGATGATGATAGTGATGATGGTGATGATGGTGATGATGATGGTGATGATGATGGTGGTGATGATGGTGGCGATGATCATGATGATCATGACAATGATGATGAAAAGAAGTAGGTACAAAATACCATACTGCCATGTTATCTGTAGGTTGAATATTTACAGTGCTCTCGCCATACCTGAAATACTACCAGATGCCGCACTCCCAGGTCTGGCAGAGCCAACACTTTCATTATCATCATGACTGCTTGTTCTTTCTCCACTGACTGGCCGACTCAAGCTCTCTAGATGGTCATCTCCATCATCTTTCTCAACACCTGAAATGCGTTAAATGCAGTTAAATGCAATTTAACTAAGTTACCTACAAAGAGAAGCTGGTATTTGTCAAGCGGTCAGCGGTCTGCTGTGGGCAGGGCAGGCTCAGTGCCCCCCAGCGTTGTAGCGTGTTTCAGCGTGGCGTATTGAAGCAGTTTTTGTAGCCAAGCGTGGAGTTATCCGGCCGGTTTTCTTTTGCCCTCCCCCCTCCCCCTTCCCCTTTTTCCACTGTTTAGCACAGTGTGACAGGTGCCTGGATGACTGCTTGTGGGGGCTCATGGCTGGGTTGCGGGGATTGCCAGCCATGGGAGCGTTTCACTGTCTAGGGGCTGGCTGATCTCAGTGGAGGCCCCCAGACATCCCGGGCACCTATCTTCCATATAGCTTGATGCAGTAGTTAACAATAATTAACACATCTGAATGACATTGGTGTGTTCATGAATTGATTATTTTCAAGTGCCAGTCTACTGATGTATTATTAATACATGGGTACACCTCAAAAACTGGATATTATTCAGAATGGCTTTTGCTTTCTTCATGATCAAAGCGAAAAAGTCCAGGCTTCTAATAAAATCACTGATCATAACTAAAATTAGCAAAATGTTTTCAACGCAAGCTATGTCGTGGGAAGCAAAATGATAAAGAACATAATATTTTACTTAAAATGCATCATTACATTGAGACCTTCAACATTCGGTGGAGTCACAAGTTTATGACCCTTAATGACAGCTCTACAGTGTACTCCAAACCATAGTCAATCGACACACTTATGTGTTAAAAACTGGTTGATATCTTTACCAACAAAGGGCCGAGTCATTTAAAGCCTATTTCTAGCACTGATCTAGGATTAACCGTGATCAAAACCTATGTGCTTCCATGATCTTCAAACAGCCCCACCTACGTAGCCCTGAAGCTTAATCACAGTATCTGTTTCTGTGATGCCAACCCACTTCGACAGTTTTGTAACCATTTAAAAGTCACTGAATGGACTTGTGCAAAAGAGTCCTCGAATGGTCACTGGCCATTTATCAGCCACTAAAAACGTGTTACAGCATATTTTATGACTTCACAATCCAGGAATTGTGAGACATACCCTCCTGATTGGTTTCCTGTGCATTGAAAGTATCATACATGTCCCAGTTTGTAGCCACACATCCAACCTCCTGCAAGACACCAGCATCAGAATACGTTGTTAGTGTTACAGTAGTCCCAACAAGCAAACTCTCAACTTCCCGCATAAACTCATTCCAACAAATTAAGGCAAGCTTCTTGGTGGCTTTAGTGATATAATTTAGTTGGAGCTGAAATAGATATTTACAGAATAAAATATACATGTATGAAAAGGACTTAACCTTTTGATGCTTTGTTCTGTTATAAGGCATGCAAGAAAGTGAGCATGAAAGAAGTAGGAAGAAACACGAGCCGCTGGTGAGTGTTTCTCACTACTTCTTCAGTGTTCTCCCCACTTCCTTGCATGTCCTTTAACAGTACAAACCATGATTAAGCTTTTTCATTTGTTTTATAATAGTAGTTTTATGCACATTTGTAGATAAATTCACTTAATTTGTGAGAAAACTGAAAAAAGTTTCATTCAGCTTGCTCACGCTGAATGCATGGCATCATGGATCGTACATGATTGCATAATACTGTCTTGCTGTAAATATTCTTTTTAAAGGGCGGTTGGAATCGTTTAATGAAAACAAGAAGCACTTAGCATTTGTCTCATCAGATCTGTGGTATGACTGTACTATTGTAATCAAGAAGTTCCTGTTTTGGATTGTGAAAATTGCGAGATTTGTAATGATTTCAAAGATCAATGGATGTGCAGAAAAATGGCGTCATTTCTGTACCCAAATTCAAAGGAAAGATGCGCAAACTCTTTGTCTCCTTTGGTCTTGAAAGACAATGGACTGAGCCAGAAATGTCAGTTTGCTATATTGGAACAGTGTCAACTGTGACTATAATTGAGTGGCAGTTGCTGTAACAGTTGCTGCATATGTACGCTGTTGGTGGCGAGGGTGCAGAAGCTGCTCTTGCTCTATGCTTCTTCTGCCATATCAATGCTGTTCCCTATAGGCCTCAGCTCTCTTGACACCGGTCTGGATGACACAACGTCAGTTGCTGTAAGCAGCTGCGGTTTCTAATTCCCACTATTTGGGGTTGACCTCGGCTGTCTTTATGTCCCTCTTGCACACAGCCTTGCAATGCCGCATTGATTGGACTGCCAACTGGTCTGGAACCTGATGCAAGTTCCCGAAGAGGACATTCTTTGGCAGACGTCTATTTATGCACCGAACATGGCCTAGCCAGCACAGGCATCTCTGGGAAAGCAACATAAACATGTTTGGAGTGTTTGCCCACCCAAGGACATGCTGGTTGGATACTCCATCTTGGCAAGATATACAAGAGAGAAGATGCCGAAGAGGGTGGGGGCAAGGACACAGCTTTGCTTTACTCTGCTACTGATGGGCATGGGAGTGGATGATGGACCGTCAAAAAGCAGTGTTCATCATGTCCCCATGAAATGACAATAATTATCACGTTCAACAATTTCTGTGGGCATACCATCTTCTCAAGGAGCTTGAAGACGTCCTTCCTGCTGACAAGGTCAAATGCCTTGGTCAGATTTATGAAGGCGACATGCAAGGGCTGCCTTGGTTCCCAGTGCTTCTCTTGGAGTTGTCTCAGTGTGAAAATCGTGTCAATGGTAGACCTGTGAACTCTGAAGCCAGAATTCAATTCATGGTAGTCTTGTCCAACAATTTGTTGCAGTCTCTTTGGGGCAAGCCGGGTGAATGCCTTCCCCATGATACTCCTTGGAGTTATTGCAATCAGTGTGATCCCCCTTTTTCCTATACAGAGTAACAATGTTTGTGCCATGCATACTGCGAGGTACTGATCCTTCCTTCCAGCACTGACAGAGGATCTTGTGGCAATGGTGGAGAAGGGTGAACTCTGCACATTGTAGCAATTTCTGCTGGAATGCCTTCTCTTCCTGGGGCCTTGCCTTGTGCAAGGGAGTCAATGGCTGTGCTCTGCTCTTTCTCTCAGAGCAGCGAGGTTTTTGGCTGATGGCTCCCTCTTTGGTGCTGATGACAAGTTCCATCTCTGAGAGACTCTCCTTGAACCAGTCTGAATTTCGCCATTGAATTCCATCCTCAGAAAGTTTCATCTCTCTTTGGCAGTCTCAGCAGCTGGTTGGCCCTCCAGGGCCTTCTTGACAAAGTGAACTGAGTGCAGAGTTCAGGGTCAAAAGTCGTTGCAATGTCGATGAGTGTGGGACCAGAAAGCCAATAGCACAGTTAGGCAGAAGGCGAACCTTGCTGCACACCAATGTGTCAGTGCCGTGATAGCCGCATGTGGCGAGTATTCTCTTTAGCTGAACTCGTCTGGTTATGACTAAGTCCAGCTGGTGCCAGTGACAGGACCCTGGGTTCATCCTGGATACTCAGTGGTACGGCTTTGTGTAGGAGAATGTATTCCTGATACAGAGCTTCTGGTGGGAACAGAGTTCCAGCAGTCTCCATCTGGTCTCGGTCATTCTGCCAATGCCACACTGCCGAAGGAAGTAATGCTAGGAGTCATGGTCTCCGCCCACTCTAATGTTGAAATCCCCCAGAAGGGCTCTGAGTCCGGTAATTTGCCAACAGCAACATCAAGGTCTTCGTGAAATGATCTTTGACCTCCGGGATAGAGCAAAAAATTGGGGCGTAGATGCTCAGTATGGTCATGAAGCCCATTCAGGTAGTTCAAGTGTCAGGCAAATTCAACATCATGCAGTCATACTTCCCCTTCAGTCCTACCCTGCCAGAGGAAGGTACAGCCCTTCCTGCATGGTGCCACTCACTGTCTGAATAGTTTGGCATCGATAACAGTTATTTTTCTTGAGTTTTCAATCTAGCACAAGTCATCAGATAGGCCACAACACAAGGTCCTGACGTTCTAGCTTGCGAGTTGTAGGGCTGGTAGCTTCTTCTTCCTTGTTTTGCTTGGTGCAATGTTGCAGTCTGCTTGTTGAGGGGTTACTCTAAGCTCCAGGCACTCACTGAAGCAGGCAAACCATAGTGGGTTAGCAACTTCATGACTGGGGTCTGGTAAGCTTGAGGCACGCAGTATCTGACTAGTGGGACTCAATGATCCCTTCCAGCGATAGAGACAGCTTATACCACCCTACCCTAGGCCAAACACGTTTGGACTTATCACTCGTAGCTGCAGCACCTCGTGTTGAGTGTGTGACCTCTCTAGGGCGTAGAGCTAGGCAAAATGGTGCGGGCACTCAGGGCCGCCCAGACTCCAGAGTCCACCCTTCTCTGCCCATCCAAAGGAGTGCAGGGCAATACGTTTGGCACCAGTTTGGATGCAGGAGCTGCCAGAAGGAAGTTGCTGTCGAATATCTAACCGTCTTAGGGGACTCTACTCCAGATTCTGCTTGGATCTGGCTGCAGAGGTTTGAAATCAGGGTTTTCTTTCCCCTAGACGGGCTGCCTTCTCAGGCTGACAAGCCGCATCTACCTGAAGCCACTGGTTTTAAGGTGCCAGAGACCCACCTTTGCCCCTTCTCCCGTCAGTAGAGGCAGTTCCATCAGGCTTAGAGGCTAAGCCGCATGAGCAGGCCAGCAGTTCAACTTCGACTTGGCTGTCAGAGACTGTTGGCGATGCATGCCGTATGGGTGCACTTTGAAGTGGAAGCTTGTCCCCAGCTATTAACCTTTATTTCAGTATTAGAGTATAAACATCAAGTAACAACATGATAACGTCTGTGGGTGAGCTATTAAGTAATAACTCAATCAATTCAATCAAGATGATTATAGAAAAGTACTGGTAGAACTGCTTGACTACAGAGACAGCCAAATAAACTTACATGTAACTCAACTTTGCTGGACTGTACTTCTTTACTTTTCTGACCATTGTTGAATGTCTGCATCCCTCTCTCGACGTAACTATCATTACCAACACGATTTTTCAAAAGCTTTAAAGGGAAATAAACAGTCACAGCATATATAATGTAATCACAAACTTCTCTAGACCAATCAGAACGCAAGGTTCATACCATCCATTGTATAATGATGATTATTCAGCCTCTAAATCCTGGAAATCACTGTTGATTTCAATATAATTTCACTCTGAATGATACTATGTAGTCTCCATTAATTTGTTGAACAGCTGGCTGCTTTACCCACAACTGAACCTGAATTACAAGAAGCATGTCTACAAATTACAGAGCAAATTTTGTCCCTTTAAGATACATTTCATTCTCGGCTTGGCATTCATATGCCAGTCTACACATTCAATAAATGGGTTAACTAACATTTTATGAAATATGTTAAACAGGATAAAGTGCCTTAATTGTAATTAGTACATCTTGTACATACTTCTTCATATCTTTGGTTCTTCTCCTTTACTTCCTCAGCAAAATCACTATCTTCAGCAACACATGTGCCAGGAAAATCCAGCAACCAAATAGTTTCGGTTTCTGAGAGAGTTAGGTGAACCTGCAGGACATCAAAGTAACCAGGCTTTGTACAATAATGATAAAGTTATTTATACCAGCAAACTGTAGGTATAAGCTCTAGTCATCATCTATTTTGTTTTACATGTTTCATGATTGTTTAAAAACATTAAGACAAAAACTATAATGTACAGCTGTATATTCATGTAGACGTATTTTCGTTTGTGTTTGAAAAAAACAAATACTGGTAGTAACAATATCTCCTAAGTACCATTTTATCAAGGTCTGCTTCGGTGAGCTCCTCACGGGTAAAAGTAGGACGTGTCTGAATATCTAAAGAAAACAGACAAAATTAGGTAACAACAGTTTGATAAAATTTAGTTGTAAGATACACCACACTATAGATTCAAACCAATTTGTGGTCTGGTGATAGAGCAGAACTGTTCCAAATAACCACCTTTCAAATCACACAGAGGGGTGTTTTAGAGCTTTTAATTTGCCCAAAGTGGAACTTGGCCAGAATGGCCATTTTTGAAAGGAATGTCAGTGCTCTTTTGAATGGCAAGTTTTACTTATTGCTCTCAATGACTGACTCTGAAGTGGAATCCACTATTTTGGAAGAAATCTGCTGAACTGGCATCAGTAACCAATTCTCCAAATTGGCACAGATCAGCCTTCATCAAATGGCTGGCCATGGTCTAGTTTGCAGGGTTCTCAGTACTTCAAGGAGTACATAATATTATGCAGATGGCTAAATGCATTTTAAGTAGACAGCTGACATTTCGCATTTTTATTATTCTTCACAACTTAGACACATATTATTTCATGAAAGTAGGTGGATCAGAATTTGAAGTAGCCATTTTTTAAGCCAGTGGTTGGGACTTGCCCTTAGCCAATCGATTCTGACAAATGTAAAGAACCTGAGATTTGTTTACACTGAAGAAGCAATTTTTTGTCTTACTAGTAACTCAAGCAAGTTTCACCCTTCCTCAATTAAATGTTAATTTCTTTAACTCTTTGTTCAAAAGACCCGAAAGAAGAATATGGTATCAAATTTACTATTCTAGTGAATTTATAGAAAATCTCTAGGAAAGTTATTTGCATGGCCTTAAAGCTATTTTTCATCATGTGAATATTTCGTGTGGTTCCAAATTGTTTTTGTTGTCATTTCTTGCTCTTTTTTCAATTTTTATAAATCTCAAACACAGTTCTCTGGCTGGTATGTCATATAATGACTCCTAACAAAAATAGCGATAATGAAATAATGAAGTACATTTTAAGCACCTCCAAGTGACGTTGCAAACTTGTCATGGTATCCAGAGCTTGGTTCAGCCAGATCCTCACTGACAGATTCAGGGGACGACCGACCTGATACAGAGCCATACACAGACCGAGAAAAACCACCATACATGCTGGCACTGCTGGCAGCATAGAATGACTGGCCTGTCATCTCAGATGCTACAGATGGCTGATACAAAGGAGAAAATGAATGAATAAAATTAATTTATTAAGACAGCTCATGACCACCATACTAGGGATGTCCCCTATAATTACTCTTATTGAACAGTGTGTAGGCACAGATTATAGGAATAAGGCGTGAAGTGTTGTGAGACGGGACCTGCGGTTTATCATCCTTATCCAAGAAGACTAGAAAGTCTAACCATTTGCAGATGTCATTACAAAGGCAGCACTTTCTCCTCAGTTATTTTGAAGACCCTGAGTGTTGGTCTGGCCAGGGTTTAAACCTGCAACATCTGGCTGGTAGTCTGGTGCTTTGCCAACTGAGCCAACTGGTCGGTGGGACAAAACTACTGTTACACAATGTTTTAACACCTAACAGTGCTATTGTATAGAACCTAGATCTTGACTACTGCAGCTCTTGCTGTCATTAATTTGCAGTAGCACAGTATTGCATAATTTTGGAGGGGGACTTAATGATTTTATACCTGGCCCGATTTAGGGACGCACATTTGTTGTAGGGTTGCCTGTAGGGCCCTACAAGCCCTACATTATGGCTGCCAGTATGTAGCAGTATGAAGTAATCGTGAACCAGTGTCTAGATAGATGGTTACATGTGTTTGACACATGAGATATGGGAAAAAGCTAAAAACCCTACATACCCCTCAGGACATGCCAAACAGACCCTACATATCCAACAGACCCTACATACCCTACAAACCCAACAGACCCTACAGGCCATACATATCCAACAGGTCCTACAAACCCAACATACCCTACAGGCCATACATACCCAACAGGTCCTACAAACCCAACATAACCTACAGGCCATACATACCCAACAGGTCCTACAAACCCAACACACCCTACAGGCCATACATACCCAACAGGTCATACAAACCCTACAGGCCATACATACCCAACAGGTCCTACAAACCCAACATACCCTACAGGCCATACATACCCAACAGGTCCCACAAACACATGTGGCCCGATTTAGGGACGCACATTTGTTGTAGGGTTGCCTGTAGGGCCCTACAAGCCCTGCATTATGGCTGCCAGTATGTAACAGTATGAAGTAATCGTGAACCAGTGTCTAGATAGATGGTTACATGTGTTTGACACATGAGATACAGACCCTACAAACCCTACAAACCCAACAGGCCCTACAGACCCTACAAACCCAACAGGCCCTATAGACCCTACAAACCCAACAGGCCCTACAGACCCCACAAACCCTACAAACCCAACAGGCCCTACAGACCCTACAAACCCAACAGGCCCTACAGACCCTACAAACCCTACAAACCCAACAGGCCCTACAGACCCTACAAACCCTACAAACCCAACAGGCCCTATAGACCCTACAAACCCAACAGGCCCTACAGACCCCACAAACCCTACAAACCCAACAGGCCCTACAGACCCTACAAACCCAACAGGCCCTACAGACCCTACAAACCCTACAAACCCAACAGGCCCTACAGACCCTACAAACCCTACAAACCCAACAGGCCCTACAGACCCTACAAACCCAACAGGCCCTACAGACCCTACAAACCCTACAAACCCAACAGGCCCTACAGACCCTACAAACCCAACAGGCCCTACAAACCCTACAAACCCAACAGGCCCTACAGACCCTACAAACCCAACAGGCCCTATAGACCCTACAAACCCAACAGGCCCTACAAAACCAACAGGCCCTACACACCCTACAAACCCAACAGGCCCTACAAACCCTACAAACCCAAGAGGCCCTACAGACCCTACAAATCCAACAAACCCTACAGACCCTACAAACCCAACAGGCCCTACAAACCCTACAAACCCAACAGGCCCTACAAACCCTACAAACCCAACAGGCCCTACAGACCCTACAAACCCTACAAACCCAACAGGCCCTATAGACCCTACAAACCCAACAGGCCCTACAGACCCTACAAACCCTACAAACCCAACAGGCCCTACAGACCCTACAAACCCAACAGGCCCTACAAACCCTACAAACCCAACAGGCCCTACAGACCCTACAAACCCAACAGGCCCTACAAATCCAACAGGCCCTACAAACCCAACAGGCCCTACAAACCCAACAGGCCCTACAGACCCTACAAACCCTACAAACCCAACAGACCCTACAAACCCAACAGGCCCTACAGACCCTACAAACCCAACAGGCCCTACAGACCCTACAAACCCTACAAACCCAACAGGCCCTACAGACCCTACAAACCCAACAGGCCCTACAAACCCTACAAACCCAACAGGCCCTACAGACCCTACAAACCCAACAGGCCCTAAGTATAGACCCTACAAACCCAACAGGCCCTACAGACCCTACAAACCCAACAGGCCCTACAAACCCTACAAACCCAACAGGCCCTACAGACCCTACAAATCCAACAGGCCCTACAGACCCTACAAACCCAACAGGCCCTACAAACCCTACAAACCCAACAGGCCCTACAAACCCTACAAACCCAACAGGCCCTACAGACCCTACAAACCCTACAAACCCAACAGGCCCTATAGACCCTACAAACCCAACAGGCCCTACAGACCCTACAAACCCAACAGGCCCTACAGACCCTACAAACCCAACAGGCCCTACAGACCCTACAAACCCAACAGGCCCTACAAACCCTACAAACCCAACAGGCCCTACAGACCCTACAAACCCAACAGGCCCTACAAATCCAACAGGCCCTACAAACCCAACAGGCCCTACAAACCCTACAAACCCAACAGGCCCTACAGACCCTACAAACGCTACAAAACCCAATTAACAGGCTGTACATTAAACCCTACATTTGCTTTACAAGCTCTACAAAAGACATCTTACCAAATTTTTGCCTGAGGCCGTGCAAAGGGTGACAAGCTTTCTTTTTATTAGCAACTAGGCTTTACCAATCTTACCATGATTTTGCTCAACATGCAACTTAGTTTAATCTACAAATGATTGTTCTACTTAAAGAAGTTAACAATTAAATCACTTTAATATCCTTTTGTGATAATGCAAAAGAAAATGACATTTATATGATTACTCTGTGCAGGCTTACTTGATGTAGCCACAGTACAATTTTGCTCAACAATTAATCTAACAACAAATCATTGCTCTTTTTTCGGAGAGGCAACAAGTCACAAAACACAAAATTATCAAATGAATAAAATAAGATTTTACACTAAAGCATAACACCTTATGGTAACAGGCCTAGGGAACAAAACATGTAAAAGCATTTTAATTCAAAAACTAATATACTGATCTCACCTATACACTAATGTAATTGCATATTTCAGAGAATTATTGGACTCTGAATGACTTGATTTCAGTAAACCACCATACTTTGTTCTTCGCAGACCGAAAAACTGCCTGAAGTCGTTTTCTTCTAAAGATCGAAACCTAACTTATTTCTTGACTGCCAAAATGAAATACACATGTTCTCGAACTGACACTCAAAAGAGGCTTAAACTGCCAGACCACCAGAGTATAATAGACCCTCATTTATTTGTGCATGAGTTTTCTAGTAATTTAAAAATGATAAAGGCTTCGAGATAATAATTTCGCGGTATTTCTGAACATGATATCTTTCATAACATGTGCATGTGGCCTTAATAGGACTGACAACACACAAAACATCAATCAAAATATAATGTCAATTTCAATTTTGCATCATTTTTTGAATGGTGCACTGCTGTTTACAAGTGATAACTGTATTTCATTAATCAAATTAATATATGGTCTTGTTCAGATCCACCCAGAACTTAACACCATGGTGGCGGAACAAACCTTTGTCTGGGCGTCAAGATTTAAGAAAATTTTGAACGCTATGCCCATGCAAAGATTTTTGTTTTGTTATCATCGGATGGTGGTACATCGCAATCGGTACACGGCTGATTGTCACAAGAAGGAGAAATTGCCTATCCTTCCAAAAGTGGAGTAGCTAGGGTAGGCTGACCGCGACATCTTGTATAGTCACTACATGTTTCTGTAACTAATTTTTTTGGTATACCAAATTGTTTATGTGCAGCAAGTGGCCAATTAAGCCAGGTCGGTTTGTAGCAGCCGATGTGAAAGAACTGACGGTTGAGAATCAGCCTTGTCAGTCATGAGCATGCCTTAACCATATACGAAGAGACTTTCATTCAATCCTCAACCCTGCAACATGGGTCATAAAAAGGGAATCAAATATCTGACGAGGTGAATTCACTTGAAAATTCATGTGAAATACTGTTATACCAGCTGGAGCTGCACGAATCTATATAAGGAAACTGTTATATCGTGGCTTTTGCTGGTTTTGTTGCGTCATGTGTTGAGTTGCGTGTGTGCGCTTGCGCACTAGAAGACATTAAGTAACGATTCACACAAGAACTATAGCAAACCCTATTGTTCTGCGGCAATGGCAATTTCCCCACATAGGATATCGTTGATTTTAGGAATAAAGCTGGAACTCTTGATTGTTACCTAAATTTCTTTGTAGAACTAGACTAAATGTACTTGGTTCAAATAAAATTTAGGAAATTTTTGTGCCAAACCAATCATAACTGCTAAACACAATAGCCACTAATTTTGATGATTTGATGAAGTTCCCCCCACACAATTTCTTCTAAAAATTCGATGTGGTGCAACGGCAGCACAGGTTATCTGAATCTTCAATTAATACTTAGTAAATGTGCCTTTAACCTTAACTTTTAAACAACTTTTGAGTTTTGACCAATGAGATTGCTAGATTAAACAATGAAAAAAGTCAGCATTCCATCGTGCATTGCCGTTTAGCGCTATAGTTCTTATGCGAATCATTACTTAAAGGAATACAGGTGTGTGTCTCATACGTTTCGTTGCTTACTGAGTATTTCGGCTCGGAGGTCCTCGGTTATAACATTTTGGCGACGAGGATGGGATCCTTTTGTGATTTACTACTGTTTCGTCGTATTTGTTACACCGGATGAAATTCTTTCAGTTCGTTTTGTTCGTTTGTACTTTCGCCCACGTGCTTGCTGGCGTGTTTGTGGTTGCCGCCATGGCTTCACCGTTGCTTGGTTCTGTTGGAGAATTCGACCCGTCCGCTGAGGCTTTTACTGTGTACCTTGAAAGGCTTGACCAGTTCTTCGTAGCCAATGATATTGGCCAGTGTCCTGCTGATGCGACTGCAGCTGTTGTTCGGGAAGCCAGTAAGAAAAAAGTCGCCGTAATGATCTCTCTAATTGGTAAAAAGACGTACGGCACTCTTCGCGATTTGTGCAGTCCTGAGAATCCGAAAGAGAAAACCTTTGAGGCGTTATGTGAATTACTGTGACAACATTTTAAGCCCAAACGATTGGAGGTTGCCGAATCTTACAGATTTCATCGATGCTGTCAAGAAGAAAATGAAACCGTGTCGTTTTACAGCGCTCGTTTGAGACATCTGGCTTCGACTTGTAATTATGGTGAGTTCCTGAGCCGCTCGCTTCGTGACCAGTTCGTGTGTGGTATTCGCAATCCAGCTACACGGAAAAAACTCTTGAGTGAGGATCGAACATTTCAACAGGCCATTCAAGTGGCTGTCGCCGACGAAATTGCAGCTAAAGAGACTTTACAAGTCCAACAACAACAATTGTCTCAACCGGTGAATTCAGTTGCGAAGGAGTTTTCCACCATACCTTCCCTTTCCCGTGGAGATTCACGCACAAAGTCTGCGTCACGGACATCTCCTCGCCATGCTTCGTCTACGTCTTAGCAAGCGACGTCTTATGCTTGTTTTTTGTGTGGGAATTCTGACCATGTAAGATTGAAATGCCAATTTAGGAACGTTGTTTGCCACAACTGCAACTTACGAGGACATATTGCTCGAGTTTGTAAGAAAGGTGGAGTGAATACCATGAGTTTCGAAGAAGAGTTCCCTCAGGAGCAGTTATCTGATGAAGATGAGTTGTATGTTGTTTATGATGTTAATGCTATGTCAAGATCTGAAATTTGTGTGCCCCTGAAGATTGAAAACAATGATTGTAGTATGCAGTTGGACACTGGGTGTGCACTGTCCCTCGCCCCAATTACTTTTGTGAAACAAGTATGCCCCAATGTTGAAATGAAATCCTCAAATGTTGTACTTTCAACCTACACTGGTGAAACTGTGCGCCCCTTGGGAGAAGCGTATGTGAATGTTGAGTACAAAGGATCACAGCATACACTTCCTTTGCTAGTTGTACGTGAGGGAACTACTGCCTTATTTGGTCGAAACTGGCTTTCTGATGTCAAACTGGATTGGACGAATTTACCTGGTTTAAATCACATTGGACCCTTGCCATGTTGTTCCTCTACAAACCCTGTTCACCCAGAAAACCAGACATTAGAATCAGTCCTGGAACAATACAGTGAATT
Source organism: Galaxea fascicularis (assembly GCA_948470475.1). Lineage (NCBI taxonomy): Eukaryota > Metazoa > Cnidaria > Anthozoa > Scleractinia > Euphylliidae > Galaxea > Galaxea fascicularis. The sequence continues at coordinate 9,530,829 of OX419347.1, forward strand.
ATTTCAGTCCCCACTTGGATGTTACACTGGGGATCCAGTTGTGCTAAATGAAAGTAAAGAGGCCAAATTTCACAAAGCCAGACCAGTTCCTTACGCCTTACAGTCAAAAGTGGAGAATGCTTTGCTGAAGATGGAAAAGGATGGTGTGATTGAACGGGTGACGTCTGCGAGCAGTGCAGCTCCTATTGTAGTCGTTGGGAAGAAAGACAGTGATGATGTCCGTGTTTGTGGAGATTTTAGTGTGACATACAATGCAAGTGCTCGCGTTGAAACCTACCCTATGCCTCAGATTGAGGACATGCATTCAGCTTTAAGAGGATGCACTGTGTTAAGTGTCTTAGATATAAAACAAGCCTATCACCAAATACCAATTGCAAAGGAATCACAGTGTTATCTCACAATTAACACTCACATTGGTTTGTTTGCATTCAAGAGATTGCCAAATGGCATCCATTCCGGTCCAGCCATCTTTCAAAGAATCATGGATAATTTGTTGTCTGATATTCCAAAGGCTGTTAGTCGTTTAGACGATATCCTGGTTGCTGGCACAGATGAAGAGGACCACCTTTGCACACTATCCCTAGTTTTAGAGCGACTTCTTAGTGCCGGATTCAGACTGAACAAGACAAAGTGCAAATTTCTTCAATCGTCAGTGGTCTACCTTGGTCATGTGATAGATGGAGAGGGCTTACACCCCACTGAGGATAAACTTAAAGCCATCCGTGATGCTCCCAGACCCAAAGATGTAACTGCCTTGAAGTCTTTTCTGGGACTTATAATGTTCTATTCGGGTTTCATGCCTCATCATTCTACAGTACTAGCACCTTTACATCAGCTACTTAGGAAAGGTACTCCATGGAGGTGGTCGAAAGTTGAAGAAGATGCTTTTGTTGCAGCAAAGCAGCTCATCGTCAACTCACAAACATTGGTGCATTATGACCATACATTGCCGCTTTTCCTCTCGTGTGATGCTTCATCTTATGGTGCTGGAGCAGTCCTGTCGCATCAAATTGATGGACAATTTCGACCTGTGGCTTTTGCTTCTTGCACCTTGACCCATGCTCAACAAAATTACTCCCAGCTAGAAAAGGAGGCCTTCAACATCATCTTTGGATTGAAGCGATTCCGACAGTACCTGTATGGCTGTTCCTTTACAATTTTAACTGACCATCGACCTTTGCTGACTCTCTTGGGTCCTCAGAAACCTGTTCCTGCTCATGCAGCAGCACGACTTCAAAGATGGGCACTTATCCTTGCTTCATACAACTACAGGATTGAGTATCGCAGTACTGGAGCACATGCAGATGCAGACAGCATGTCTCGTCTTCCTCTACCTCAGACATGGTCACCCAGATGTGAAAATGTTGAATGCTACTTCTTGGACACTGAAGTTGTGACTAATGTGACCAGTCAGATGATCAAGAAAGAGACTCAGGTGGATCCAGTTTTGTCTCAAGTGTACAATTATGTCATTAGTGGCTGGCCATGTGTAGTGGATCCCACCCTGGTACCATTTAAGACTAGGAGAGACGAATTAAGTACCCAGCAAGGCTGCATATTATGGGGTGCTCGAGTTATTGTCCCTCCTTCACTCCAAGAGAAAGTGTCGCAAGAACTGCATGACACTCACCCGGGAATATCTCGAATGAAAGCGTTAGCAAGATCTTATGTGTGGTGGCCCAACATTGATTCTCGTATTGAAAGAACTGTTTCTTCATGTAGCACGTGCCAGTCTATGAGATCAAATCCTCCTACCGTTCAGATTCATCCTTGGACCTACCCAGCACGACCGTGGTCTTGTATTCATGTAGATTTTGCTGGGCCAGTCTCTGGATGTACTTACCTTGTTGTTGTAGATGCTTACAGCAAATTCCCAGAGGTAGTCAAAATGACTAATACGTCAGCTAGAACAACTATTACTGCATTGCGAGACATCTTCAGCAGACACGGTCTTCCAGAAATCATCGTGTCCGACAATGGGCCACAATTTACGGCTACAGAATTTCAACGATTTTGTTCCAACAATGGAATTTTGCACCGTACTTCAGCAGCGTACAAGCCATCCACAAATGGACAAGCTGAACGTGTTGTGCAGATTTTGAAATCAGCTATTAAACAAGCCCATGTTACGAACGCTGACGTAGCTGCTGTCATCGCCAAATATTTGTTGGTTTACCGAAATACGCCACATTCTACAACAGGTGAATCACCGTCGATGCTTCTTATGGACCGGAGACTCCGCACCCGCCTGGATTTGCTGAAACCTTCAGTTGAAAAACACGTTGAGGCTCGCCAATACAGTACAATGCTAAGTCGCACCGCACATAGAGGCCTTCGCCAGTTCAATGCCGGTGATCCTGTTCTGGCTCGTAATTATGGAAGGGGAGAGAAATGGGTGCGTGGAGTAATTAGTGAGGTCCTTGGTTCTCGTCATTACATTGTCGAGGTGGCAGGTAATTTGTGGAAACGACATGTGGACCAACTGTTGAGACGTCCTGAAGATGCTGCTCCAACGTGTCGCCCTTCAGCGGTTGAACACCGGTCTGTGCCACTTGATGTGTCCCCTAATATGGACCAGCCTTGCGAGATGGTTCCTGATTCAAGTATTCCGTTTGCTCCTATACCTACTACGCTGGATGAGCCCCCTTTGATTGTTACTCGGGAAGATCCTCACCTGGCAAACCAGTTACCAACAGTGTCAAAGCCAATTACTAACACTGCCATGTTTTCTCAACCTAGTTCATTGCCCGGGATTTCTGATTCTGTCAGTGCCGATGACACCTTGTTAGTTCACCCGAATTCTTCATATGAAAATTCTGTTAACACTGAAAAACGTTATCCTACCAGGACAACTCATAGGCTTCCTAGCTATTTGAAAGATTACGAGTTAAAGTGATGGCAGTAACTGACCAAGAAACTTTCTTTTCTTTTTCTTTTAAGGGGGGAAATGTTATATCGTGGCTTTTGCTGGTTTTGTTGCGTCATGTGTTGAGTTGCATGTGTGCGCTTGCGCACTAGCAGACATTAAAGGAATACAGTTGTGTGTCTCATACGTTTCGTTGCTTACTGAGTATTTCGGCTCGGAGGTCCTCGGTTATAACAGAAACAGTGAATTTTCGTATTTTTGAGTGAAATTTAATGTGAAATTGATTAGTCGGCTAATGGATTACATAGCCTTTTTTAAAAAATATAAAGGAAACGCAATATTTTGATTTGTCTGTTTTCAAGGTTAATTTTGTCTATTATTGTGAAGCTCAGAAAACCGTGAACACTACAAAATTAATATTTTTTATTTCTGGTATGTCTATTGTGTTACAAAAGAAAGCAATCAGATACACAATGGCTAAACCACATAATGTAACGTTGATCACTTTTGTGGTTAGTGGTTTCTTCTTGAAGTTTCATCATTCATCTGATTGGTTGAAGAACAATAAACATTCCAGAAATAATTCTTAGTGTTCAGGGTTTGCATGCAGTAGGTTCTGTAAATGTTTGAGTTTCAGTACCGTGGCGATGGACTCTCCTCCAGTGAAAAATGTGTTGCTTTGGTTTCTTCTACAAAACAATAGCACTTCACATGTTAAAATTAATGATACTCTTTTGGTCATCTGTTTATTTTAAGGGTGTTTGGAAGACAGCCTCGAATATTGATTTGGCCTTACATGTACACATGGTTCAATTTTTATCATTATCATACATAATTACCATACTTTGAACCACAAATTACAGATCAGACTGTTTAAATATTGGGCACCAATGGACATGTTTTCATACTAGAAATGCAAATGCTTACTTACAGAGGATAACTTGCACTTGTACATGTACTAATAACTAAAAAACTGCACAAAACAAGATACTTAACAGTAACTAGCCTCAAAAAGCAATGCTAATAAATACATGTACCCAATTGGACTACAATGGTTGAAGTCACTCTTTAAGCTTTTACTATAGTTTAATGCTTTTATTACAGTAAGAGAAGGTAAACAAAAGTTGATTCTGGTGAAGTGAGCGTGTTGACTTAGACATTAGCTAGATGACCACTTGCCTGACAGTTTGTCAATCAAAATGGGAATTTGATTACCAAAATAAATATGCCCAGACATTGACTTTCACCTAGGATTTTTTTCTGCGCATATTGCACCATAGAGTCTGAATGGATAATTGTTATAATTGTTGCTATTTTTATTTTCATTATCACTATCTGGAAAACTAGTAGGTCAAGATTGCCTTGTAAATTTATTTTCTTGGCACATGTATGAGATGTCAGAGTGATTAATTTTGTTGAATAATAAACATCTTATTTCACTTGTAACACAATTTTAAGTAAAAAGCTATAAAAAATTCAATCTGGGTACACCCAAATTAAAATTCATAAAGTTTAATTACCAGTGCTTTGAATTGAAGCTATTGTTTGACATACAACAAGATTTTCTTGTACCATGCATGCTTTTGTGAAGACTCCAAGAAGACTTGAGCAGATGAATTGAGATGGTGCAATTTTTGCGATAAAAGTTCCATATCAAAAAAATTGACAAGCTGTCACTTAAATTAACAAAGTTAAGATAAATACATAAAATAATAAGCAGTCACACTTGAAATAATTGTTTTTACCAAATATAATTATTTATGTGACTGATGTACATAAAAAAATCATATACGGAACTGCAGAAATGAAATCAAATGAAGGATGATCCTCGCAGTTGTGAATGCAATTTAAGCAATAACTTATTGCGTAAAGAAGCCCTCCCAAAAAAATCAGGACTTCAACAGGGTTTGAACCCATGACCTCGTGATACCGGTGCGATGCTTTAACCAACTGAGCTATGAAGCCACTGACACTGGGAGCAGGTCAAATGTGGGTTCATATGTTCCTGGGAACATATGAACCCACATTTGACCTGCTCCCAATGCCATGGGTCACGAGTTCAAACCGCATTGAAGTCCTGAATTTTTTTTCAGGCTTCTTTATGCAATTGCTTAAATTGCATTCACAACTGTGAGGATCATCCTTCATTTGATATATATTTATGATTGCATTATGCATGGATTTTGATTGGTTCTTATTTAAGATCTATTAGAGGACGGACGCACGAATGATGTCATCACTTCAACCTTTTTCATGCTGTCTTTTTTTTCTAAAATGGAGGAAAGTTTGAACATTTAGGGGGAATTTTACCAAACTGGGTGAACAAAGACATAGAAAAAAGTCTTGCTGAGGCTGTGGACAAATTCCAAAAGCAGGAAGAAGAAAAAAAACACATTTCTTTGTAGAAAATGACTTAAATTCGAGCAGTCTCAGTTGAGCACCACTAAACAAAACACAAAATCTTTTTTTATTATATAAACAAATAGATTCCATGTTGCCATGCATCTGTTCAGTAATAGATCACAGAAGATGTCAAAATGGTAAGAACAACAGTGACACACTCGGCCATCACCTTGTGTGCCACTTACCACATTTTGACGTCATCTGCTCCAAAAGGTCCATTAATAACTGTTAGAACTGATTGGAATAGCAATTAACTCACTTGACAGTAGGATCAACTTGGAGAAGACTTTTAGGAGTAACATCTTGCCCCATGTCATCAAAAACCTGTGGAATCAACCACATAAATTATAAATACATAAATGGACAACTTCAAGTCATAAAATTAAGTAAGATCACTGACAATAATCTTCATCAAATCTAAAATTTTGCTGAATATCAACATTGAACAACATTTGGCAGGGCTCGAGACTAATGGTAGCCAGCTAGCCAGACTAGTAAAAATTCCATTTTGGCTTGTAGGTTGTGCGTTTCACTAGCCATTTTGGCCAGTGAAAATGTTAGTGCAAAACATGTGCACTAGCCACTGGGCTAGTAACCTGACAAGTTAGTCTCGAGCCCTGTTTGGGGTCAGAGAAAAAACCCCTTGGTTATATTTAGCTTAATCTTGGATTAGTGTTAATCGGCTTTCAAACAATCAGGCCCTGGTTTTTATTTATTAGGACTATCACTAATTTCTTATGACTGCATGAATGTAAGCAGTAATGTATTGCCTGACCACACACTGTACTGTGACCAGTTTCACAATTTTATGATTGTTATTATTATTATTGCTATTGTAGAGCTGCAGGATGCATAGAAAAAACAAAACACTCCTGATTTCTTCTAAGCTATCCCAGGAAACTGGGGATGACTGCATTTTCACATTTTCAGAAAGGGTAAAACCTTGGACAGTCGAGAAACTGTGAATTCCCATGTCATTTGGGATTTTCTCCATTTTCAAAGGAAACTAAAACAAGATCTTTTTTACTTACCTGGACTGGAGGTTTTGTCTGTATTTTTTCTGCTCTGCTTGAGTCAATTGCCACACTCTTCCGACTTGAAGAATTAAAGAGGTTACTCCTGGATCCTCCTGCGATTGTTCTTGTGCTTCTGCTGCCAAAGCTGTGGCTGCTTTTGCGACTAGCATTCATGTTTATACTAGCAGCTCCCACCCCGGGTTTCCTGAAAATTACAAGTACAACTCCTTGTAACTAAATGGATAAAGGAAGCTAGACTGCCCTTTATGGAATTCCAAAACCTTTACTCTTCTTGAAAGGGCCAGGTCTATTTTACAGGCTGGCTGCTTTTGCGACTAGCATTCATGTTTATACTAGCAGCTCCCACCCTAGGTTTCCTGAAAATGACAAGTACAACTCCTTGTAACTAAATGGCAGATAAAGGAAGCTAGACTGCCCTTTATGGAATTCCAAAACCTTTACTCTTCTTGAATGGGCCAGGTCTATTTTACAGGTCACATTCCACAGGCCAGAGGAACAGGTGACTGTTTCATTAAGCCAAACAGTTTCACACTGATCTAAAACAAAATTTGGGCTTGTTTATTTATCTGTAGCGCGGCAACCTATACTTTGACCTATGGAATGTGACCTGTAAAATAGACCTGCCGTCTTGAAAGGCTCCAGATCTTGTAGGTGCAATTAAATAAATAATAAATTACACTGTCTTGTTCTTGTTCACAAGCTGACAGCCCCCGACTATTACAAGCTGACAAGACAACAACATTGAAAGCTAACCACTATTGGAGACACTTTGCTGCAGATTTGAACAGCTGTGTTACACAATGATACATGTATGTAAGTACCACTACCATTGCATCCCAGGGGAGGGGGGGGGAACTCCCCCATAAAAATAATGGGGGTGCGCGTCATAGCTTTGGGTGGTAAAACCTTAAATGACAGCTGGCAGAGTTGTTTAAAAAAAGGGAGGAAGACGTTTGATAGAATTGTCATTATCCCTATTAAAACAGTCAGTGTCAGTCAATTTAAAATTAATTTACTGGAAGCATAAAGCTGATGTGGAAATAACGAAAGTCCTTTTCATATACTAGCTTTTATCACTGAGCATGAGCTCGCACGAGCTTGTCTCGGACACATGAAGCAATGTTTTACGGCGGTTTAACAGACACACCACAGCTAAAAAACATGGAGTTCTGTCCACATGGCCGAGGTTAAATCAATACAAGACGATATTGCTAACAACTTACATTGAAGGTTTTTTCCTCGCTTCACCTCTGTTCATGACTACAATCTTTGTAAACCTAACAAATAGGCAGTTTCAGTATTTTTGGTGTATTCCTACGCCTTTGAACATTGTGTTGTCTCAATCGTCTTCATGTAAACGTTGCTAAGCTTTTTGGCGGGAAGAGACTGGGAATAGACAATGAGAGCATGCTCAGAATAAATTACCGCATTCTTATATACCGCATTTGTACATTTCTGAACTGAAAGAAAAGGTTAGAAATGTTTTGACCAAAATAAGAATTTTGGAGAGATAAATAGTGCCTTATGGGTCCGCGAATGAAAGAACTTCTTCCTACGTTGGTAAGTTTGACTGAGTGGAAATAAAATGTAGAAAATAATCACAAGATTCGTAAGCTATGACAGGTTTGTCTTGGCTCGATGCATTTCCCTGATTTCTAAGGTGACAGTCTTGAAGTTTTCTTGTGCTTTTCTAAATTTTAGCTTGCCTCAACCTGCAGCAATTACTAGTTGCTTATGGAAAGATTTCTGCATAGCCCCTTACATTAATAGTATACTTGCAACTCTGTAATTCCAAAAACAAGAGTTTGAGTCACAAAATGCTTGCGGAAATCTTGCCATTGCCTTATTTATCTTGTGCAGCGTTACACAGATTGCTTCTTTTGTGTTCAGTAATGTTATAATGAGGGAGGGATGGGGGGCGGGGGAGTGGAGAGAGCTGCTACTGGGAAACCATGTTTGGAACTGCTAAGGTGAAGTGAACTTCCAGGATGAAAATTGATTGCCAGGCTATAGTATTGGCCGTTCCGAAATTCAAAAGGGAAACTGGGGCGAGTTTCAAATTGGGAGTAATCGATAAATTGACACCACCACATGAAAAATAACATTGAGACTGGTTTTGGGGGACGCTGTCACAAAATTAGAGACGTTTGTATGGATTTTGAGCTATGTTTCAAGGTCCATAACTTGGTCTCTGTTCAACCTAAAAGAATCAAACTTGGTTAAACGACCAATCTCAATGTTATCTTTCATGTGGTGGTGTCAATTTATCGATTACTTCAAATTTGAAACTCGCCCCAGTTCTCTTTTTAATTTCGGAACAGCCAATTGTGTGCTGAGCATCAAACATTCCCACAACTTCTTTATCCTCTTCACTGATCTCCAGACGTGTCTTGTAATGTAAGTTAGCAGAATCTATTCAATAATCAGGGCATTCAATCTCTGATTATGTTTTTGTATATTCTCAAGGATATACTTGCTTAATCTTGCAGTAACAATGCAAGGAGAAATTATATGCTATCACTGTTAGGAGTTATTTTAAAACGGGTTAAAGGAAAGTATGAACCAAAATTAGAAATATATGCGAAAACCTTTTACGTGTTGGGTATGCTTACTTTATTAATATTTACACTGTAATCATACCACGCTTTAGCAGCATATCAGGTGAGTTTGGTCAAGCCATGGTTTGTATTATTTTTTGGCGAGATGCATTTGAGCCAAAATACCAATTGCGAATTTGGGTACAGTTATTTCTCATACAGTATGTTATGCCCTGTAGTTCTCAGTTATCTGGAGAGGGTCTGTATATACATGTAACTTAATAGAAATAAGGACTTTTCTAATGTTAATGCTTCTCTGTTTTTCAGTTTTTGGCCAGCCTTTTGCTGATGACGTGGATTTTCGTGCTTGTGGCTGGCTACCACGTAGCAGTCAAGATGATGGATACAGTGGAGTAAGACGACAACATTCATTTGATGTTGCTATTCACAAATCAAGAGTTAACTGCATATTTCACCAAGTTTCAAGTTGAAGATGTCATCCAAAACAACAGTTTGAACATTGTTCCACTTTGTTCACACTGATGACAGTTTTGCGCCAGATGTCAAGCAAAGGAAAAGATAAGGAAAGGTCTTGGTGGTCTAGTTTGAGAACCCTGTTGGTCGTACCAGTAATCTTATTTTCTCAAGGTTTGATTGAAAAACTAATGTGACTTTCTAGAACATTTGATGTTTGTATTTTCCTTGGCAATAACTGTAAAATAATGTCACAGTTGATACCTGTAAACGCTTACAATAATATTGCATTATAGTTGCGTTACTCTGTTGTTAGTTCCGGTGACATTGTTCATATGTGCGTTGGAACGATAAGATCGCATGCCTTGGTTGTTGTGCTCAGTTTTTGTGATCGATAGCACTCGCGTCCCTGCAGTTCACCTTTTAGCCGTTGATTTTGTATCTGTTGTTCACCCCAAGGTCGAGATAGAGGTACGTTAACATTCAGAAATTTAGTTGTTATTTGCTAGATAGGCTAGTTGATCTCTTGCCCGCCAGGATAATAGAATATGACTTCACAGACAATTAACTTCTATTGATTGGTTTATGTTCAGCAAATTGTAGTTAATAATGTTTAAGAGACTCGATTTTGGTATACAATATAGGACAGTCTGTTATTGTTGTGCTTTTCAGTTTTTATGTATTGGTTAAATAAAGATTGCTGTGTTGGAAGACGATTCCAATACAGTCTGAAACCTATCGCTGTAACAATACCTATGTTCTTACAGATGTCCTTAGTAACCAGCCTAGTCCTCAGGCATTCTCAGCTCAGTCAAACCCATCTGTCAGTGGTGACTTCACAGAGAGAGACTCGCCGAGAACACCTAGCAAATACTGCCAGAACACGACGGAACTTTGAACGGAAAAGCAACGCAAAATAACAGACTAAAATGGTTATTCCACAAAGTTAGAACTTACTGTCGTTTGTGGACACTTCCATTATCCTAGATTGTCGCATTGGTGGGAAACTTTCACACGATATGGCGTGGAAACTAATAAATTCCAACCAGGGTTTTTTTGTGCTAAAATCAGGGTTTTTTTTTCCAATATTTGCAAGGTGTCCTGTTGCCCACTTCTTTCCAGACTTTGCATAGACAAAGGGACAAGAGGGAACACCTAGGGACTAGGCTGGTTAGTTGGGAAGTTCAACCATTGTCATGAGCTGTAATGTATGCATGATACTGAAAGTGTCTCCTAAAGAACGGAGTCATCCCACGGTACTGATCATGATTTAACTGGGTTTTATGCACATGTTGTTTTCACATCCCAGTTCCCCAGCTTACAATAATATTCTGATCTGCAGTCCCCAATTGGCTGGTAAGATAATAAATCTGAATGTGATGACACTCAATCTTGTATCCATGCTTTGGTTAGCTGCAGTAGAGAAATTGACCTTTAATCTTTAATATAAACATGTATATTCTCCTTACAGCTAGTCATCGCACATTTCATGTTACTTGTAGGTAGAATTTGTATAAACATTAACAAGTGGTCCTTGCAACATTATTGATCCTTTTCTGTATTCTTATGTTTGTCGAACTGGTGATATGGTGGTCACTATTGCTTGAAATAATTTTTAACAACTTCTCCCTACTTCTACAGGAAAAATGAAGGGGCAACAATTTATGAGAATTTAACTTTTGGTCTTAGGGTTTAAAGGACTAAGAAACAGTCTACACGAAAACACCAAATAATGCAAAACAGCTCTGAAAAATACTTTCTGGGCCAAAACACTTTTGCATATTGTCAACCCGGGGAGCAGGGTTGGCGCAGTGGTGAGAGCGCTTGCCTTCCACCAATGTGTCATGGGTTCGATTCTCGGGCTCGGCGTCATAAGTGGGCTGAGTTTGTTGGTTCTCTACTCTGCTCTGAGAGGTTTTTCTCCGGGTACTCCGGTTTTCCCCTCTCTCCAAAAACCAACATTTCATTTGATTTAGTTTGATTTGAGAATTGTAAAATAATTTAGAATTGCAAAGAATTGTAAGGCGCATTTGATCATATTCACATGCTAATTTGCGCCTAATAAGTAATAAATTATTATTATTATTATTAACCCTTTGACTGCCTATCAGGACTTAAAACAGGGCAAAAGAGTAAATATTTACCCTTACAGTCTGTAAATTAACTGTCATGAAAAAGATCAGAATAATAGAATTTTATTTTTTAAAAAATCACGTACATATTACTTTTCTGCAGTAGAAATTGTAGTTTTTCAACTTCATCACAAACTTTAGCCCAGCTCATATGCAGTTTGTATTACATTACTTAGCTGCCTAAACATGAGTCACTGCTGTTACATCCCAAATGCAGTGATAGTAAAAGGCCTTAAAATCAGAATAACAAACGTTACAATATCAATGTAAGATTTATAACAGGTGTCTCATACTCTCCCAGAAGTGAGACGGTTACAGTCTAATTACATTGATAAATTAGAGTAAATTCACTTAACTATCTACAAGTTACATGTGTGACAAAACACTACACAAACAAAGCAAATCATATTTCACAAAATGATTACTGTGAAAATCCAAAAACTGTGAAAACTAGAAATATTTTTGGAATGTTATGGTGTTTCAAGTAAAAAGCCAATCACATCAGAAAACTAAACCACAAACAGTAACGTGTTTCATTCACACAGTAACATGGCATAAATCAATAAATAATAGATAGCAGTCCCCAAGAACGGAATAACAATTTTAAGTATTAATTCTTTACAGAACATTATTTGCACTTTTGCACTGTAGTTAAATGTTAGCATGCCTGAGAACATGGTTTTGAATACCTTGACAGTAGTGCCTAAATGGTACTCCAGAAAGAGTCCAGTTTGTACTTTTAAAAAATGTTTAAGGAGAAAAAAAGCCATAAACAAACATGGTCCCCATCAATATTAACATATGGGAAAGATGTTAATGATCATACAGTATGCATGGGTCAATTAAAATCATGTTACATGAACTTCAATGACGACAAAAAAATAATTTATAATTTATTTAATTTGTAACTTTGCTCCACTATTCAAGACAAAAAAGGCAAACATCAACCAAAGGGTACAAGGGGCTTACTCCATGCACTAGTTCATTGGTATTACTGTATCCCCACCCTTCCCCCACTAACCAACCAAGCTGAGTTGATACACTTGGCCTTGTAAAATGTATTGATATGTAATCCTTTCAGCCCCTTGTAGCCAGAACTGTACTGTAATTAATACAATATAAATGTTATAAAGGCTTTCACGACAAGTGAAATGTAACAAACACAGCTTGTTGAGAATGGTGACTCCAGGGATAATTTCTTTGAATATGCTTGACTTTGTACACTAACATCCTCAAGAATTTGTTTGTTGGCTCATAATCAGTCTTGTATAATACTTAAGAGTATCTATATAACCAAAACATCGAGCAAATAGAAATAACTGGGACAAGATATGCATGTACAGTCAAAGTCAATATTAGATGCCCTATGTGGATTAACATTTCTGTCAATCATAGCTCCAGTTTGTCTTGGTTTTCTCCATATTTTGCTCATTTTGTTTCACAAGGCAAGAATTACTGTGACAAGCTTAATTACTTCCTCAGCCCTAAACTGTTGCATTTGGAGTGCAGTATATTATTTTGAAGTCCAATTTTAGCAAATGCCAAACTTTATTATTGAAAGCAAAAAGAGACTGAAGTACTCTCTGCCCTTGCATAAAAGATGTAAACAGCATCAATATAATGATGCCACAAAGGGACATAAATATTGCAAACTTACTGTGAAAATCCAAAAACTGTAAACACTAGAAATATTTGTGGAATGTTATTCTGTTTCAAGTAAATTATAAAAGCCAATCATGCTTGAGAAAACTAATTACAGTTGCTTGTGGTTTCATGTTGCTTCTGACTGTCAAAACAGAATCAAAGTGTTCACGGTTTTTGGGTTCACTTAATTGTCTGACTAAAAATGAACTAATTAGCTTCCAAAACAGATGAACATTGAAACGTCTGTTTTACAAGCTTTTTTTCACTCAAGGTACACACATACAGCACCATCTTCAAGTGTCTCGAGTTCACCCATCCAGAGGTTTCAATGGAACCCAGCTCCTGCCAGAGCTCCACTGGCTGACAGAGTCATTGAGTCACCGGTTACTTGGCCATGTTGGTCAACAATTACATGTACATGTACTTGAAAAATATTCTTAAAATGGCTGCTTCGATTGCCACAGTTACCTATTGTCACAGGGGCATACATCTGCTACAAATCTTATTGAAAGCCCTGCATATCATTAGAGACGGTCATAAATTTACAGTTTCCTAGTAAATTCTATGTACTCAACAAAAACTACGAAATCCATTCTAAAAACTGTCTTCTGTTCAAAGTAGCATTTGTGGCTTAATAACATCTCAACAAAGAGATTCAATAAATAATCTTGGAAACCACAACAATATTATCATTAACATTAATTTAAAACTCAGCCCTTGTACACTGTAAGCTTTGCTACTAACTGGCCCTTTTTCAGCTTACCAGTCTGGTCTACAAATTTTGTCCTGGGTACCTTAGTAACAATGCATAATAAGATTATTTGCCTGTACAAGACATTTAGCTACTAGCAACCCCTTCATCTTATCCAGGTTTCTATACATATCAGCAAACCATGTACTATACTCTTAAAAGCAAATGAAATGGCAGATAAGTTCCCTTTTGTCAACTGAAAGTTTACACCAAGAACTATGAATCAATTAATATTCTTGGCCAAAAGAAATTTCAGGTAAGCTATTTGTATATCACAGAGACTGGGGATAATGATAAAAAAGTGCCACAGTCAACCATAAAGGCTATGCAAACTTGCAGTGAACATTATTTTTAGTTTCCTCTTTTATGTTGTAAAGTGACCGTAAATGCTATATTGGTTGATGATACAATTTCCCCTTAAATATTATTCACTTATGTTGTGAAAAGAGAATTGAGTCTACAGAAGAGGCATTATGCACTGGCAAGTACGAATGTTCATGCGAATTGGATGAGTTTAAACTGGATGTGCTCCCTGATAGCACTGGTGCGCTACCCAAGCTACTTGCTTGAAACCCTGGTGATACTGAAGTTGCAATCGGCTTCAATGGCGGAGGTTTACTCAACATACTGCTGATTAACTTGGGCCGTCCACTCGGTAGTATTTTCAACTTTTTATTGGGTGGTTCCCCGCCCGAGTCTGGACCTGATACTATAACAGATGTTGGTACACATGACTGCTGCTGTATGTGCCTGTTGGTGATGCTTTCCTGTGTGTCTCTCTTTGTCAAGGTAACAGATACAGGACTGGAATTTGAAACACTTATTGTGACCACAGTTGTCTGTGCTGCCGTGGGAGCTGCCATAGTATGCACTGGCTGTGTTGCTACCGGCTGCATCTGGCTTGGAACAGAGACAGGGCTTATTCCATTTCCTGGACGGACTCTTGATGTAAAGTTGTGTGGACTGGAGGCCCTGCTTGAGGCAGCACTCTCATTCTCATCCAGAAACCTGTCCATGTAATCCCTGATGGAAAAATAACCAACACATTAACAACTCTAAACACAAACAATGATATCTGTGGGAGAGTACTCGCAGCTTTCCAAACACTAGAAATTGGTGTCAGCATAATTAAATATACATGTGTGACTTGAAATGATAAGAATGCAGCCTGGCTCAAGCACCACTGAATAAAGGGTTCTACAGCTGTACCAGATCAAAGTGACCATGAGCCACTGAACTCAAAAATTACTCATTGGTGTGTACATTGTGTTGAAGTCTCTTGAGCATTAAATTTCACACGTGATTACTGTAAATCGTTGAAATTTAAGTGTAACAGTCCTCTTCAAAATAAATGACTGTGTGGTTCCAGTAAAGATCCATCGCCCCAGAAAGATTTTTTGGTTTGCACCCTCCAACCCCTACAGTAATTCCAACTGAGTTCGGTCCATCCTTTTCTTTCCAAACCTTTGCTCTTCCCATCCAACCCCCCCCCCCCCTCTCTTCCTGGAAGTTTCATTGACCTTCTGTGGGGAGGGTATGGCTATGTTACAGGTAAAAATTTTAACCTAGGTTGATTCTCAAATCCCTTTGTCTCCTAAGCCTAATTATTAAAAATTAGGGTTAGGAGACAAACCAAATCAGTTTTCAACATACGTTAAAAATAACTAATTATTAAAAATTAGGGTTAGGAGACAAAGAGAATTGATTTAACATAGGTAAAAAAGTTTTACCTAAATTTAATTTCAACTGCAACAGATATTTTCAGGAACTGTACAATAGCCCTTATATATTATCTGTTCAG
Organism: Galaxea fascicularis; assembly: GCA_948470475.1. Lineage (NCBI taxonomy): Eukaryota > Metazoa > Cnidaria > Anthozoa > Scleractinia > Euphylliidae > Galaxea > Galaxea fascicularis. The sequence continues at coordinate 9,546,474 of OX419347.1, forward strand.
TTTATTCCAGTCTTTACGAGTTAACTGAGATAAAAATTACTTACGTGATTCCAGGGTGGAAGGCATATTTTTTCTTAGTTAGACGAGTCTGACAAGCAAAAGCATCATGTCTTTCAGTTTTCTTCCATAGGTAGTAAAACTGAACTATTTCCCCCACAGTACGTGATATAACCTACAAAAGGAAAAAACAAAATACACTTCAGAAATTACTTTCACTTGTACACACTGAGGTGCACAATTTATTAGTCAACAATGAACTTTGATAAAGGAATTACAAGTATTTCTCTGTATTCAACATAAATTACTCCTTCTTTCCACAGTGTAACACTTCAGATCACAGTTTACTACTACTGCTGCTGCTGCTGCTACCACCACCACCACCAAACTCAGCCCACTTGTGACACCAAGTCCGGGAATCAAACCCAGGACACATTGGTGGAAGGTGAGCACTCTCACCACTGCGCCAACCCTGCTCCCAGAACTACAAATGGACTCACATATCCAAGACTGCTCTGAAAACCTACAGTTCATAAGAGTAAAATATTTGCTTGATTTCTTTACCTTGTTCTTCTGAATTTGTCTGAAATCTTTGCCGTAGACTCTCAAACCTACAAAAGGATACATTATGATAAACAAATTAAAAACAAATCTTTCTTTCAAAATATTAAATGAAATAAAATTGGCAGTAGTCTTAAGTTGCCTAACTTGTGTACAGTAATTTTACTACTTAATTCTTGAACTACTAACGCGTGGTTTTCCGCTGGCTGAAGAAGCTATGAAGCGGAAAACATTTTTCTCACACACGGCTGGGATTTCTTCTTGTCTTGGCTGCTGTGTTTTTGGGCTGATGGCAAGAAAGTTTGCATGCTTAGTCTTGTGCTGTAAGAAGGCTTCAGCCTTACAACAAAAGTCCAGGTGGTCGTTTGATGGATGGATGTGATGCTAGCTGTGATCAGTCATCAGTATGTGGTGAATCATCCCGTGATTCAAGGAGAGGAAGTCATTCTTGTTCGTGTTTGCACTCCCGGTCACCATCAGGTCCACTGGACTGGGCTAAAGAGCTCCTCAAACAGAAACAGGAGAATGCCGCGGAACTGAAGCAACTCCAGAGTGAGTTTGCAAGCTCGAAAACTCATAAAAATCAACAGCCTTGGGCGGCAGATCCGGAGTTTCGTTTCGCTGGTAACAAGAAGTAATATTTCTTAAATAGAGATGTCATGGATAAAATGGAAGAGGCCCTGGAGACAGAGGGCACTGAGGAGCGTACACGTAAGCTCACAGAAGGTAAGGAGTTACTGGTGGAGCAGAACAAAACACATTTGTATGGCGGAGAAATATGGATGGGACACTGTCGCTTGTTATACCGCTCATCCGCTTGCTAGGGACTCGGCAATGAAAAGGAAATTCTTAAAGCAGTAAAAGAGAGCAAACAATAATTGAGGGAGGAGAAGAAAAGAAGTGTTTCTTCTAAAGTTATGAGGCCAAAAGGAGTTATTTGGCATTCTTCAGATAGGAGGCTTATCCTCGATTGTAATAGCACTGGTGCTGTTTCGCCATTTTTGGCAGGAAAACAGAATCCACATGGTGACAGGCGGAGTGTTTGTTTTGGCTGCTTCAAGCCAGGACATTTCGCCAGGGACTGCCGTGCCCCAAATGCCTGCAATGGAGGAGGATCAGCCAGGCTGCTGGCCTTGAGCAATTTCCAACAGCAAAACCAGTGATAATTCTGTTTTTGGGACGGATGACGTTTTTTACAGGGCTGATGCGAGTATGGATTCCATGCTTCCTACCAGTGCAAGCGATATATTTGAGAAATCAATGTTATTAGCAGTGTTATTGTTAAAGGTCGTTTACGTGAAAACATTGCCTTTTGGTGCAGTATTGGTGCAAGTAAGTGGCTATTGAAAGTGATTCATGAAGGTTATTGTTTGCCTTTTCTTGATTTACCCTCTAGGAAGTAACCATGGTAGTACAGTGAGTAATCCCGAGTTTGTGTCTTCAGAGATCTCTAATTTGTTAAAGTCGGGTGCGTTGATTGAAGTCGATGATGCAGACCTGCTTGTTTACAATCCACTGGGGGTGGCCACAAACGGTTCAGGAGAGCACAGGCTTATTGTGGATTTACGTTTTGTTAATCAGCAATCAGCATCTCTGATTGTGTAGATTTAAATACGAAGACATATGTACTACAGCTGATTTGTTTCAGCAGGGTGATTAGTTTTTTTAAGTTTGACTTCACTAGTGGTTATCACCATGTGGAAATTTTTTCCAGAGCATACTAAGTTCCTTGGTTGCTTGTGGTTTGTGAATGGTTCCCCTATGTACTTCAAGTTCACTGTGCTTCCTTTTGGTCCCTCAGTGGGTCATTTTGTCTTACAAAAATTCAAAAAGCCCTAACCAAACACTGGAGAAGTGAAAAAGTGATCAGTTCGGTGAGGGATCATGGGTTCTCATGGCCTGTTCCAGTACATCCGCTTGTCCAGTCACAATTATGGAAAAATTCTTAGGGGTGGGTAACCATGCTGGAGCCTCACCACTGTTTCAGCGTGTGCAGAATACTAAGAGAAGAGTTCATCTGAGAAAGGAGCGGATATGTTACAGCTGAGCTAGTGAGCTTATTAAAAGGGAGCTTCTTGAGGAAGGTCTGGACACACCTCAGTTTGGAATTCACAGCTTGCATTCTGGAGGAGCTTCAGCAGCTGCTGCTCTTGGCGTGCCTGACAGGCTTTTTCAGAGACATGGAGGTTGGTTAAAGAGTCATTGGCTTCACTTCTCCTTGTATCTAAGTCAATTTAGGTTTTCACTGACACTGACATTGTTTCTTCGAAGGCAGTTTGTTTTGTTGCCATCCGCCATTGCCTGACTTGCCCCACCCACCTTTTTGAGTTTTCTCACTTGAGGTAGTGCCATAGTTACAGTGTTATTGTATTAAGTCTAGTTGCATTGTGGCTATTTTGTCCTGTAATATTAGTGATTTGTGGTGTTAATATTAAAGGTTGGGCTGCATGGTTGGCTTGGCATGGCTTCCAGTCATGTGTGAGAAAATACCTTGAACCTCTTGCAAATTTTGACCAAATCTCTCCTCTGGAAAATTTGACCATTCATGTTCCCTCAAACAATGTTTCAAACATATATTTCTCCACAGATTTTCATTTTCCTTAAAGATGATTCTGTGACATGATTAGGGGTATTACACCACAGTTTCCCATCTAAAAGGTTGTTATAAACACATATGTGACATCAAAATATGCAACTGATTCATAACTACTGCAGTTGTGCATTGAAGAGCTAATGAATGCTTCAAGAAGTTGAACAACCTACCACTCTCAAAGTCTCTACATTCATCTTCAGACCATAAAGCCATTTCTACAAGGATATCAACAAATTAGAACAAGCATCAAGTGTGATGATCGTATGTTAGCAGACAATTTGCATGCCTACATAATAATAATTATAACCTGAGTGCCAAACATTTTTCCTGTGTTTGATTCACAGAATTTTGTGACTACACAAAATCTTACATAAACAAACCCATGTTCGAGCGCTCATCAAATTTTTCAAAATTTTTGAAAATTAATTTTATCTTCAAATTTGTTTTTTTTTAGGCAATAATCGTAATTGGTGACAGGTGTATTTTATTTGGAAATTAGGAAATCTATTAAACTATCTACAAGTAAAGGAGTGTTATTTTTTAACCCTGTAAGTTGTCTGTTTTTTCTGCACATTAGGTTTTTTATTACTGATGTCTAAAAAATTGAAAAAACTGAAAACTCACAAAATCACTTGGTATTTAACCCTTTAAACCTTAAGATCAAAATTTATATTCTCATTTGTTGTCCATACACATTTCCTTTTGAAGTAGTTCACTTTGTGTGATCTTACCCTTAATTCTTGTGATCACTATGTTTTAGTGTTGATATTACAAGGAGAAATTTGATGCTGATCACTCTTAAGAGTTAATAGTAATAACTTTCTAGCTTAGCACAGGTGCTCTACTAATTGGGGAGACTGTAAATCAACGCAAATCAAATCAAATCAAATGTTGGTTTTTGAGGAGAGAGGAAAACCGGAGTACCCCGAGAAAAATGTATTGGGGCAGAGTAGAGAACCAATAAACTCAGCCCACTTGTGATGACAAGTCCTGGAATCGAACCCAGGACACATTGGTGGAAGGTGAATGCTCTCACCACTGGGATAACATGATTAAAATAAGAGACTACAAACCTGCTTGTGGGTTAGTCTGTGATTTTCTCTTTCCTATTGCATCTTCCACCATGTAGTTACATTGTAACAACAGGTACAGTGCCTAAATGACCCAAATGAATGACATGTGACAAATTAAATCCTGTGTTAAAATTATTGAAACCCTGCTAAAAGAAGTAGGATTTAACATAGTCTTAAGTAACACATTTAACACTCACATGTAATGTTTATAAAATTAATATAGTTTATCTTGGCCAATGTCTGGATAAAAAAGTATATGTACTGTAGTTTTACATGTACATTGTACACTGGAGCTCCAATATCCCCTTGGGTTCTGAAATTTTAAGGTCCACTGATGAAGATGGGACAAAGCAAAAATTCTAAATACAGCTGCATGTTTTATTACCTGCTCATCATCTCTAAGAACATCTCGTCTGACTCCCTCAAGCCCTGGTATTTGGCATATTGAGTTCAAATAATGTTGTACTGTAATCAGAATCAAGAGAGACGTCATGTTGCATGTTCCAACCAGAACATATTATTTCCACATGAATATGTGAACATTTAGCCACACCTAGGGCTTAACACCTGAGACACCAAAGCTTGGGGTATATGTTCATCACAATACTATAAGTCCTTGATTTTCAAATTTTAAGGGATGCTACTTAGTGTGTATTATTAACAACACACAATCAAGACTATCCAATTTATCAGCAAGATAATATAAGGCTTTCTCTTAACAAAAATAGTGTACATTGTAATTTCACACAGGGTTCTCAGTTGAACCCATAACACCTGTCACGGGTGTTACTAGTAAGCCCTGGTTCACACTAGTGACAAAACGACATGACAACATAGTCACAATGACATAAAGAAAAGATCAGTTTTATCCTTCTGTTGATATGTTCATGTTATTATGTTCCTACTATGTGTTATGATTAATTGTTCACACTAGAGACATAAAACATTTTCGTTTACGTGACCTTCCTGTTATGTCATTATGTTGCAAGTGTGAATCATGGCTGTAAAAGCACCTTGATAAGTACATGTAGAAGACTTCCACCATATACTTCAATGTTACAGCTGAAAATAGCGCAACAATGGCTGCTGAAAGTTCTGTTGAGAACCCTGTCACAGAACTGTACACTTGTTTACCTCTCCTGTTAGTATCTGGAATGCTTTTGTGAGTAAATCTGATTTACTTACATTCCTTTCCACCGACTTTCTTGGGATCCCAAAGGCACTTATCATCTTTTGAGTACGGATCTGACAATAACAAGGGAAAAGTCACTTAAATGCTGCCTGCATGGTTAGATGAGCTGGCAAGAGGGATGCTGCACCATGTGCTTAAGAAACTGCACATGGTGCTGGGTTGTTGAGGGAGTGGTAAAAGAAAATTCGGTATCAAATGAGTAAATTGTAAATTGGCCATCGTAAAGAATTGAAACAGCTGACGTTTTGAGTGTTAGCCCATCGTCATGGTAAATTGCATGCTCTCACGAGGGGCTAATGCTCGATATACATGTTAGCTTTTTTATACTCTTTACAGTAGCCAATATTTTTGTTATCAACACAGTAAGGCTGTTGATAAAACCAAATTTTCATGAACTGGAAAGAGCTCCAACTGCTGAGTGTGAAAGGCTAAATGGGTTCAGATATCAGACCAAACAACAAACAACTGCGTGGGGATCGACATGTCTGTTTTAATTCACATGACTACCATTGCACTGTCACAATAACCTATTATGCTTCAACTCCTTCTCCTTCCAAACAAAAAAAAATGAAGAAGCCATAAAAGATCCCATATACACTGTAGTTGTCACAAAAAGTAGCATTTATCCCTCACTGGATAAAGACCCTGTTATTGAGCAGTAAACACCAGTTTAGTTTGATCATTCAAAGAAACATGACTCTTATTTTGGATGGTGACCTCATCACAAGTGTAGTACCTAGATGCTGCAGATAATAGCTACAATCGGCGCCAAAACTGTTGACACGTTTACCTTTTTAACCCCCTATTTCGTCACTGTGATCCCTTTTTGCCCCCCCTTGCTTGTCCTTTCAGCCCCCCTCCCCCCCAAACAATGTTGTGCGGCAATTGCTGTGACCTCGAGGTACAAACAAGCAACATTGGACAGGGGAGCTGGGTCTTTTGCACAGTTAATTGTGTGATAAAAAGAGTGGTGTCATTTGGTGCACTAAAAGTACTATAGAAACCCAATGAGTCAACTAATTATGTCGCCCATTGTACATATGCATATGTAGAAGCCTGACAACTCCTCTTGTTTGAATTGCACACTTTATCATCCACACTGATAGAAACAGTCAATAATAAGAAAAAAACTTAAAAGACAGTTACAGGCAAGCACTCAGGCTCCATTCCACTATCTTTGCTTGTACACCTGTACCTCTTCATGCATCCATGATAAAAAGCAATAGCCGGCATTCAATCATTGCACTTGCTTTGCCTTGCATATGAAATGATGCTAAGAGCCATGGACAATAATTTATGGGTCAAATATTGCAAGTTTATAGAAATATAAGCAACGAAAATTCTCACCATTTTCATAGCTTGGACCCATCCCCTCTGGAACAACTGCTTGATGATCAGGCCCAATTTGAATCTCCTGGAAATATGACAACAAAGTGATACTGTAATTTGTAACATCACTGTAAGGTATGCAATTTGACTTCAATGTCATTTTATGTGGCTGAATGTAATTTAGGCTCACTTAAACTCGAGCCAATGCGTTCAACGGCCTTTTTGCAGTGGCCACGCACGTCAGGGTTGCATATGTGGGCAATTTTTGCAGGGGCATCCCTGTTTTGCAGTCTTGCTTGTCGTTAGGGCATTTATGCTTCGCTCTTCAGCAAGCTCTGTGCTTAAGAGTATGAGGGTGCCAGGTGGTTGCTGCTCTCAGGGTTGCCATGGACACCTGCACACTTGGCTCGCATCATGTGCAGCTCCACCTATCCCTTGGCACCTTCCCCAAGTTCATCTTTTGGCGATGAGTTTAAATTTCCCAACTAAAATTAATATTTTGCTTTTGAGGATTTGTACTTGATCTGCAGCTTCAAAAAAATTTAGTGAAAATGATACATACATCTTACTAACCAAGTTTGAGGTCCGTACTGCAAGTTATGGACCGAGTTTTTTCCCGTTCACTTATGGCTTAAGCGCGAGCACCATAAATCAATGGGAAAAAACAAAGATCCGTAACTTACAGTACGGACCAAGAAAACGAGGTTAGTAAGCTAGTTATTATATCTCTGAGGTTAATCAGGCGTGCAGAAAAGCTTCAAATGAAGTGGGTCGTACAGTAGAATACAGCCTGTTAAATTGACCAATCACAGCGTGCATACTAACTGAGAGATATACTAATGAACTCTCACCTGTAAGAATTTGCTTATCCTATAAAATGGTAACTAAGAGAAACAACAAGTTGTTTCACACTATACCTTTTTCCAGTCTTCAGGGGAGTAATCTTCATCGTCTGATGATGACGAACTTTCACCCAAATTGAAATAACTATAAGCAGCAGCCACTATAAACAAAATTTAAATTTGAACAACACACATTGCTACATTTGAACTGGTCACATTTTACATGTACACTGACCAACTACTAATGACCAAATCCAATCCTTGCTTAACCCTTTAACCACAACAGTGACCATTACTTAAATTCTCTTTTCATTAACACTAATTAACTGCTGCCTCGCTTAAATGGAAGGTGGGTGCCTGGGGTATCCAGGGGCTTCCACTGTGTCCAGCCCTGCAACCCAGCCATGAGCCCCCATTCCAGGTACCTGTCAACACTGATTAGACCAGTGGAATGGAGAATAAAAACAACGAGGATGGGGAGGGTGGGGGAATGCTTGAAAACAACATTTTACTGCTCCAAACCGCCCAGGTCTACTGAAAACGCCTGCTCCAAAACTGCACTGAAACACGAAGATCAAGCTGCAACGTTCCATGTGAGCCTGCACTTGTGAGATTGACCGCTGGCCAGACATGCACAAAACTCGTGGCGGCTAACTTTGGTAAATTGACATTTAACTAAATGTAATAAAACATAAAAGTTGGGGGAAAAAGGAAGTGATCAACAAGTAACAAAGGTCTTGACTGTTCAACAAATTCACCTCATTATTACCACAGAAAATATATCGAGACCAGTGTGGTGAATATACTTGAAGATTTCCTTGCAAAGCCTTACAATGCTTTCTTCACCCAGTGATCAGTTCTTGTACATGTAAGCACAAGGCACAATAAATTATTTTTCCCTCACTTGCTCAATTAATTAGGTAGGCTGGTACATATAGGTAGTTATAGCTGTAGGTAAATAAATAGCGAATTTGTGTTACTCACATCCTCTGGTTATTCTTTGATTCTCTGGAAAGAAGTTGTTATCTCTACTTGCTCTTGGCGAGGGAGGGGATTGTGGGGACCCAGGTGATGGTACTGACAGGGGGGAGTCTGGGGATGGAGCTACTGGAGAATCTGTGTTCTCTGGTAAAATATTCTCTTCAATTAAAGGATTTATAGGATGAGGTGGATCAATCTCGCTAGCATCTATCAAAGGTGGAAGTGGGTCTGGCTTGATTTCATCCAGTGGTACATCAGCTTCAGGATTGTCTTTATCGGAGTAACCATAAAGAGCTAACAAGTCTTCTAAAGGCATGTCTCGTTCCTAATAAAGCAATTAAAAACAGATGACAATTAAGGTTTCTAGGAATTTATAGTGCCTCTAACCCTAATTCCCCTAATTTCATTTCAAGCTGAAAAAATCTTCCTGGTTTCTCATCATCATAGTCATAGGATACCCAACAACTTTTCTTGGAGCACAGCCACGTTTGGAAAATTGCTGCCACTTCACTACCTCTAACCTACCTGCATTTCCAATAATTTCATGAAAGCACTGATTTTAACATGCATTAAGTAATGAATGATGATGATGACGAAAATGAGATTTATATACCGCATTTTCTATGTTATAATATTCAAATGCGGTTTACATCATCCAACCCACTCAACCCATGAAATCATGAAATAACACAAAGACCAGACCAGCACACCGGGAACTCCATGCCCTACTCTTTCCGATTAGTGTGTGGGTTCTTTAACGTCCCACAAAGTTATGAACATTGAAGTGTTGTGAGACAGGACCTCCGGTTTATCGTCCTTATCCGAGAAGACTAGAAAGTCTAACAATTTGCAGATGTCATTACAAAGGCAGTACTTTCTCCTCAGTTATTTAAAGACCCTGAGTGTTGGTCCGGCCAAGGATTGAACCCACGACCTCCCGCACGGTAGTCCGATGCTCAACCAACTGAGCCAACCGGAGCAAGGAGCAGGGTTGGCACATTAGTGAGAGAGCTCGCTTCCACCAATGTGTTCCAGGTTCAATTCCTGGTCTTGGCGTCATAATTGGGCTGAGTTTGTTGGTTCTCTACTCTGCTCTGAGAGGTTTTCGGGTACTCCAGCTTTCCTCTCTCTCCAAAAACCAACATTTGATTTGAGAATTGTAAAGAATTTAGAGAGTTGTAAAGATTTTGAATTGTAAATTGTGATTAATAAGTAATACATTATTATCTAATATTATTACATGTACTCATTCCTCAGTCAAAATTTATCATCTCTGGGGAAGAACTAAGGGGGAGGGGTGGGACAGGCAGGTGTGCATAAAAATGGGACGTCCATTAACCTCAACATAAAAGACACAACTTAGGAGGGAAACGATTTGTTTTCGTTACCTTCTGTAACTCAGACAATTCATCATCGTTAAATTCCTCTTTGTCTGCCAAAAGTTCTTCCTCATCCAGAGTAGTTTCATCATCAAGATCATGCACCATCATGTCGGCGGTAATTTCATATTCCTGGTCAGTTGAATCTCCTGAGGTAATTTGGCAATGACAATCAAGACGAAAGGATTATATTAACAGGAGCTTTCAAGAAAAGTGAAGATCGACATGTAGAATCACGCTCGTTTGCTTGTGTTAAGTTTAACGTTATTTAACTTCGATCAATTTTACAAACTTGTGTACATCAATCTGATACAAAATCTCACCTGTATCATCTGTAGGAGCCTTGGGTGACTGTATTAATTAAAGCAAAAATACTCAGTTAACGCCAGAAATGAACAACCAAAAAATTCACAACTTCCGATTTCGAAAAGTTGAAACACCGCTTCCGTTTTCAAGTGACAATTCCAAGTAAACAATGCATTTTAAAAACATCTAGCACCGCAACACTGTCATCAAACGGAAGAATAAAAAAGGGTAGATCTTCTTGCACTTTTTAGTAAAATTTGACTTCGTGAAACGCTTAAAGAAGATCTGAAATTAAATTCTTGTATCACGCAAACCTACCAATTCTGATGTCTCCGCCATGTTTAGTAAATTTCTCTGCGGCAAAGCGTCCAAGCATGCGTTATACAAAGCAACGAATTCTGGGAGAATAACCATAAAACCTTGCGATGGAAAGCGAGGCTTGGTTACCTAATAAAAGCTTGGTTCCACAGGTTCTCGTCCTCTTGAGACTAGAATATGGTTGGTGTTGTTGGATATTTCTTTGAAAATTTGTTGACTTTGAAGGAGTGTTACGATCTTCGGCTCAATAGGAATTCAGGTTAATCTTTGTAGTGTTTCCTGTTAATTAGGGTGGTGTGAAGAAGTTTGATTATCCAAAGTACGTGTGGTCTCCCTCCGGTGGATGGTGGTGTAATCCACGCAACTGGAAGAGAAACACAGCTATAGCTTTTGGAATCCTTCTGGGGTTGTGCATACCTGTTCATTTTATCAGTTGGTCTCTAGAGGTAAATGAACATTCAGCTTAATGGTAAAGATTACTAAATTTACAGATGTAAATGTGTTACAATAATAATACCGGGCAATACAAAAAATTCCCATGCCCCATATTTTTAGCTGAACTACTTTGCTCATCTTTGTAAGTTAACGGCGACCTTGGTTAGATTCTTGATGCTCCTGGTAAAAGTTATTATGGGTGACAATTTTAGTTGTTGAGAACTTGGAGTGGTTTTATAATATTTTTAGGCAGTGTAAAACCATAAAGATCCACTCCTTGGATGGCTCAGTCCTATGTTTTGAAAGATTCATCACTCTTTTTTTCTTAACCAGTTTGTAGATTATGACAGAACTTGACAATATCTTGCATGTGCACAGCCATTTTTAGCTGTGTGAGTATAACCAGAAGTCTGGGAACTCAAGTGTGTGTGGTTGATGGTACATGTATATGCCACTTAGCCTTACACCTACTACATGCAATGCTATGATTCTGGCATGACCAGTGAGTGTTTTGAAAAAAAAAAGGTATATACTCTGCAGACTGGTTTCTCAGGTGAAGTGTTGGTCAAATACTCCCTTTCTAATGAGAAATGCTAAACTTGGAAAAACTCATTATTTTATCACTTATTTATAGTTAGATCATCATCAAAAATTAGCTTTTCTTCAGATCCATTTTTAATCTCTCAGTGATCCTCAATAGAACCTTCCATGAGTTTTTGAAGAACACTATTCATCCTATAATATTACGACAGCCTAACTTTTCAATTCCCAGACACAACACAGTAACATATGCAAAACGTTCATTGTGCTATCTAGGACCCAATTTATGGAGCAAGTTGTGTATTTATTCTTTTATTGATTACTTTTCCATCAGAGGCGCTATGTCCCACCTTACAGACACATTCCCTCTCAGCGATTTTGCAAATATGCCAAGGTAAGTCAAAAGCAGTGTTACATGTTTTTTGAAGAACCTTTATTTACAAATGTTCTACAGTGTATGTATTAACAGAAATGTGATCACGACAAAAGGGTGCAAAGGTGGTCACCCAAAGCATACCAGCATAGTTTCTGAAGTTTGAGTCCAAGACATAAATTGGAAAGATTTTTGCACAGCCCCATATGTTAATTATAGATGTGTCACTGTCATACTAATCCTGTTCCGAAAACACATAGAGTTTGAGTTGCAAAATACTTGTATGGGGCTGTGAGGAAATCTTGCCTATGAATTTAATGTTGTACTTCTTTATATGTTAAGTTTAGGGCTTGGTGCAAGAAGGGTGTATTATTAGTAATAATAAATATTATTGATAATTTGCATAATTTGTAGAAGGAGAATCTAGGAAAGTAGACGGCACTCAGGAGGTAACAACATCATTTTTTCCCCTGCATTTTCTGTTTTCCTGGTGAATCATAGCCGGCGAAACTAGGAAAGTAGCTAGTGATATCACCAGTGGCTAGTACTTTTTGAATAGGGTTAAATGCAATTTAACTTAGTTAACGACTAGGAGTAAGTTGCTCTGTTTGTTGTGGTGTGGCATGGCGTTAGCGTGTTATAAGTATTTTGGGATCGTTGCCTGCTGCATTATTTAGCGTGTGCATGTGTTATTTGCATGTTGGGCCTCTCTGTGGCGTCTTTTGGCAGTTCGAGCGGTCAGCGGTTCGCTTTGCACATTATGCGTGTGCCTTTGCATGGTTTTGTTTAGCTCAGCGTTTTGGTGTGTTGGCGTTCGCTGGGCTTTCGATTATTTCCCCTCCCTCCTCTCCCTATTGGGGATTGTTTTTTCCATTGAACTTATGGTTCAGTGTGACGGGTGCTTGTTTCGGGGTCTGGGGTGTCGGGCGGGGATCGTGGCTGGGTTGCAGGTAGGGCAGGCTTATGGGGTGTTCCACTGACCGGGGGTTGGGTCTTCGGTACCAGTCCCCAGATCCTTGAGCACCCAATCTCCATTTGCGACACAGGCATTAACAACCCTGATTTGGCTGTATCTATTTTGTGGCCAAAATTTTGGCTTTGAGAAAAAGACATAAGGACTGTGCTGATTCAAGGCACAGGGTTCATACGGTTCCTGGAAATCCTGGAAAGTACTTGAGTTTTAGTCTAGTATTTTCCAAGACTGGAAAGTCCTTAAAAAAGAAAGGAGGTCCTGGAATTTCCTGGAAATCTGTAAACTCAAGTAATAAAGGGTTCTTGACAGAAATTTAGGAGCAACCAAATGGGAAGATCCAACGAGTGAAAAAAAAATGTGGATTATGTGTCTGGGAAAGAAACATTCTTAGGTGTGGAAAAGTCCTGGAAAATTGTTTCAGAAGAAGGGTATGAACCTTGTAGACAATAGTATATTGTGCAGTCTGTGTCTATGTAGCTTCCAGTTCTCAGTTATGAAACAGAAATCATTACCCCTTTTGGGGGTTTTATTCATATCTGCAGGAAGATGATCCAAGTTTACCAGATGACTACCAGCTTATCAAATGGTCCAAATAAATCGACCTCACTTATGTTATGTTTTCTAATTGTATTATAGCTGTTCTTTCCTCATCATGTTTCTGCATTTAAGTGGGTGTTCTCTTGAAAGTGTGAAATCTTCTCACCCTAAGGGTTTAGCCCTTTAAATCTAAGATCATGATATTTTTCAAGATGTTAACTTGTGTCAGAGAAATGAGTTTAAATTAAGAGGATGTTGCAGTGAAAAACTGTGTTATGAATAATGACGGATGTAAAAGGCAAATCAGAAACTGAAGTTCAACAGGCTTGGAGTAAGGGTGTTGGTTATTGTCTCAATGAAATGTGTGATTTTTATAATCATCAAGTTGTCTACTCTTTTATGACCACATTTACGTTGCTTGAGGCGGAGTTAGTATGTAGTGTTAAGGCCTGTTTAAACGGTTTCAACATTTGACCAACATTTGTTCAACAAAAGTTGAACGGATGTTGGTCAAATGTTGGATGCAAAAACAAAGTTGTGCAGAGGCCCGTTCGAACGGTTCCAACATTGTGCCAACTTCTTCCCTGTTTACGCAAACGATAGATGCCAGATTGACTTGATGTGAGCATGGGTGTGTTCTACAATTGTTGTACAGAAGTGTTCAAACGGCTTCAACACTATTCAACATTTTCAAGAACAAAGGAAAAGTTAAATCGATGTTGAATGAAAGTTTAAACCAATTTAAACTTGATTCAACACACTTTCAACAAGCTTTCAACATTTTTTACGCTTTCAACAATGTTGGACCACCTGTTCGGATGCACCCAACATTTAGTTCAACAAAGTGTTAAACGCATGTTGAAGCAAATGTTGAAACCGTTTAAACGGGCCTTTATCTGTGTGAATGTCCTAGCAATGCAACACTGCCAAGTTGTTAGAATATGCGTACTGTATCGCAGTTTTAGAAATGGCTCTTCGGGCCCAAAAAGCATACAGGACTTTTGAGAAATGGGCCCCTGGCCTCTAAAACTCATACTGGTTTTCAGACCTGGCCTGGCCAGTTACCAATTTCCCCACTGGCGTTTTGGTAACATAGTCAAGCTTGGCATCAGTGCCGAAGTAAAGAAGTTGTAAAATTCAGCTCAAATGATATATTTGTTACTTGTATAATTTCTCTATTATCATCTGGAGTTGAAAAGACAAATACGTTCATACACTCTCATGGTTCCCTTGAAAACGATACCCGATTTTAGACCATAATAGTCATAATTTATACCCGTTTTGAGACCAAAACGGTTCAAAAACCAGCCCTTTGGGGTGGTACATACCCTTATGGCTCAAATAGGGAAGTATCCCCCTGGAAGATTTTTTCGTGTTTTGCATTTTCACCACCAAAGCACTAGCTGAATATGAAATACATAGCCCTTTTTGTTACATTTTCAAAGCCTTAAATCAGCTAACATCTGTGTTAGCAAAATGAACAAAACCTATGGACAGGGTTGCTTATGCCTGGAAGGAATAGGCCATTTCCGAATTACCTTTAAGCCTCTTTTTCAAATCGAGTCTAGGTGCTCATCCTCTTATATGCAAATCAATGTTCATTCACACGCAATTTAACACATTTCATATGAATGAGAATTGATTTGCATATGAAAGGCTGAGCACCTAGACTCCCTTTGAAAAAGAGGCCTGAGGTAATTCGGAAATTGTCTATTTGGACTCGCAATCAGTCTGAAAAAGACCAACATAGGCGCACAGGATTCAAGCCACGTACCTCCATCAGCATCAACGACTACACCCTGGAAGTGGTAGAGCGCTTTACGTACCTTGGTTCCACATTCTCTACCAGCCTGTCGTTTGACAGAGAGATCAACTGGTGGAAAGGGGTAGCCGCAGCAACCATAGCCATGCTGTCGAAAAGGTTGGGGGACAACAGGATGCCCACAGAGAACACTAAAATGCGAGTCTATCAGGTCTGCACCCTCAGCCCTCCCCTCTATGACAGTGAGACATGGACCACATAAGACAGGAGCGTCGTCTGAACAGCTTCCACATGCGCTGATTTAAACGCATTCTTGGCATCACCAGACAGGACCACAATTCCCAGTATGTTCTCCATGCTGAGTCAGCGACGTCTTCGCTGGCTCGGTGTATGGAAGATGGGCGTATCCCAAACGACCTGCTAGACGGCCAATTTGGCACTGGTACCAGAAGTTCTGAACGCCCCACTCTCAGGTTCAAGGATGTCTGCAAATGTGACATGAAAAGATGGAACAATGACCTTGAACCCTGAGAGTTCGCAGCCGACGACCTCGATCACTGGCGTCAAACCGTGCAGAGAGAGGAGACCTCGCAAGCAGCAGAGAAACATGGGCGCTGCAAACAGTGTGCAGCTTTTGCTTCAGCTCAGTCTTCCTGCTTCATCTGCACCAACTGTAATAGTGACTGTACATGTCACTCTAGAATCGGGTTGTCCAGCCATACACTTTTATCTCAAACGGAAATTTTTCAACCTAAAAACAACGATCAACAGAAAAAGCTAGACGTTCAATTTTCGCATGCAAGCAATATCTGGACTTAAAAGGCGCGTTTACACGACAGAGCGAACATGGCACGGATCCGGCAAAAACTAGAATAGTCCCAATAGTTTTTGCAAAGAAACAGTGAACTTCTCTCCGTTCCGTTGCGAAATTGAGATCAGGAAATCATGATCTAAGAACTGAGACCGGGTAGACACTGTGTCCCTAAAATTTCCCGAAAACGCTAGAACATCTCGTCTATTAATATTGAGAACGAATTGTACTTCATCTTCGATTGTAGTCTTCAAAGTCACGCAAGAGAAAAATTATTTGACGATATCACTTATAAATACCCGATCTTTAATAGCCCCAATACAATAGATAAAACATTGTTTCTTTTCAATAATGTAGAGCATTCATTTCATTTTTGAAGGACTCCAGAGAAGAAAAACTAAGAATTCATAAATCATTGCTACTGATGATTTTCCGATTTCTCATTATGATTATTTATTTATATAGTATATATGAACTTATACTATTTGTTTTTTCTGTCTTTATGCAACATCATCTATGTAAATGGTACATGTACTGCGAAATAAATGTTGTCGTTGTTGGTTGTTGTCCTCACCTAATTTTACCCAGTGGGGCCTTTTGCTGTTTGCTCAGATGGAAAGACACCCAAAGGTCGTGGATTCAAATCCAAGTCCGAACCACAAACCAGGGTTCTAAAATAATTGGTAAGGTCATGCTGACTTTGTGCTCAACATCTGCCTGAACATGAGCCTCAATTCATGCCCAAGTTGTTCAAGTTGGGGATAAACCACTCTTCTGGGGATAAAATTCCCTTCTCCAAAGCATTTTTCCTGGTCTGGGTAGTAGATAGTGCTGGATACAGTAAATCGCGCTTTGAACAGACTTTGTGTCATGATCATTTGGTGCTGACATAAAGCCATTTAGCTCGTCTCCTTCACTTTGATCCACGTCTAGAAGGGTTGGGTGGAGCCTGGGCAATGAGCGAATAAATCCCGGAATAAATGCCTCAAATGGTTATGGTAGCGGAGCCAGGGGAAGGTTTGTGCACTAGACACGCTGGTTTTTTGTTTTTGTATTCATTTTTTAATTTATTTTTTCAAGCAGGAGAATGCCTGTTAAAAAGGAAATACCTGACACGAACGAGAAAGTCGGGACACACTGATACTCAACCTCGTCCCCAGGCTCTCTCTCCTCTGCCTCCCTTGTCGTTGTCCCAACGACAGGGAGGCAGAGGAGAGAGAGCCTGGGAACGAGGTTGACTGATACTTCGAGTGTGCCTTGTTGTTCTAACGGATAGTAGCGAGAGAGAAACACTCGAGCGCGCGGTAAAATTGCGGTAGGTCCCTCTATCACTAAGAAAAATGAGGGGAGAACATGATGTTGTAGAGAGATGAAGCAGGAAATGACACTGTGTCAACACTGTACTGGAAACATGCTGCAAGGCAGAATTCATGTTCGAGGTCACGCGCGACGCACATTGTAAACAAAATGATGTGGCCTGATCTGGGCCATTTGGTGTATGCGACGAACTTACGACAAGCCCACCATGCAGATGCAAACGTAAATCTTAGCCCAGTTTGTCGATCAAACATTTTTTGTAAACTTTTAACAATGTCAAATAAGGTCAGCCAGACCCACAAATTTCAAATCGGCCTTTCATCCGCGCATCTTCACGTCCAAATGCAAACTAGCTTTAATATTTCATACATCCTGTAATGGGGATTTTAGTTAAGTGTCTCAGACCTAGAGTATACTGATAGACGCTGCAAAATGTGCTTATATAACTGGAGAACTGACGGCTTCCTTCGTGATACGCACTTTTGCCAATTTCTTTCTCCGTTCCACGCAGTTCTTCAAAAGATTGCCAATTTCCGGTTCACCTCACCAAAATTTGACACGAATACCCCACAAAAAAACAAAAAACAAAACAAACCGCAGAACAAGTCGGGAAGAAACACTTCTTATTTGAATGTCTAAGAGAAATCGAGATATATTGCTCACGGCATATTTCTCAAGTGTTTTTTTTTTCTGATATTTGCCCTATTAGCCACTGTGCGTTTTGTCTGTTTATCCCTGTACAAAATCTGCCACGAAACCCCCCTTCTACAGTTGATGAGGTTGGCGACGTGCAAAAGAGCAATTGCCTGGGTCATCTTTTCTGGCACATATAACTTCGTGGTTAACTTTTGATACTCTTGGCGAAAACTCCGCGAAAACCACTCTATGTATACTCAGATCAAATATTCGCGTACGTGCTTTTGTTCCATTCTACCTGCTGACGTCACTCAAAGTGACACATCTTTGTCAACACCGACGAGGACAAAATTTCGTTGTCTTCCTCTCCTAACCCGAGCATTAACTTTAACTCAGCTTAAAAAGAACGTGCTTAACTATTCCACTCTTTAGTCATGCAGACATAACTCAAGAAGCAAGTTTTGATCGTCTGAAGTGGTAAAAAAAGTTAAGGTAAGTTGAGCATGAATTTAGATTCTGTTAAATTTGTTTAATATTCGACACCACAGCTTATTACAATTCGATGGCATCAAAATGTCCCATATTTTAATGTTTCTTTGCAATGCTTTTCCCATAAATGCAAGAATTATACATTACAAGACCCTTTTATAACCAACCGCTCGAATGTTTTGTTTAAAGTTAAAGAGACAAATGATTTTAAAGTCCATCGTCTTCCAGTATTAATCGAGTTTAGTGCCGCAAACGTTTGGAGAGACAATTTTGCATGATATTGTATTTTCTACAGGTTTTAATTTACGTGGCTGCTTACAGCAGTACGAATGTTCCACGATTCACTATTCCATCAAAATTTAACTTCATTTTTTGAAGTAAGAAAACGTGGTCGCACATTAATCCCTTGTTGACCTTTGTGGGGAAAGTTGGCTTCTTAGTGAAACCATTCCTTTGCAGCCTCCGTTAATTGTAACTATACGAGCAGCCTGTTTCTGAGCGTCACCAAGTGTGAGAGCTGATTTCCACATAAAGACAGAATATATCAATTTCAATTTTCCGAAAATCTGTTTTCTATCTGAACAACGCTTTCTAATCTTTGGGCTTTTTGTGCAGAAAAAGTTGTTTTATCTTAGCTTCGCCGCACAAAACTTGGCACTTCCGGTTAAACCTCAACTTTTCCACAATTTCCTGAACATTGTCGTGACAGCTTTGGCGTGCTTCGCCGCCAGTTTTAGCTTCAACAGTTATTGTTGTTTCGCTTACTTCCGTCAAGTCACGTGTCATCGCTGGCTGTTCAACACATAAGAAGTGAAACCAGTTGTTTATGGACGTACTTGACTTGAGACGGAGAACAAAACATATTCACTGATACGAATTTAGTCGATCAGTTGATGTTTTCAAAACTTATCTTTTTAGACTTGCTGTTAATTGATTTTTGTTTTAGTGTTATTGTTAGTTAGATATTCATTCTATTGAAAAGCGATATAGAGCTTTTGTATACACCGCTATAGAAATAAAGTTATTATTATAATATTTGATGCTCGTCTTCCAGCTAAACCATCATAATTTTTAAGATTTGGAATGTAAAGAGGTATATTTGAGAAATCCTGCGATCTTGGTCTGATATCGACGGTATCATTATAATCATCTCCAATATTTATTTGATGACAAAAAAGAGCATTATTTGAATCATAAGTTGGAATTTTCTCGCTTCCAATGTTTTGTGAAGGTGAAACTGGTCAGAAATATGTCCACTGGTATGCCGGAAGACGTACTTTCAGAATAACAAAAATGAATTAATGATAATTTCCATTTCCGATTTTCAGCAGACACGTCGAAAGAGGAAAACTGAAATTAATATCATCCAATCGAGACAATATTTTCATGTGGTCCTGTCAGCTATTTCGAGGATTGAAGGAAAATCTCCGGTAAGAGTTATTCTTGTCATTGATAATTTTAAAAAACTCAAGATCGGTCCAAACGTCGAACGTTCCATTAGATAAGCGATTACCGTTCGAAATGTATGCGTCTTTAGCAGGCGCTGCTGATTATCTGCGGAAATTTTCTTGTGCTAATATTCCAGTTGACGCAGAGTCCCTCTGCGGGTGCAAGGATCCGGATCAGTGAAATTCGAGCTGAAAATCGCTGTTGTACAAAGAAATAAACAACAGTCTCCATACATTTGGCGCGAAAAAATATGTTCGGATATCTGTCGGCGGACATTATCTGTTCCGAGAAGCGAACAGTTTTCCGAGAGGGAAGTTCGAAGAAAACTGTGAACTTCGAGGAACTAATATAATATCTAAGCCAAATTTAATTTTAAAGTCAAATGAAGACTATTGTGTTTATTATCCTTCACATATTTTTCGCAACACGTATTTGGGGAATAACCCGTTTTCAGTCACGTGATGCGCTTAGACCAATCGCGTGCGAGAGAAAATATCTGGTGGATTCAACAGCGTGATGAAGAAAAATTTAGACAAAGGCTGTTGTTAAAAACATGTAAAAACCTGAATATTTTTCTGATTCACACGCATACTTCAGTTTCCCGGCAGAAATCTCTCTCTGACGTTCCGTTCCAATTTAGAATGCTCTACAACTAAGATAAATAAAGCTTCGACGGTTGAACGTTCACATCCCAATACTGACCACCATCTTATTTCTCCTAACCATATCACTGGTTTGTCAATAATACAGGGGATGAGAATGCACGAAATGATCACCAGGAACCAACTGAGTTCACGTTTATGCATTTTCTCCCTACATGTTGCATACAAAATGTGTGAGAATATACATGTTGATATTGGGATAACAGGGTTAAGGTTCATGTTGGAGAAATCGGAATTTTGCTCTGAGTATATTCAGGTCTATGTAGCAAATACAACGGCTACTTGAGCTGCACATTGATATGTAAAATGTCATACTTTTCTTTTCTCGTGCCTTCTGTAAACATTAACGTGAAATAACCAAATTCATGATTATAAATACTCTATCAGTCTTCTTTCTCTGTTGCTGTCAGTGACCTCATTAGCCGGTATGTTTGAATTGCACCGTGTAACATGCGCGAAATGTCATTACTAGAACAGTTCTCAATGCTCTTGCGTCGTAAAATCAAACCAAAGCAATAATTGGTGGAGGTTTCGAAAAGAATCTACCAGCCTCGGGATCACTTTGGAGTAATTTCGTTCAAACACGACAAAAGCGTAGGCAACTTTTTGGTTAGAAGCGCCTCAAAACAAATGAGCATCCTTTAAATGCGCGCGTTCATGATGCAAAACTTGTCCTCTAATTCAAACCACTAGCAAAATATCGGGAGCTAAGCGATCTGTTCAGATCACCGATCGTTTCACGTGTATCCCCGCCAATGTCATCTACTGCATAACCTGTACCTTATGCATAAAGCTATACAATGGCGATATGGGAAGACGACTAAGCGACCGATTCCGCGAACACCTTCGCGATGTTGGAAAGAATGACAAGGACGCATCCAAGCCAGTCGCTCTTCATTTTAATCTCCCTAACCATTCCAAACAACACATGGCAATCTGTGGCCTTCCTCTACATCAAGGTACCATGGAAAGCCGTTTTGCGGAATTTTTCTCAGCGGTTGGAAAAGCGCTACGTTCGCTGGTTCAACACTCAGGACTGTATTCTTTCTGGTACTTTATTTGCCACATACGTTCAATCTGGTAACAAGTTCCATTCACAATTTTTTCACCGTCTTTTCACCGTCAAACTTAATACAAGTACAGCAGTTCTCTATTTATCCACCTTACTGATAAAAGCGGAAGTTTACACCCTCTTACGTACATCCTTATTTTCCCAATTATTTAATTTTGTACGTTGCAAGTCCATTGTTCATTTAGTTACATTTCCGAGTCATGCTAACCCAATTACATGATTGTCACACCCTGTATTTAGGACACGAAATGTCCCGCGTTCGTTCATTAGTCCCGAATTAACATTTGTTTCAATGCTACAATTAATCCTGTTTCAGTTTCATATGTTACTTAATTATGCAAGCAAATGTTCCACAACGAGTCGCAAGAATCTAGAAGAATTCAAATCGGCACCCTTGATCCCCATGGTATCAACCAACGCTTCAAGTAATGTATTCCTGTTTTTCACGTTGCCATGTTACTACCAATGGCATAGCTCCATCTCCTCTAAATAAACCACACACAAGCCATAATTCATCGATTCGCTCTGAGGAAGGGTCGACGCCTGAAACGTCAGCTTTTAGAATCCCTGTACGGTGATCAATTTACATTATCAACTTTGTTGATAAAACCAAATTTTAGTGAACAACTTACCCACCGATACAGCACTACAGTCTCTATAGAAACCACCCTGTTTATTCAAAGCAACAAATACTCTGACTGTGAACACTTTAACTTTGGTTGAGTGAATGTGCGCGCGGAAAAAGAACTGTTAAATTAAAGAGACTTGAAATTTGGCCCCCAACATATGCGCTACTTCCTATGGAACAAATGTTGGTCAAAAGAACCTTTACTTCTCCAAATTTAAACACTGCAAAATTTCTGTCTGAATTTGCAACGTTACAAACTCAAGCCAGACTTGGAAGGAATTTGGAACAATTTTCCCAGTGACTATGTTAAATGTCTTGACTGATATTTAAGGAGGCTGGAAAGGGTTTTTAACTGCACGCGCGCGCACAATCCACACACGCCATAACTAAGATGCACACGTCAAATCAAGCCCACCGGAAGTTAAATACTGCCTGAAATCGCGCGAACCGGAAATAAAAGCTGCGTAAAACATTTGTTTTTAGTTCAAAATTTTGCTCGGTGACCTACCTTGATTTTTTGCATGCACGTACCATTCACGATGGCACTTCGAATATAAAAGTTTCGGGGAAAATTATCAACTAGAATTTTGTGAGTCATGAAACGGTTTTTTTTTTAATATATTGAATTCTACTACATAAATTTTTTTCATACTGCCTGAAAAGGTAAAGAATTTAAGGAGCTTTCCAACCAAATATAAAAACGGCAGGTCACCGAATTAGTTTTTCAGATAATTTACAAAAACTGACATTTAGAGAACCTTTTTGTGGACCTTCGGCATTGCCATAGTAACTGATATAAAAGGAGCTTTGTGGCGTCATCAGTCAAAGTTTCAGGAATTTGTGTTTTTTTTATTTTTATTGATTAATAATATGGTTGATTGAAATGATTAGACAGTGGAATAAAACATAAATGACCTACTATGTTATAATCTGAACATCTTTGTGCCAGGACTTTCAAAGATGAGACGACCTTATCTGGAGTATATTTTTGCAAAGTGTGTCAGTTAGGCTGAAATTGTAGCCCACATTTCTTTAACGAGGTGTGAGAAATTGGTCTCGCAGGTGTGAGGCATGAGCTGGTGTGAGATCAAAGTTATCAACTAGCTAACAATGCTTGAGACTCACGCCTAAGGTGTGAGAGTTGGCAGGTATAGAACCGGGCCTTACAGTGTGTTGCTAACAACAAACTAAAACAAAACAAGCAGTTACAACATAGCCACCATACGAAAAAAAAAATGGACATCTTGACGTCGCAACACATGGAAATTCTTAACAAATACTTGAAAATTAAATCAAATACACTTGTTTTAGCAAGTCTGTATTTCAATTACTTAGCAAAAGTAGCGTTGATGTATATTTTCCATGGGTTTATCACCTGTGGGGTCAGTAAGTTTGGCTGCTGTGGCAGCCGCATAATTCTTGTTTGTCTGGTACCTCAAATGGGGCTTATCAGCAACAACAGATTCAAGAATGACCTCAGCAACTTCATCTGGGCTCTGGACCACTGTAGCAAAGGCAGTCTGCATTTTCTTGACACAGTTGTCTAAAAGTTGCTTAGTTTCGTCATCAACTGGAGGGCCCTCAACCTTAGCAAATGAGCCCATATTTTCCACAAAAGATGTTGCCACTGGTCCAGGCTCTATTAGTGAACATCTTTAGAAATATGATAAAGATAATGTTTAAGTATACTACAGGATATTCATAGTACTGTGTTTACCTGTGCGTAATGCATTCCAGTTGTGCGCCATAAATAATATTAGTTTATTACATGACTTAGGCAATCAGAGGGCCAATGACTAAAATCGACCAATAAAATTGCTCTGTTGCTAGTCCGATATTCTCTAAGTATTGGACTGGGTATTGTCCCGAATGATCCTATATTGTTCCCTTGTTGTCTTCAGTTGTGTAGTAAATCTCTTATTAACCAAGCTTGCTCGGGACCATACTGGGAGAATATCGGCCCTAGGTCTTTTTTATATGAACCTCGATGCACTCGGTCCATACTGTCAAGACCTTGAGCCAATATTCTCCCAGTACAGGCCTCACGCTTGGTTAATAACATATATATACCACACAAGTGAATAGTGCTTTTCGCATTGTTCTGATTGGTTAACCCGGAGGTGATTGGCAAAGTACTATTCTCCTCTGAGCAGTCAAAGAGAAACAAAACAGCCTCCCGTTTCAGGTTCTGAAGAGGGAATTATTTGAATAAACGCTAGTTATTCAGCTTGTGTGGTATGTACTACAACAATAATTATTAATCAAACACTATCTGGTTTAGTGGGATTTTCTAAACTGATGTCAGAAAAAAAAAAGCCCCCTTTCTTCACTTTGTCACCTTAGTAGGCCCTCTATCAGATCAAACCTAGACTGCATAACAAAAATTCCTGGAACAATGTTATGATGTGAAAAGTGAGAGTATAAATATGAATAGTCTTAGTACACTAACCTCACATTAAACGATTTGAGCATTGGAGCTAACGACTCAACAAGCCCTTCCACAGCAAACTTTGAGGCACAATAAACACCACAGAACGGAACTCCATTGATCCCACCCATACTGGTAACACAGATTATGTGTCCTCCTCTGTTGGACTTCATACAAGGAAGTACAGCCTTAGTGAGTCGTAACAGTCCGAAGAAGTTGGTCTCAAACACGTCTCTTGCTTTGTCCATTGTCTGAGCTTCTAAGGCACCAAATAATCCTACTCCAGCATTGTTAACTAGAAAGACACAAACATAATTCTATATCCGTGCACGCACGCAGAACAAATACTTTATTCGGGCCATGGTTCAGATGACTCCAATGCAAAGTGGCTAAAGTTTAAGTCTGCACTGGAGTTCTTTAGGTTCCACTTTTTGTTAAGTGACAGCTATTTGCTCTTGTTAAGCAATTTGATCACACAGGAAGTAGTGTAGAATTCATGATCGCTTATCTGTTGGCAACCTTTGCAAACGTTAGCATTTTAAAAAGTAGCCCCGAGTAATGCACCAGTCAATGTAAATCCCCCCCCCCCCAACCCGGGAAAAGCAGGGACATTAGCGGGACAAAATCCAACGTGTGACATTCATAACTGTCCCGGTATGCAGGGTCTTGGACGAGATTTTCTTCTTCGGTACCGAAAGTGGGGAAATCTGCCAAAGGTTGGAGTGAAGAACTATATTGCGAAGAGACTGGGACCAAACCTAAAAGGGACTAAATATGGCGGAGAGAAATGTGAGTTAAACATGTTTCTTCATAAATCTGTTTTATCCTTACATCTTGCTTGCCATCCTTCTCTTAATACATTGCTAAAAATATTTCTTGTGAAAGCTTGATACACTGTTGTTTCTGTATATACCTTTCCACGTAGGGGCTTTTTAAAATTTCTTCTTTAATATTTATGTGCCATGTGATTGCGTTGTTTTGATTCGCTTGGTTGATCATGCGTTCACACAAAACTGATGATACACGGTACATGTATGTTATTCAGGCCCTCATTGAGTTCGGCGAAAGCCGGAAGATCATTCATTCCTGTTGCTGGATTGACGCTTTCAAACGCCTTTCCAGCAATGAAGCAAGCATTTTCCTTAGACAATTAATTAACTCAGAAGATGCATAAATCATTAAAGACACTGAATGTTACTTTGCTGTCTCATTTATTTTCTTATTAGTGATGTTTTTGACCACACTCAAATAGACCTTCACTGGCTGGCAGGCGGGGACAAGCAAGGACATTGGAACGAAAACATTGCCCTGGGGGCGGGAACATTGGCTCACTTTCGCCAGTCCTTTTGTCCAATTCCCCGCCTATTCCCGGGTTGGGGGGTGGGGGGGGGCGGGGATTTACATTGACTGGTGCATAACTGTACAATAACAATATTGATAAGCATGTGAGCTTACTTGACGAATCAGCATATTAGCTGAACAAAACATTGAAAAAAAAGCACTTACTGAGAATATCAATCCGTTGATGAGTCGCCAGTAGCTCTTGCACAACATCGTTCACGGAGTCCTCCGAGCAAACATCCATCGCTTTTATGATAAGCGTCTCGCCGAGAAAATCTTTCCCCTTCTCCTCCAAATCACCTTTCTTTGCGAGATTTCGAAGCGTAGCATATACCTTAAAGCGCTTCTCTTTATCACTAGCCAACAAAACAGCCGCAGATAGCCCTATACCACTGGAACAGCCCGTGACGAGCACAATTTTGGAAGCCATGTTGGTGTTAAAGGTACGCCCTATTGTACAGATCGAATATCACGCGTTGTCACTCAAAGTCACGCAATCAAAATCTCGATGGATTCTGTAGCGAATGATGAGGGTCGTACAGGGGGGGGGGGGGGGGGTCTCTCGCACGGTTCACGAACAGAAAAAACAGCGAATCACGGATCACGGATATCAAAATTTCATTTTCCCGAATCACGAAAATAAGCAAGTCAGGTACTTTTTTTTAATAACCTTTTCTTACGCTAGAAAACTGAAAAGGCTAAGTAAAGGCTGCCTATCGGAAATCACATACCTAAAATCACTCTCGATGGACGACTCTGACCATTCGTCCAGTTCGCGTTGTAACTGCCCGAACAAACACCAAATCGTCTAAAATCACGCAGAATAGAGCGGTAAAATCACAAATATGTCAAATATCGGTTAATAATTCAAGTTATTCACGGGTCACGCAAAACCTTAAGGTCACGGATCACGAAGAATAATTTATTAAATTCACGTTTCACGGAAAATGAAATCAGCTAATCACGCATCACGAGAATATCCCTGTACGACCCTCAATAATCTTCGGCGTTCATACGCCTTGAAGGGGAAGGAAACGGAATTTGCGATTTCGAATTACGAAGCTCGGGGGAAGAAGGTAAGGGCTCGTACACATTAGGTTGAAAAGATTTTTTTGGCTCTAACAAAATCTCGACAAATTTTGTCTCCACCAAATTTTGAAATTGCTAATACGCACTTAAAAACACCAAAATATCTTACAGTTTTGACGCTTGACAAAACTTTATCCTGCTCTAAGACGACGCTTTTGAAGTTTGGTACGGCTTGACTGTTTGCATGAGGAACTTTGCTTTGCGTGACATTTCGCGTGACGTTTATTATTGATTTTAATAGTTTATATTACACTTTCTGTTAGACATGTTACATCGCAATTTGAGCAGCTTGACGTAGAAATCCGTTTTCAGTTAGTTTTACACGTCTCGGTATGGACAGCTTTCCCGTTTTTAAGGTTTTACAGATTAATTGAACTCTGGAATCCCGTCACGAAGTGAGTCAGTTTTAAAGTTGGTGTTTTCCGTTGTCTAAGGCTTTGTTACTTTAGTTGTTTCCTTTGATTTCTCTTAGTGTAATGGTAATAGGACTGAGTGGAGTCCAATTCGGTCTGTAATCATACGAGTGATAACTCTTTCGCAATCATTCCAATTTGTTTAACTTGGAAAATGCTGGCGAACTTTCCTGGAATTAAGGTTGTTTACCATTTACATGGGAAAAACTGGTTGGCAAAAATCCCAGTGAAAAATTCCGTTCAGGATTGGCGTGTACCATTTGCACAACCCCTACTAAATAACACGTGGCACGCATCAAAATTGGAGTAGGGCTGGTGAAAGTCGCAAATGGTAAACACATTTTCTGTTCGGAAATTCCGGTTAGAAATTTTGGACTACCTTTCAAGACGTTCCGAAAATTTTGGAAATTTTCCGGTCGGGAACACCAAAATAGCCTTACCATTTACATTCTAACTGAAATTTCCGAAATTTTTTGGTAATTGGTAAGCAACCCAAGTTACTATGAACGACGTCAAAGTAATGAAAGAGAAAGATTTTACCGTCATACGCTCACGTTCTCTAGAAAACCTAAAATTTGGCCATTTCACGTTGTTGTTTTGCAGAGGACGTAAAAGAAGTGTACCAAAATGCAAAACGCATGGGCAGAGTCATTATTTTGCTTATTAAAGCCCGGTGCCCACTTGCAACGCAAGCATAAGCAAATGCACAAGCATACGACGATTATGCTTATGCCTATACCAACCATGTCCTCACTGGAAATAACAGCGACTTAAACGTAAGTACAAGTACAAGAAGAACGCAAAGGTTTGATATTCTTATGCTTAGCCTTATGCTTATGTCATGGCCATCCTCACTAGTACATAAGCTTATGCTTGCGTCGCAAGTGAGGACTGGGCTTAAGCCTATTGTTTTGTGGCGTTCTCGTTGTCGTCGCCGTCCTCGTTTCTTAAACTCCCTCCCTAATGACGCGTACTGTCCAATAACACTGTCCAATTTGGACAAAAATCATAGCTGGTGATGGCCAATCAGATGCGAGAACTTTGTTATAGTTACGATTACTAATCGACCGCATGTCATTAACAATTGTGTAATTACCGCGTGGTTTACTCAGTTAAATCTATTCGTGTTTCTAGGTTGATACGATGTATTAGGCCCTTTATTTTCGGTTAGTTGCTATTGTTTAAGTATATCATTTGCTGTGTTTATTTCAGATCGAATAAAAATCTTGTAATTTTATACGATTCACGGGAATTCAGAGTTAAGGGCATATTGGCCGTTTTCGTCCGACGGACCATTGAATTTTGGTGGACGAAAAACGCCGTTCGCACTTGCAGAACGGAACTGATAGGAGATATTTTTGTAAAATAAACAAAAATTCGCCAAGTATGGGCCCTAGGCGAATGAGAGTCCGAGGGTAGCGTGACAAACTGGAAGCGCGAGTGTTGATGGGAAAATAATTTTAATGCTGTCACTAGATCTGACAGTTTCTTTCTAAACTTATGATAACTGTGCAATTGAAATAATATCATACAATACATACATACATACATCCTTTATTTGTTAATGCAGGTCAGATTAAGGCAGCATAAAGCTGATGTGGACCTACAGTAAACATAAAGCTAACTAATGGAAGGCCTAACAATGGCTAACAATGGAAGTTGTAAACCTTGCGTTTTGATTGGTCTACATGAGTGGGTCTGAGTGCGATTGAAGTGAATAGACGCGCAAATTATGACGTGAGTTAAAGAAAGTAAACATCATCGAACAATCGAATAACGAACTTCTTTCTTCTTACAACGTTTTGATGCCACCCCGATGCGTTATATAAGTTCGTACTACTAAAATGGAATCGATTTGTTAAATATGAGCCATGTTTAGTGGTAGTTGCAGGGCACTGCAAGGTCTACGAAGTGGTATTGCAAATCAAATTCATTATCAGAGAAAACAACGAGATATGACCGGCATTGTTTAGAATTGGGGGTATACAAAGGTATAGGAAAAGAAGCGATCTTAACGAGTTTAGTTGAAACAATCTTGATTCGAAGTTCACTGAACAAGTTATTTCGATGTTTTATTACAGTGTTGTAAACTAGACGCTGAAAGGCTTGTTGTGTAATGAAACTATTCTTCAGGACACCGGGGCCGAAATCGAATTGGAAAGCTCGTTTGACCTGTTTCTTCTACCCGCGTATTCTATATTTGCAGTTCATATGGTTGTTCCATCCATCCATGACATCATGAACCTATCCATGACATTACCCATCCATCCATCTACCCTCCCGCCAACCTGCCGCATCTTCTCGCCCATTCCACCCATCCATCCATTCATCCATGACATAACGAACCTATCCATGACATTACCCACCAATCCATCCATCCACTCGCAGTCGGTTTCTCTCTCTGCAATTTTTCTCTTAAAATATATAATCTCTCTGAAAGCTCACCGGAAAAAAAATGGAAGGAGAAAATAAGCCGCGTTGTTTACCCAACCTGCGCACTGAGATGAAAACCCGATGGATTTTAGAGAAAACGACTTGAGGCATCGCCACCATCCATCCATAACATCCACCAACCTACCGAGCCTGCGTGGCAGGCGCAAAAAGGGGGAGAGAAACACGCGCGTGAAACGCGTGATGGGAAAAAAATGGAGGGAGCGCCTGCCATAAAAGCCCAGAGTTTTTTCTCCCCTTCCCTTTCCCTCCCCTCCAGTTTCCCTCCCCTTTTAACGCCTGTCAAGCATGCGGGCTACAAGCTACCTACCCACCGCGACCAACCAACCAACCAATCAGCTGCTTTGAAATCTGTTCTCTGACTTCTCTTCTGTCTCTTCTTCATGTGGTTGATGATTTGCGAAGCACATTTGATATTTTAGCCAATGGCTGGTATAAGACTCAGAAAGATGACTTGCCAAAAACCTCTCACAGGGAAACACTTGTAAAATCATCGGTGATAAAGCACGCTTGCTGGCTAAAAGCAATAAAACTGACTTTGGCCTAGCATACAGTTCAATGGGCCTATATGCCTTTTCTTTTGTTTGTTGTGCCAATAATGATGCTGTTGGTGAGAGTACTGAGTAATAATTGACAGATTTAATGCCAGTAAATTTTGTATTTCTAGGGACTACAGGTTTGGGCCGAACCCCTGAATCTGAGGGTCGGGACATTTGACTTAGCTTTAACCGTTAGTGGGGAATTTGTACTTATTTGAATAATGATAACATCCCTGGGGTTGGGCATTTGAACAGAAAAAATGAAACGAGGTCAAATCCCCCGCCTATGCCCGGGCTTCCCCCCCCTTCCCCCCCCCCTGCAGCTTAACATGATTGATAGGTGCATTACCTTTTAACGATATTAAATGAGCAAAGTTTTGGTTCCGTTCTGGCATAAATCACATATGAACAATATGAGTTGCTTTTCGTGTTACACACGAGATAATATTGAATAATTGTCTTGAATGTTTAGCTTATCCCTGCAAAAAGCGACGATGATTGAATGTTTTGCGTGACTTGTGTGTGGCGCACGTGAGTCAACTTTAAAGGCCGATACACACGAGGGAGCTTGCTCCCGCAGCATGCTCCTGCAACACGCTCCCGGAGCAAAGCTCCCTCGTCTGCACCAACGATTTCTGGCGAAAAAATTTGTTGCACAACAAAACTTTTGCTCCCGAGTTCTGCTCCCTCATATCAAACTGGTTTGATATGAGGGAGCAAGCTCCAGGGGCAAATCTGCTCCACGAGTCTGTTTCAGGAGCAAGCTCCCTCGTGTGTACCGGCCTTAATGGCAGATTAGATTTCAGACGTTGTTTAAACAAACAACGACTGCAGTTGGAATTACGTGCAGATCTAGCAGCTAGTTACGAGGTCGTTTCTTCCCTGTATGGACTCTCTTAGGCAACTGGTAGATCTTCATGATACCATGAAGACTGAAGAGAAGTACATTTTGGCCTCCCAAAAGGGCCGCTTCAAGCCCAGACTATTTATTGCTCGATCAGAAGGGCTTCGGTGAGTAGAAATTTGATCTAACGAACCCTTTCTTTAGTTTAGCACCAATATTCAACTTCAGGTGAACCGATCATAGCGTTTGCATACCGTAGAACGAAAACTATGTGTGGGAGTTTGGAAAAAAACGTTAATGGGCTTATTATACCCAAAGCTTCACTGAACTGATTTGTTCCCGTTGCCAGCGAATAAACGCGTCAGCTAATGGGTTATCCGTTATGGCTCTTTGAAAGCGGAGTGTATTTTTGCGTGTGAGATTCGCAGGGAAATATCAGCACATAAAGGCTGGATTGTGAGTTGATTAAATGAGCGACATGCCTTCCCTCCCGGCTAAAAGCAAGATACTTGAGAAGAAAAGGTATGGCATTTGTAAAATGGGTTGTACCAGCCGAATCAGCTCTTACGATGGGGATTGTAAAACAGAGCTCAAACTTGGGCAATGATTCTTGGCATTTAAAAATTGAAGTTTCCCAACGACCATAATTGGATTATGAAGTTCAAGCAAGTCGCTCCCGTAGATCTTCCTTGTTTGCGTTTTCGCAATTTAAGCCGCTATAACATCTGCTTCCGTAAGCATGTCAATATTACGCTACAGGATAAAGTTGTTTTGTTTGTTTGAAGCGAGCATTGGCTAATTGAAGCGTATGTCAGGGCCACTGACGTTATTCGCTCGTGTTTGCGAGACTCATGTGTTTTGAAAGATGCCATTCGGTCAATGCTGTCTCACGCATATGTGGAAAAGACAATTGTGATTTCTCTCAACCGGCGTCGAACCCATTAGTTGTAATACTTTACCCTTGCTAAATGTGACAAATGTCTTAATTATACTGGTAGGATCAGAATGTCGAAAGCCGGTCCCGGGTAACCAGCATACGCACGCGATAACAGTGCAGTGATAAACTGAGATGATAAGTTTGAGTTTTGTTATTTGGACGTCCCAGACAGAGGCAGTTGTAACCATTGCTGTTAAACTAAGATGACATCACATGTTAATTTTAACTTACGGGGGAAAATTAAAGCTTGAGGGATTGAAAATGATCACTGTTTGTCGACCTTACCTTTACCTCGTGACCTGCATCTGATCACTTAAGTTGACCTTTCATTTACCCTTTTGCCTGTTACTGTCACGTCAGTGTCACTTGCACGTGATTTCGAGTAGCTCAAGCCTGCGAACTTGCCCAACGCTGCGCAGGAAGATCGAGCAAGCGAGCGGGAGAACGATAGTGACTGTGGTGAGCAAAAAAATAGGGATGAAGTGGGGAGGGGATGGCAGGGGGGGGGAAGGAATGGGCGTTCGGTTATTGAATTGGGATTGAATGCGAGCGATTCCCTCCCCGCTTCTTCCTTATTTTCTGCTCACCCCAGTCACGCTCGTTCGCGCACTCGCTTGCTCGATCTTCCTGCGAAGCGTTTGGCAAGGAATCGACTGCTTCGCAGGCTCAGTAATACACCTATCAATGTAAAGCCGGAGGGAAGGGGGAGGGGGGATTAACGGTAGTCGCAGTCATACTTCTCATTGTAGCCCACGTTGACAGGTCACTTAGTAAGCCGCAAGAGAAGCCTGGAAACTAAACTGTCTTTTGCAGCCACTGAAGGGGACTTAGAAAATGCTTGAAATAGCCGTAAATGTCTCTAAAATTTGACCAATTTTTCCTATAGGCCTTACTTCCAGTCACACTAATTATCTGCTGAATTTTTTTACCTGGGGTGTAGCTTGATCTATTATAACGTTGCAGTGGCCATTTATTCGTAAATTCTTTTGCTTTTATTACGCAACTCTGGCCCAAATCGGGTAAAGAAAGCAACGCCTCTATCGCCTCTTCCTGGTGTAATGGTCATTAATATTCTCTGCCGCTTTTAGTAACGGAAGTGTTGTGGTATTTTAAGATCAGAGACTCCCAAAATAGCATATTGAGGACTTGTCTATTAAAAGTAATAGAAAAGAAAACAAGGCGGCAAATGGTAGTGTCTTCTTATGAGACGTAAAATTAGTATCTAATAATGAAAGGACGTCAGTCATCGGCCCGCCTTTAGTCTCTTTACTTTGCGTTGTTTAGCAGCCGGGAATCGACAAAAGAGACTTTCACTTTCTAATAAAACGGAAAAGTACCTTCGAAGCACTGATGAATGTACTCTCACTTACAGTAGACTCCCATACTCTCCGTTTTGGGTAGTCGAAATCGAAAGTCGAGTCTCTCTTCTGTAATTTAAGTTTCAGGAAGCATTGTTTTTCATAGGCGATTTCTTGAGCATATGCTCTCGGATAAAAACTTCAGTAGAGGAGACCCAGGACAGCTTTGCCTTCAGCTGGCTGCTTCAGATGGGACTCAAATGTTCATGTCACTATGTCACCCATGTATTGATGTTATCAATAATTATCCTCGACGCAAAAAAAAACCCTAAATGTATCAGCGATTAGTGCACTTGGATCACAATGATAATGATGACAGTGATGATGATGATGACGATGATAGTGATTATGATAATAACAGTTTGGGAATTTATGAAGGAGAAGGCCCTAGCCTCTTCTCCGAGAGCTTAGTGAAATCATGTCTCGCAAATTGGAGAAGGAGGACTTCTTAGACAGAAGTGGGTGGAGGTTTCTTAAATATTACTAAGAACCCACGTGTTAATTTTGACATTGTGAGGGAAACCAATATATCCTCCCATGACAGACAAAGTTGATCACAACTTTTCATGTATGTCTTGTTTACTTTATTAATGGAAGTATTAGCTGGTCATCTGTTTTCATTTTTATCCTCTTGTCATGAGACATTTGCTGTTGTGAGGTTAGAGCTGGTATCGCCATCATAGTGAGAATGTGATGCGGAAATTACATTTTCTGCTCTGAGAGTATTGAAAGACCTTTGAGTAGGGTCAGAAGTCTTCTCCGTTTTGTTAACAACTAGATCATTTGCTAACGTAATTGTAGAGTTTTGATTGGCTTATCCATCATGGTATATGAGCTATTATAACATGCTCTACAATAGCCCTGTATAGATTGTGCTCGGTAAATTTACGGTGGGTGAAACAAGAGCCGAAAAACCGGATGCTCTCGCAGACTATTACAAATATGGTAACTGTACGCCTCAGCTTTTTTGTTTACAAAGTAAAGTAGGGAAGATTTATCCATAATTTGTGGGTGCTTTTAATTGAAACAATAATTCCACTCGGGCTTGTTAGATTTGAGATGATAATAGCCAACACGCCTTGTAGGCCTTCCACCATACGGCGACCATATTAGTGTACCAGGCTAACCTTCTGGGAATTGAACTCTATTTTTATGCAAGTACTTTCTTTTGTTGCATTAAACCAATATGGCCACTGGTCACATGAGTGAAAACGCTCTATAATTATAATATGCCATAGAAAATACAGCCAATCAGAATGAAGGAGAGCATTGTGTATTCTTCGGTATTTCTACCGAAGCTTCCCATTATGCACCGCATTGATTGAGTAGGGCTACGTATTTTTTCTGCCATGGTATAAAATAGTTATGTAATATAGTTGTGATTATGAGGGCAGAGTTTTCTTGTACATGCGATACTGGCATGGAATATCCCACTTGTAACTTTATTGTCTTTGTATATAAGAAAACTACAAGTGATTGGCGGGATAACGGTAAACCACTCGAAACCTTTGCAGCCAGTATGTATCTGGCAGACGGAAGGGTAGTGGATGGAATTAAAAAACGGCGAAACAGAACCTTCAACGCTTCTTCCAGCGTTTTCCGATAACATTTTAAATTACGGATTCATAAGCCGACGTCAGACTTCGTGTGAACCATCGGACGTTATTATCGGACTTTTCATGTCAAACAACCGGACGTCCGGCGTCCGGCCTCAAACAAAACCCCTGTTCTTCGTACGTTCAAAACGCTGACAAGACCTTGTACCTATTACGTTATTAAGGAGGTGTTATAGGTGAACTTTTGGGAAAATGAGGTGAATTGAGATTAAAAGAAAGAAAGGTAGAAAAGGGTATACACTTAAATCAGTCCGTCCAGTAACGGGGTCAGGGGCACCTTGTTGTGACGGCGCACTTTCTGGTCTTCGTCCAAAATTTTAATTTTCGACCACCTTAAAATAAAATATTTTCCAATTTTCCATATTTTTCGACATTCTACCAAACAACTCTTCTTCCTTCCAAACATTCCAAAAATTATCC
>OX419347.1:9597164-9599664 GCA_948470475.1 Galaxea fascicularis
AAAAGTACATGTAACTATCAATCAGTGTCTGGTTTTGAGGTTCCTTGATCTTAAGGCCTCTTAAGATATCCGACACATTGAGCAGAGTGTTTGAAAGTTCCTTGTTACCATGGTAGTTGGTGAACTCTGAAAGCTCCTTGGTCAAAAAAAACTTGTTGGAACGTTACCTTTATATACACTGTACTGTTCAGACTCAAACACTGCTTTTATCTACATGTAGGTCAGTGTGTGGTTAAAGCATTAAAACTGAACCTATTTCATTAGAAATTTTCTTGATGTATAGTTCATTGTCTGCTTATGGGAGGTTATTTTAGACCCTGTTGACCCCAAATACGTATTCGTGTCTGCTTACAATGGTGTCGACTTAAGGGAGGTTAAAAATGTAGTGTTTGAGAGGAGAAATCACCCGGACTACTGTTTGGTGTCCACCATGTCCGCTCACAAGAGGTGTCTGTTAGTCTAGGTTTGACTGTGTATATATTTAGGCAAGCCTAAAAGAGGAGCTCCACAGTTCTTTCCTTATTGTATGGCATTTACAGATAGACTACAGTGTAATATCAATGCCAGGACTTGAGCCAGGACTCTAGTTACAAGAACTTCTGTATTGTGATTACCGGGTATACATTTTTTACTGTATTGCTGTAGAACCACAGCCACCATTCAATTAAGTGCAAATGTGCATTTTTGAAATATCATCGGTCTCTGTAGGTAAATTAAGGGACTACATGAGCAAGCATAAACAACAAACAAGCTTTTGCTTCATCACAGTTTGATTACATCTCAATACAAATGGTGTAAATCACTAATTAAAATTAGATTAACAGTCCCGGTGTCCCACTTTTAAATCCAACATCACAACCAGTTATTCGCTTTGGCTGAGTCACAAATTTTCTAACATATATTGGGGAGATTTTAACCTCATCAAACTGAAATATTCCACAACAAAACAAAATGGCAAAACCCCAAAGTGGGTACTCTTCGACACCACCCAACAAAGAAGTTGAAGGAGTACTTTGTTCACCATGCTTTGACTATTTTATGGTGTCATGAAGATGATAGAAAACTGCCATCAATGTCCTTTTTACAATAGCACCGAAAAACAGTGAGTGAAATTGACCTAAATTAGAGAATTTTGATAAGCAGGATAAGATGCAACTTTTGGCAAAGTTTAAACAAATTCTGTACATGGGGTTCAGAGCCACCTTAAATTTTCGAAAATTTAAGGTGGCTCTGAACTCAATGTATGGAATTTATTTAAACTTTGCCAAAAGTTGCATCTTATCCTGCTTATTAAAATTCTATAATAAGAAAAAATTTCACCGTGCCATTTTTGAAATATAAGCGCTTAAAGCTGAAATTAAGGGTGTTTTTAACAGGTCATAGTGTTGCTATGGTAACCTGTAGTGTCACAAAAATAATACCAACGTATTCACAAATGATTGGGCAGTTTTTTGATACCATGATTATAGCATCAACTGTTAATGAGTGGTAATAATGACCCATCAAAATCTACGTCTTGGAAAGTGCTGGAAACTGTTTTGAGCCACCTTAAACTCTTGTTTAGAAGCTAGTGTTTATATAATGTTTGTCTCTGTTGCAAGTATGTATGCTAAAATATTTTTTAAGGAACTACAATAGGCTTACACATATTACTCAAACTTTGCTAGCAAATGGAGAGACTGTTCAATATCGTTATTGTGAAATCTCTCTTTTGATTATTGACTTCTTGGCTGTTATGACAAGGAAAAAGATGTTTTCACTGCTTGTTACACTCTGGCAGTCTCTACATGTTTATATAGTTAACAATGACCCTTGAACTAAAAATTAATCAATGGTATATTTTTAGAAATGAATTTATGCACACTGAAGAAAAATTTCTGTAATAGCCATAGGTATAATTTATTGCATAAGGCGAATCTTCACGTTAAGACCAGGCTGTTGCATGACTATCGGAGTTTCGAGTACCTGGACTCCACAATTGTTAACACGAGAACTGTCAGGTTGATCTCTGTTTATCGTCCACCTCCATCGCCAGCAAATGGCTTAACTGTTGATATTTTTCTTGATGAATTTGGCACCTTACTTGAAGAGCTTGTAGAGACTGATGCTGAGCTTCTCATTGTAGGCGATTTTAATTTTCACATGGATGATCTGACTGATGTCAATGCGATCCGATTTGGTCGTTTGCTTGACACATTTGATTTACAGCAACATGTGAAAGCCCCGACTCATCTCTATGGCCATAATTATACTCGATCTTGTGATCACCAGGTCTGCTGCAGTTCCCCTGGTGTCTAATTTTTGCGTCGCTGAGCAACCAATCTCTGATCACAAAGCGATAAGGTTCAACCTGACACTTAGTAAACCACCTAACATACGTAAAACTGTTGTTTCCCGGGCACTTAAGAACTTGGATGTTGAAGCTTTCATTGATGCTGTTAATCTCGGGGGTCTGTTGGATGATAATCTGTGTTTGGCCTCTGCCGTATCTAGATATCAG
>OX419347.1:9602164-9612164 GCA_948470475.1 Galaxea fascicularis
TGTTAATAGTTATACATTCTAACTTTTTGAATGATAAATGAACCTCCTTAAATCCTCGTTTGTTGCCCTGTACATGTAGTAGGGAGAAATAAATTGCTAAAATATCAAGCAAATTCATCTTCCAAGTCTGATCCTCTCCTTCATTCTCTTGACCGCTCTGTTTTATAAAGTGCTATTATTACAAAGAGAAATTTGATGCTGATCACTGTTGGGTTAAAAGGATTAACCCATGGCCATTCCATTCAATAAAATAAGTTTCTTTATGAACTGTTCTTTATCTTTTGCCTGCCAGGGAGATAATGGTCCGGCAAAATGAAGTTCGTTGGAGCAGAAAGTACAGTGATTTACCATGTGATAGAATTGTACCACCAAGCCATCAAATCTATGCAGCAGCAACTGGTCCAGGTGAGGGAGTTCAAAGCATTGTTGTGGAACCTGTATCACCCAGCAAAACATTCAAGGGTTGTAAGCCATTTGGTAGTTGGAGCAAGAAACATCACAGAGCTCATGGCATTGGAACGTCACTGTATGACTGCGACCCAGTCACTAACATTACAAATGGGGACCCAGTGGCTGATGTCTATGCAGTGGTTGCAGCAGAAAACAGTTGCATTCTTGCATTAGCAGATGGTGTGAACTGGGGCGAGAAATCAAGGCTTGCAGCTCGCTGTGCCATTGCTGGCTGCCTACAGTATTTAAGCAGTCATTTGTATACAGCAAACACGACACATGACATTATGAGCTCTCTCCTCAAAGCATTTAAACATGCACAGGATTGCATCTTGCAAAAGAATGCAACAATGACCACACTGTGTGTAGCTGTGGTTTGTCAACTTGAAGCTAGTGATAGATGGGGTTTGTGTGTGGTCAATGTTGGAGACAGTCTGGCATTTACATATAAAAAGAGCAAAGGTGTGCAAGAGGTGACTATTGGCTCACACTATGACAATGAAGAAAGAGACATGCGGTGTCCTGGAGGATCGCTTGGTCCTGTGGATGGGTACAACCCAGATCTGAGTAATCTCACATTCTCTTATACAGTTGTTGATTGTGGTGACATTGTTTTTCTTACAAGTGATGGAGTATCGGATAATTTTGATCCCATCGTAACACAATGCAAACACTGTGAGATTCCTGGCCTCAAACATTCCAGTAGCCTGGACTCTGTGCTGGATGTGATGTCAAAGAGCAAAATTGCATCAAAAGAGTTCAGTGATTGTACGTCTGTGGGTCATAGTAGTAAAAGTGACGATGATATTCATCAGAATCAGATGTATGATGTCCCCATCGCAAGGCACAGGAAGATGCTCGATACCATGACAGAGGTGGGTAGTGGGTATGGCGTACTCCTTCATTGCATTGGTTTTTACATGCCCAAGTCTACATTACTGGTAGTTCTAGCAAAGTTGTGTGCTCTCTTTAATGAGCGCACACCTTGAGGTGTGTTTCTCCCCCATTTGCGACTAAGTTGCAAAGACCAGCAAGCATATGAATGCAAATGCAAGCTACATGGAGCCCCTGGAGAGGGCTCAAGGGTGCCCCTGAGCTGTGGGTAAAGGCAATCGCTGACCAACATTGTCTCATGTTAACCTCACTTAAGTTAAGTTTTTCCACTGTAAGGATTACTTTGAAGCACTTTGGTTTGATAGCCTCTGCTAACAACAATGATTTAGATAATCTAAAACTGTTTTGTGAAGTCTCTTAAGCCTTGTGCTGCATTATAAACCAACTGGTACAAATAACTTGACACAGAAATCTGATTGTGTACATTATGTGAGTAAATTGTACAATAATTATGTGAGCATACCCTCAGAAATATGAACATTTGCCTGAATTTTTTTAAATTCGAGTTATACTGTAACAAGTGAAACTTCTCTACTTAAAATTGGTCAGTCCATAGTCTTCCATGTACGTGTACGACTGTATGTACATGTAACAAGGTGGCAAATAAAGTGATTTAGGCCTTAACATAAATAAATCAGGGACAGTTTTTGAGTACATGTATCCAGAAATAAAGCTTTTGAATTCATGGGGTATTGAACACATGATGAAACTGTGTTAAGCTACCTTTACTTTACACAATGCACTTGTTAAAGAGAAATAGATAATTATCTGGCTGGGGTTTACAAGTGGGATGACTTGGACAATTCCTTTACATAAACTGATGCTTTGCTCAATTTGCATCCATTCAATAAGGTTATTCAACAAGAAGGCCTTGAAGAGCAAGTTTCAGCAGTGGAAGTCTGTGCCAAACTTCTTTCACATGTGTGCAAATGTACTGCCAAAAAGCGTACCTTCCTGGAAGGAGTTGATCGAGACGATCACAAACTAACTGCTTTAACACAGCAATTGCAAAAAGCAAGGGACAGGGAAATTTCCAGGCTTTTAAGCCAGCTCCCAGGAAAGTTAGATCATGCTGCTGTTGTTGCATTTGAAGTTGGCCACTTTTCTGCTGATCCTCTGAAACTGGTGCCAGGAGGGGAAAATAATGGCATGCGAAGGCCAAGCAAGATTGGGCACATTATTTCTGGAGTCAAGAATGCCTTCAGCCGTAGAACATCACAAATTGGTTCTGATGATGAGGAGGGATATGAGATGAACAGTTGTGGGTCATACACTGAGTTGTATGCATTGTGTGGTTATAAGTGAGAGCTTTACTGTGAAAGTCCAAAAACCGTGAACACTAGAAATATTTATGGAATGTTATTGTTTTTCAAGTAAAGAACCAAGCAGATGTGAGAAAACTTAACTGCAAACAGTAACGGTAGTTAGTTTATGGTTTCAAGTCGCTTCAGATTGGTTGCTACACAGTGGAAAATGTCAAAAGTGAATCAAAGTGTTCACAGTTTTTGTATTTGCACAGTAAAGTTTCTACATTGTTTTTACATTTACATGACTTTAACCTATATGTGCAAATCCTTGCCATGGTTTTTCATATTGGTACATTCAGAGAAATTGTTCAAGGCATCCACAGGAGACAAATTTATTTTTGTTGATGATTTCTTTATCTTCCTGAATGGTTTGTCTGGTCTTTTGTTATGAATCAGGGACATTGTAATGGGCAATTAGCTGCTGGAGACTGTAAGGACGTAACCCTCTAAACCCTAGATCAAAATATAAATTCTCATTTGTTGCCTCTACTTTAGAAGTAGTAGGGAGAAGTTGTTACAATATCAAGCAAATTGATCTTGTGTGATCCTGTCCTTAATTCTCATGACCACTGTGTTTTGTAAAGCATTGATATTAGAAGGAGAAATTTGATGCTGATCTCTCTTAGGGTTTAAGGGTCATGTTCACTGTTAGTTTTCACTGTTGCAGCATTTTCTTAGCCAACATGAAAATGTGTCATGTCTATATACCTGTTATTTCACTGATTATAATCTAGAATAATCCACTTTTGCTTGTTTTCACATTTAATGATCAAAACATTGCTGGTCACTGGTTCTGTATTTGATGGCTTAAAACAAAACTTGAGCAGCAACGAATTTTAGACTTGCAATGCAGTAGTTTTTCATGCCATGGAACAGTGGTTGCTTTTAGTACCACAAATGTCAAAGATTTGTGCTTGTGACTTGTCACTACAATGGAGATTAAATTGCAGTTCTTGTCGTTATCAGTTATCGCCTATTCTTAAGGCCGTCTTCCTGTCACTCTTTCGCTTGAAAAGATAATTTGCTGGCCGCTTAATAGAGGTAAAAAAGCAATAAATAATGACCTTGCAATGACGAAAAGGTGGCTGTTTACAGCATTTTAGTGACAAATAATTCAGGACTTTAGAGAGTGGCCATTTAATGGAGGGTGGCCACTTAACAGGTGGCCGCTTAATAGAGGTCGCGCTGTATTTATAAATTATTTTTTATTATTAATCTTCAGATTTGTGCTTATTTTACTCTTTATTTTAAATGGCAATGTTCCCTTTAACCAGTGAGTTTTATTCTATTTTTATTGGTTTGTTAGTTCAGTTGCTGACATTTTAAGCTGAAGGTTATTTTCTGTTTACAGTAATTTTTACCGTGGTTATTTTTTTATGTACAGGAGCCAGGAGCCCTGCCACCAGTACTTTGATAGAAAAATATCAAACTTTTAACCATACCACAATAGCAGGATCCTATGTCCTCTTTTTGCTGATAGTGACCAACTTCAAAAATTAAGTAACAGACCTGATAATAGTCAGATACATGTAACAACATCAACTCAATCCCATCTGCGATGTGATTTTTGTGACCATACATTGTTTTTCTTAGACAGTGGTAAAGCAGTAAGCCTCCTTAAGGGGTAAACATTTTGAGAAACGATTGACTAGTTATAGCTGTTGTTTAGTGCCAACGACCAATTACCTATAAGCATGCACTGTTCAATTTGTTTATTAGCAATTTCTATGAATGACCCTAATTTACCAGAAAGTAGCCTGTACTTGTTGTGGTTGTGTTGCATTGTGTTATTGTGTTGTTTCAAAGCATGCTCAAGGTTTGTGATGTGTCATTGACATGTAAGATCTCTCATTAGGATTGGTTAACGGGATGTTGAAGATACTCACAAACATGCACAGGGCTTGTGTATTCTCTGTTCTGTATCACGTGTTTGCTCAAACAATGCATTCTCTGTTATGCATTAGGTCATAAAAGATACCTCACGTTACATCGCTTTGAGATTCAATCTGCCTTAAAACTTTTGCGCACAGCTCTATTATGCTGCCGCTTCGCATCTTTGCTTGGCTGCTTGTTGGCAATTAAATGATTATTTGCATTTTCTTTGGTTATGTCCCATCCAAGATGTTATGCACTATTTCTAATTTCTTCATAAGAAAAAGAGCAGACCAAAGCACTGTTGGACCAATTAGATCCAGTAGGTTTGTTGAATGTGCTTGTATAGACACAGACTATTTTTAGTAATATTTGTTATGTTTTTGTTTCAAAAGATAAAACAGTGAGATCACCCATTCTTTTATGTCGAAATTGATGTAGATATCTAAATATTGACATTTAATCAGAAAGAAATTTTTATTAATTTTTCAGGTAAATTTTAATATCTTTATAATTATTTTACAAAGTAAATCTAGATTGTACATACAGGTGTAGCTGTAAGCTCCAAGCTTTACAGAGATTATTGGTTAATACTGAATTCTGAAAAAGGCCTGCCCGTAGCAAAGCTACAAGTGACAAATATAATTAAAGTTAGTATTGTATAGACGAGTGGAATGGCAGTACGTCAATAAAAGAACATTTTGATTTCAAGTGAGTGAGTGAAATTCAATGAAAGCCCTAAAATGTGTCATGCAATACAAGCTGGCAATACTGTAATTGTTGGAAAATGCAGGATATACTGGGCACAATGATGGAGTGTTTAACCCTTTCACTCCCAAGGGGTTCTCCATTGACGAGTAAAATCGTCTGGCGTTAGACAGAGTAAAATCTTTAAGTGCCATTTGGCACTATCGGGAGTTGAAGGGTTAAAGGGTTAAAACCTGTCCTCATCAATGAACTACAAAAAAAAACTTACTTTTGGGCTACTTTGTACATTTTTATGCTGTTTAGTGCAAAAAATTAAACTCAGTGACAACTAATTCTGTCACTGAAATTGTCATGTTCATCGTGCAAAAAAATAGATGTAAAAAGCCAACATTTTGGCGTCATCATGGTGCCATTATCAAGACAAGTAACAAATAAGCGATTTACAAAAAAATTAATATAAACGTTTCAAGTCTGAAAGTTTGCATACCAACAAAAGATCTTGTAAGAATTTTTTAATAGACAAACACTTCAAACTCTTCAAAGGTTCACATTTTTAAAACTGGATTGTTTGCTAGATTGTGCTCAAATGTCCTATCCTGCCAATTTGTACAATTTGTGGCAATTCTCATCACCTGTTTGCTGGACAATGTATTGATATTATAAGGAAAATTTGCATGCTAATTACTTCTGGGAGTTAACCCTTTAACTCCCGATAGTGCCAAATGGCACTTATAGATTTTACTCTGTCTAACGCCAGACGATTTTACTCATCAATGGAGAACCCTTGGGAGTGAAAGGGTTAACCACATCTTCACCCAAAAACTATGTCCCCATTAACCACATATTCACCCAAACACTATGTTTAACATAGCTCAAAATCCATACAAACATCTCTAATTTTGAAGCTGCATCCCCCAAAACTATATATTTGAATGGTTTTGGGGGATGCTGTC
This sequence comes from Galaxea fascicularis, assembly GCA_948470475.1. Lineage (NCBI taxonomy): Eukaryota > Metazoa > Cnidaria > Anthozoa > Scleractinia > Euphylliidae > Galaxea > Galaxea fascicularis. The sequence continues at coordinate 9,608,349 of OX419347.1, forward strand.
ACAAAATTAGTATGGATTTTTAACTATGTTTCAAGGTCCATAACTTGATCTCTGTCCAACCTAAAAGAATCAAACTTGGTCAAACGACCAATCTCAATGTTATCTTTCATGTGATGGTGTCAATTTATCGATTACTTCAAATTTGAAACTCACCCCAGTTCCCTTTTGAATTTTGGAACGGCCAATACCTGCAAGTGGTTTAGTAATCATGTATCTCATAGCCACTTTAATTCAATGATGTATAAAACTTTATTCTTGATGTTGGATATGTGTATTCCGATGAAACAGGTGCTTCTGTCTTGATGTCATTGCATAAGCCACCAAAAGGCATTGGTTTGACTGGGTAATAGTTGAAAACTGGTGATAGGCTAGGGTTTGATCCTGTAATTATCATGAATGAAAGGTTCATATGATTGCAGACAGAATCATAAGTCACATCAAAAAGTAAAGTCTAGTGACAAAGAACCAGTTGACACCATGTCACTAATTAGTGTATCACTGTGAAGTAAGATGAAAAAATCTCTTCATCTTTGTGAATTTCTCTAATCGAGACCAAGGCAACAGTTCGTAGAAAAGCATTTTCAGTAGCTATGTTGCCACTTCCATACCAGACATTTGGAAGGTATTTCCACAGCTTTGGTGCGATACTTCTGAAGGGAATATCAACTTCCTGGTATGCAACATTTGCTGTCATTTTCTTTGATCTGTTGTTTACATATTGCCCCACTGCCAGTGGGTTTTGAGGGTCATCATCAAGCCAGGAGGTATCACACAGAAGGTATGACCCAATTTGATCTCGCTTGGCATTTGATCTAATGAAATGAACAGAGAGAAGTGAAGCTTAACACTGAAGCAGGGTCCTCAGTTGAACCCATAACCCGCAATGGCATTACTAGTAATTATTATATGGCCAGTGCTTGTATACGATATAACGCGCGCTCTGATTGGCTAAGCGAAGCGAAGTGCTAGGGCATTATTCTCCTGTAATGCCCACGGGCCGATTACAGATGATGCAAATTAGGAACAAAAACAACAAAAAGTCATCCAAAGGCCACATTTGTTTTAATTACATTGAAAATTGGTGTCTCTAGAGCAAAAAAACGGAAAACACGACCCGGAAAACTGTTAGTGAAAAGTTTGACCTGAGTTTGGACAAAATTAATGCATAGATTACCGTGAAGCGACAACTTAACTTGTGCTTGAACTAATTTTTTTTTTCCTTAGAACCGTTACGTTAGCCATATATATAATAAACAACTTAATAACCTCGACCGTTCGGTCATTACGGGAAAATCTCAAACCTCGGCCTAGCTGTATTGACCTCGCTATCGCTCGGTCAATACGGCAAGGCCTCAGTTTGAGATTTTCCCGTAATGACCTCACTCTCGGTTATTAAGTAGTTAGTATTATGACTGTTAAAGCACCTCAGTCAGGAGAAGGCTTTGCCAAGTACTTATAACGTTCTGGCTGAAAATAAAAGCATCAGCTGTTCAACTTCTTTTGAGAACCCTGAGTTGGGAGGTCATGAACCAGGGGCAAAGTAATTTGCCCACATTTTTTGACAGTGGATCACTGATACTTTGGTGTGAAAAAAACAAAACAAAACAAAAAAAACAACCATGCTGATAAACCACAACAGCTGGGGTTTGCAGATTTGTTTAGCATATCCCCATGCACCTACTTCAGTGTGCTGTTCACTTCTGAAAAGGTTATGGAAAGAGTAATATGTATCAGTACAATTATATTACCGGTAATTCATTACTTTGGTTTTGGTTTTACCACAGGCAACCCAAGCTCACAGTGCAAATCAGTCGTATGTGGTACAAAATTAGACAATATCAACATGGCTACATATATAAGGATTTGTATGGGAATCCTGACAGTAATAGATTGCGGTTTGTTGTTTGTTTCCTGTGTGGTTGTTGTCCCCTTTTATTATGATTTGAGTGATTTCATTGTTTCCTGTCCTTCCACTCTTAAAAGAGCACTGTCATGCCTTTTTGGTTGGCTGTATAAAAAATGTCTTTAAATCAGGAAAAGCCCAAATATAATGAAGCACTTTAATTACTTGGGAGTGATGTGTTACTGCACTGAGTCTAAATACTGTCTTCTTTTCTTATGGATGGTAAGGTTGGAAATGGATTGATTTAACCTAAATTTTTCAAATTCTGGTACATAATTTTGAAGCCACGACCAAAAATGCACTATGGATGACTTTTCCTGCCCAAAAACGATTGATATCTTGCTCCTACATTTTAAGGAATTTTAGACACAAGTAAAGGTCATAAAGTAGCATTTCCATGAAGTTTGGGACTGAAACCAATAAAACCCCCATGGCAGTGCCCCTTTAAGAGATATTTTAGCCTGGAATTTTTGGCTTTGTTCAGTGGGTTGTCCAGAATGGAATGTGCAGCCTTGTCTCTTCTTTAAGAGGGGAAAGATGGTAAACAATGAAACTGCTTGAATCATGATAGATGGGGAAAATAACCACACAGGAAGCAAGCAACACACCACGACAAAGTAAGGCTTGTTTATTGATTTTTTCATGTGTAATTATCTTGTTCTCAAATCTCTCACAGTGAGCTTGGGCTGTCTGTGGTTTAACAACACCTGGCGTCCACTCAAGTGGAACACTCGTTATTCACAGTGACTTCTGTTGTTCTGGTTTCATGGCACCCAGCCGACAAAAATCTACTCACCCCCACCATGCCCTTCAAACAAGACAAACACTGTCTACAGTATTCAAGGCCAAGGTCAAGTTAGGGCAAAGGGGTCAGGATTTGGTGGCCATAAGAAACACAGATAGTCCATAACTGCTTGGCTTGTTCTTCACTAAAACTTCTTCACAAAAACTGAACTCCTCTCTGTAACAACAGCCTATCAATAATTACAGTGTGGCATGTCCTAGGTAACAACAAAAATATTTCATCCCTACAACCCAAAGTTCTTGTTCTTAAATGGTTGGAAAATAATTATGTTCTTGAGCAATAAACAGTTAAGAACCTACAAAACTCCAAATTCCCTGGGGCAATACACACATGTGTATAATATATATACTGTTATATACCTAGACTTTTACAGTACAAAATGAGCAATGTTATTTGTTGATTCTTGGTCACGTGCCGCTGATCAAATTCAAATGTATCCCGACCAGGATACAATTGCGCAGTTGTTGCCTGTGCGCTGAATACAACAGCACACGATCAGTGCTCACATGCTTATTCATTCAGAAGGATTGATGAGTTGTGCAGTCTTTGTTTGTTTCTGCTTAATAATTGTTTAAGGGAAAGTCTAAATATAACAAAGCACTTAATGTATGTTCCCTCTGGAATCTAGTTAGTTTTGTTTTCCCTTGAGTCCTGATGTTCCCCTTACTTTGTCTCTGGGAACATCAGGACTCTTGTGAAAACAAAACTAACTGTTTCCATAAGGACCATATATGAAGTGTGTAATGTTCAACATCTTTCAGCACTTTTACTCTTAAGTAGAAATCACATCCTTGGACAGTAACTCATGTCCAATAATAAACTCACTTCAGTTACCTGTATATTATTTTAGAGAGTCCTTTATCATGTCCATCAATAAGCATGCCATCAACACAGCGGAAAATGAAAGGATTTTTTATGGACTGCAGTAAGATAGGCTCATGGGGCCAATAAATGGTTCCTGGAAATTATTTTAAAACATTGTCATCATAATAATAATAATTATTTTTTAAAGTAGTGAACATTACAGAAAATTCTGTCTTCTAAATGGCTGAGATCAGCATCCAATACATTTTTTCCCTGAAAACTGTGAGTGATCAGCATTAAATTT
>OX419347.1:9617164-9632164 GCA_948470475.1 Galaxea fascicularis
GTCACCCAAAGGAAAAAGTAAGTCGCCAAGGGTAACTGAACTCTGTTAGAGAGCAGCCCTCTTCTTATTAATATGTTTGGACTTAATATGTTAGATTTTACTTTATTAACTTTATTAAAGGTTTATTCTGATTCCCTGGGATAGGTATGGCAATAAAGGTACATAAATTACAGTGTATGTCCTGGGTTCTCCCTGGGGTTTGACATTGATAGACACATTACATGTAAATTAACAAGTTATGTACAGTAGGAGACTCTAAGAGAGAATTTCTACAAATAATTTACACTAATAAACTGACATATGGAGGCCTGCAAACAAATGGGGTATTGAGGAGGTTGTCAGCTCATACACTGTGCATGTAACATGAAGAGTGAGGATCTCTGAAATGTATGTTAAACTGGGTGTGCGTATCCAGTTATGTAAGTTTCTGTTGTCCATTCTTCTGGTTTCATTTCTGTTTTAATTGCTCAATAGGTGATGACGATTTCAGTTTGGAGCTGAGCTGACCACAACTTATTGCTTTTTAGGTTATTGCTTGTGAGGTTGATCCTCGCATGGTCGCTGAGCTTCAGAAGAGAGTCCAAGGAACGTAAGTAAAACTGACAGTATGCATTGTGCACGGAATATATCAGTTTGGACTGAGAAATAAGACTTCTATCACACTGTGTATTATTTCCTTCTGTGGCCCTGATCCACACCAAGTGGCACACAATATTATACAATGAGTCTTCTGGGCAGTTTCCATGGCAAAAGGGGCTCTTTGGGGACAAGTGGTCAACTCATTGCTCTGCCAATACCCAACCCTGAGATAGTAACAGTACTGGTGCAAAAAATGTGCTGTAAAATCTTTGATTCAATTTGAGACTATTTTGAATAATTTTGTATACACATACTTTAACTCACTTATTGCAGAAATATATAATTGCTGATGGTCTCGGTGGGTGTAGTAGTAACAGCCTCTGATATAAATGTTGCAATAATTTATAGTGTTAGTTAGGGAACTACCTCATGAGACAAACAAACATTAAGTTGTTGGGACAAAACTGCATCTCAAGGTTCATATTAATATTTTTTACTGTATGAGTTTTTTGCTAGAAAGTTCCCATACAAGATAGTCTTATCTGAGGTTTATTTTTCTTGAGGGAATTTACAAGTCATGTTTAACTGCAGGAAGTGATCATTGATAGCACTGATTTCCACTGATTGGAAATGAAACAAGGCAGGGTGTCAATAAGGAATGTCAGTGAGCCAAATCCCCACAGAACTCCCAACCGTTTTCTATTTTCTATTAATTTGTCAGGGTTTTGACCTGAGATTCCCCTCTTATCTGGAACATTGCTAGGAAAGATAATCTTTTACTCACAAATTTGTGCTACTACATATGTGCTTTACCAGTGCTCAAGAAAGTAAACTCCATGTGATGGTTGGTGATGTACTCAAGACAGATCTGCCATACTTTGATGTGTGTGTAGCAAACCTTCCTTATCAAGTAAGAACTCTGCATCCAGTTATCCAATAAAACATCCATGTATACATACATGTATCTGTTATTCTGTGTGTTTATTCAAACCTTTAACTCCCAAAAGTGCTTATAATGTCAAGATATTGTCCATGAAACAGGTGATATCTCAGTATAACCCCAAATTCTCTTAACTGATGTGCAAGGAAATGTATAGCAGCTAGAAAGAGGAATTTATAATCAGATCTTGGGAGTTGAAGGGTTAATAGAAAATTCATTAAAACAGAGGGTCCAGAGAAGTTCTGTCCCACATGTATCCTACAAGACAATTAATATCACCTTCGTTGTTAATTCCAAAAATTAATAATCTTTACTGTGAACAATGGTGAGAGTGCTGGATTTCAATGCGGTGATCCAGGTTCAAATCCCGCTCTAGCCACCAGCTGGTGTTGTTCTTGGGGGTAAATGCCTGGTTCAACTCCTCAGGCATCCTTGTAAATAGGCAACTGGTTTCAGCCTCCGGCCATATTTATTTGAATTATTTGTTTCTTGGGATTTAAGTGGAGTGCCTGTGAACTAGCTTGGATAGTTAAGTGCACATAAACACAGTATTTACATGTATTATTTGTTATTTATTGTCTCAGAGGAAACCTTTAATTTTCTAATGTTTGTAATTAGTTTATTAGCATTATCTTCATGCATTTTTCAGTGGAATAAATAGAGACATAAAGATAAAGATAATATCTCCAAGCATCTATACGGTATATTAACACTACACGTACAAAGGCCTGACCACAACACTACAAACTCAATCCCCTACTCTTTGTGATCAGTGTGTGGGTACTTGAATGTCCCACAATGCACAAACAAGGGTTATGAGACGGGACCTACAGTCTGTACAAACCTATGTGTCCTTATCCGAGAAGACAAGAAGGTTTAGATAACCTTTTACAGAAAGGCAGCACTTTGAATGTGACATTTTTGTATTCTTTTACCTTGTTTGCCTTGCATGCATATAACGTTGTATACACTGTATTTTTTGTATGCTTGCAGATTTCATCTCCATTTGTTTTCAAGCTTCTTCTTCACCGGCCGTTCTTCAGGTAATGGTCATATTCGGCCAGTTTTGAGTGAATAAAATCTATGGTTGCCTTATGCATAAAATTAATTAACTTTGGATTATTTAGATTCTGGAGTATCTCAGTAGTGATTCATTTTATTGTAAAAAGTGCTATAGAAATATTAAATATTAATAATATTATTTGCCAGTGACACTGTCTTCTTGACTTTTTGTTGTTAGGGGCATTTTGTGAGAGGCCTGCATATCACTAACTACTGGAATTTACTATACTTTTTGTGCTGAACTAAAAATACATGTAGGTGTATCGTAATGGTTTTCCCTGTTTTTGTTTCCTACCAGATGTGCAGTTCTCATGTTCCAAAGAGAGTTTGCTCAACGTTTGATCGCTCAGCCTGGAGACAAGTTGTACTGTCGCTTGTCAATCAACACTCAGTTGCTAGCCAGAGTTGATCACCTGATGAAGGTATTATGTAGATTACAATCATGTTAAAATCAGCTACAGCCATAGTTTTTATTAATTATTGTACTAAACACTATAATTTTAGTTGTTCACATTACATGACTGTACATTTGAAAACCCTTACTGTTGGTGAAGTACTATCATCTGGTTGGGGATGAGAGTGTTCGAGATGACAGTGACTGACATTGGGGAGTTAAAGCAATGACTAACAACCAACAACACTAAGAACACCACAAAACAAAAGGTTTAATGAGCAAAAACAATCGATGTGCATATACATGTATTTTGTATTTTGGTGCATTACTGTACAGGTACTTTACTGCTCTTAAGGAGGGTGCCTACTTTTGTTAGTGTGCACACATTCTGCGCATCACGCAAGCCATGGTTTAAGCGCGCGCAGGAGCCCCTCCTGGCGCGCGCGTGCTGGAGTTGACATTGACGCAATCAACTATGCCACCAAGTACACGACTAAAATTAAAGCAAAATTTTCCTACTGTGACCAAATCAATTTTAATGAACCCTTTAATTAAACCAGGAACACCGGAATAGCAGCATATCGCTAAGCAATAAATGTTAATGTCTTCCACCTGAAAACCTGGCTGTTATCTTTCGGAAATTACACTGAAACCCAACTGTAATCATGTACCCGCAGATGGCGTAGTGCGCCCGCAAAAACGTAAATGTCTTACTTACTGGGGAGGTGACAGGAAAAAATGTAACGGGCACCATAAAAGTTTTCAAAAAAGATCCATTCGATAACTTTAAAAAACGCATGGTTACCCCTACATTTTATGTTGCAAAATGGAAGTGGCAAGCCTTTTCAACTTATGATTAGTTTCTGGTTGTGAGCAAAAGGAATTTAGACAAGCCTTTTCAACTTATGATTAGTTTCTGGTTGTGAGCAAAAGGAATTTAGACTGTATTTTAGCTGAACCAGAGGAATGCTGTCAGAGACGCTAAAAGCGCTTTTGTTGTTTTAAATGTACAGCTGTACCAAAATTGATTTTAATGTTGCCATTTACCATATAGTTTAAAGATCTTTTAAAATGTGTTTGCCTTTTTGTACCAGTAAAGGCGAATTCTAAGGAAATCGGTGAGGAAATATCCTTTCCCTCTTTTTTCAGAAAAATGCTGATGTCAGCATTTTTGTTGAGATTCAAGGCTAATTACATGTATCTCGAAAAACTGCTTGGCTACCCCTATTTTTCTTTGTGGATTCCAATAGTGCTTGCAAAGATCTACTTTTTCGGCGTGGTCCTAACCTGGCGCAAAAACCTTTGTATTTAGTAGGCACCGTCCTTAAATAAATACCAGTAAATAAATCGGGATATTTACCCAGGAAGCTCCACTCACTGCGAGGTGGCTTTCAGGGAGGTCCTGCATCCAGATCAAATTGGAATTTGGAAATTTTGGTTTTTTGAGGAGAGGGGAAAACCGGAATACCCGGAGAACAACCTCTCGGAACAAAGCAGAGAACCGACAACAAACTCAACCCTCAACCCACCTGCACCAATGTGGCCCAGGAATCGAATCCAGGCCACATTGGTGAAATGCGAGTGCTCCCACCACTGCACCATTTCTGCTCCCCTAATGATGGCAAAGTTTTTGTCTTTCTTTACTTTAACCCTTGAACCTCCAAGACTGACCATTGCTTAATTTCTCCTTACGATAACACTGCTCAATCAAACTCAAAGGTTGTGAGAAAAAAGGAAGTGATCAACAAGTAGCAAGGGTCTTGAGGTTTTAACAAATTCTCCTCATCATCACCATAGAAAGAACCATGTGGAGAATATAATTATAATTTATGCTGATACAGTCAACTCTCTGATAGCAACCACTTCTCATAAGTGACTGCCTCCCATAAGCGACCACTTTGTAAATAACCGTTTTGTTTCTCAGGCAATTACTGTTTCAAAACGCTCTTGCAAGCGATCTTTACTCAAATTTCTTAAGCGACCGCGACCACTCGTCAAGCAAGAAATTTGACATATTCTTTTGTAAGCAACCACCCAACATGACCACCTATGATTGTTAAAAAATCATTACTCAAACGTCACAAGAGTTCTGTTTTTAAAAGCACTGACCCAGAGTGCCGTCAGATAATAACAATTTACCGGTACATACAAAAAGTTGGCTGTAATTGGATCTACAGGAAAACATGATTTGGTGTTTCAACAGTAGTATGAGCGTTGTTGGATGTGCAAAATATGCCAGTGCTTTCAAACTTTACTCTCAGCTTAATTTTACCCAAAAAGGTTATATTATTATGTGATTAGTTTATCTATCCAGTTTTGCATTCATTTTTTTATTTTTCTCGTAAGCAACCACCTCCCATAAGCAACCACTTTGTCGTGCACCAACGGTGGTCACTTACTCGAGAATTGACTGTATGAGGGTTAAAGGGATGAATGCTGTGTCTATATTATACCGGTAATGCAGTTCCTGGATAGTTTGCAAAGTTTGTGTTATCTGCCAAAGCCGAAGGCTGAGGCGGATAACACAAACTGAGGCCTTGATAATTATCACTATCATGCAAAAACCGAATCCAATAATTGTTTTATTATGCATATTCCTGAGCTGCACTGCTATAATAAAACTGATCAGACTGCTGGTTAGTGTATTCGTTGACGTCACTTCTGCATACATAAAACTATTGTCTGTAGGTATGATGTCAATTCTACATATATAAAAACTATGGTCTGTAGGTATGACGTAAGAGAAACAGAGCTAGCAAGAATTAGCTGCATGCTTATAGCCAATCAAAATCGAGCTGGTGACACCAATGTATAATAATTACAATTATTGGTATTGGTATTGGTAGTCAATGTATCATGACAAACAGTCCTTCTCAGGACTGCACTCAGTCAAATTATCTTGCTTCACCAAGTTATGATAATCCCCTGGGTTGAAACTATTCGTGATTCTTTAAACCAAGGGTATGATAAAAACAGTTGTTAGCAAAATATATCATCAGTTTGCAGTGCCATTCAGGCCTGAGTTTTTGCTGTCTCATACATGAACATGCAGCCTCATGCAAACTGGTAATCTCTTGAGTGATGCATACGAAAGAAATCATGTGAACTGCGGATAGGAAATCATTTATGAAGAATGATCATCGCAGTTGTGATTACAATTTTTACGATTTCGTCATGGTTTTTCTGTTTTCTTTGTGAATTATTTACCACCATAAATTTTTACCCATTTGTAGTGAGTGAGTGATGGATGTCATTTTATCTTGACAGGTCAGCAAGAATAACTTTCGTCCTCCACCTAAAGTGGAATCCAGTGTTGTTAGAATAGAACCGAAAAATCCACCACCACCAGTGAACTTTAAAGTAAGTTCTGGAATTCATTAATTTTAGTGGCAATATAAAATTTAAAATAAGACCTTTGTTTTACCCTCAACAGTATTTATAGCAAGAAAACAACTGGGACTGAGCAAATACATGAAACAAATTATTCAAATAAACATAACAAGGTTAAGAAACCCTACTGGCAGGCGTGCAACCAGTTTCCTATTTCCAAGCGTGGCTGAGCCAGACTGGGACTTTAACTTGGGGCCTTCACATTACAAGTCCAGTATGATACAGTACGTAGCTCCACTCAGCCATGCTACTTCCTTTGCCATGGATTTTTGGAATGAATTTTTTCAAAGAAATATTAAGGGATTGTCCAGTTTCTTTAAGAAGCAGCTGCTTCCAGGGGAAATTTATCAAATTTGTATCGTTTCCTATCTGGATTTGGATTTTATGCTTTATTGTTCGGCTGTCCAAATGACGATTAATGTCAAAATTCTGCATTTTTTCGTTGTCAGAATCGACTAGTCCATGTCAGGTTATAGAGTGTTTTCACTCATGTGACTTTCAGTCATATTGGTTTACTGAAACAAAAGAAGATATTTACATAAAAATAGAATGCAATTCCCAGAGGTTTGATTTGGGACACCAACATGGCCGCCGTTTCTTTGTTTTGGAACACCAACATGGCCCTCGTGACATCATGTGAAAACACTCTATAAGACCCAGTAAAACATTAGTAGCCTGCCAGATGAAAATAAGCTTTTGTTTGTTATCCTGTGTAACTCATCCTTTTACTCCCTTAGGAATGGGATGGTCTTGTGAGAATCGCGTTCGTACGGAAAAACAAAACACTCAATGCTTGTTTTAGGTAAGTTAGATTCTTTGCATTGCTTTGTGCACAACATGTCTGTCTGACGTCAATGAATGCTAGGGGTGGGGATTGGTAAAATCCGACACCGAGACCAAGCATGCGAGACTTCGAGACCGAAATAAATTCACTATAAACGAGACTTCGAGACTCTTCGCAGAGGCTGCCGAGATTTTGAGATCGGATGAAAAGTTTACGAGACCCAAGATTTCAGAGGTACCATTTGCCATCCCTAATGCTTACAGTAGTGGCAAACAAGAGTGGCAAAAGAATTTGATTTGATTTGATTTTTTATTTCCTCAGTTTAACAATCAATGATTAAATTTCGTGATGCAGTGAGGACAGTCGGTTACCTTGCTTATGTTGTATGTTTATATTTTGGTTAAACGAGACTTCGAGACTCTTCGCAGAGGCTGCCGAGATTTTGAGATCGGATGAAAAGTTTACGAGACCCAAGATTTCAGAGGTACCATTTGCCATCCCTAATGCTTACAGTAGTGGCAAACAAGAGTGGCAAAAGAATTTGATTTGATTTGATTTTTCATTTCCTCAGTTTAACAATCAATGATTAAATTTCGTGATGCAGTGAGGACAGTCGGTTACCTTGCTTATGTTGTATGTTTATATTTTGGTTACAGTTCACGAGCTGTCACAGAAATGTTGGAGAAAAACTACAAGATTCACTGCTCGCTCAACGACATTGTAAGAAATTAATTAAAAGTAATTAGTTAGAGTGTAAATGAACCTAGCCTTGCCAACTTTGATCAAATGCAAAATGGTGGTAAAGTAGAAAAGGCCTGAAAATAATAACTGGAAATAACAGAATAGTTAGTCAGGTTATAAACTGGCAGGAAAATGTCACAAACGCTTGTTATTTGGGGATTAGGGTAGTGCAGTGGTGAGATCGCTCGCTTTCCACCTATGTTCGGCGCGTTTCTCGAAACCCCGCAACCTTTCGGGCTAATTTCGGGTGCCCGGCATAATTTCCTACCTAACTTAAAAATGAAGACCTTTCCAGGCATAAAATTTTGCAACAAATTTGCCCTTTAGTATCTTGGAATAACGGTAAAAGACCAGCTTTTTAGAATAAACAGATTGCAGTTTTAGAAATAGCTTTTCGGGCCCGAAAAGATCTCAGAACTTTCGAGAAACGGGCCCTTAACGGGTTTGGTAATTTACCGGGACTTTCGAGAAACGGGCTGTCACAGCGGATTTGGACTCCCTTAAAACAAACTCGCAAATTATTTTTAAGATCTATTTACTATAAAAACACTGTTAAAACGAATTTACAACAAAACCTCAAACGATGCTGTAGACGGGATTAAATAAGGTAAATACGTAAGGCCGATTATTTAAACGAAGCTCAGGTTAATCAATGATTACTTTAGTAAGCGTTTTGTGGGAACAAAAACATCCTTATTTAGAAAAATAGCATCTCCTTTGCTAAAGCGCCGCCCGCCTAACTGTTTAAAACACGAGGGAAAGAAGTCAAAGAAAACCAAAAGATCTTTAGATGAAGGCTCTTTAACGTAATGCCAAATGCGTGCGTCAAAAGGACTTAAGTTTCTCGTTAAAATGATCGCCTTCGACCGTTGTCCTCTTAGGTTGTCAACTTAAGTTAAGGGGTCCAAATCTGCTAGCAGATTTGGATCCCCAAGGTTCCAGATCCACTTGCGGATTTGGACCGGTAAGTCCTAATCTGGGGGGTCCAAATCAACTTAGACACCGGGTTCAAATCTTAGTCTCCATGCCATGTGTGGATTGAATTTGTTGTTGGTTTTCTACTCTGCTCCGAGAGGTTTTTCTCCGGGTACTCTGGTGTTCCGCTTCCCTCAAAAACCAACATTTCCAAATTCCAATTCGATTTATCTACAGTCCCCAGTTAACGCATCCTGTGCTGAATACATTGACACTCAAAGAAAGCGATTTATATATTTGTTTATTTATGTGTTGATTTTTAAGTCAGGAAACTTGGCTAGAAGAACTACGTTGATTGTTTCATTGCTTGGAAAAAACATGGCATTGTGATCACCAATTCAAAAAAAGCATATCGCGCTGTGGAGATATTTTCATTTCTCAAAATATATGGATTTTTTATAGTGAGTGACGTGCGTATACGGAAAAATAAACTCCGAGTTTTCCCAATCGTGAGACAAACCTATGATTTTTCTTTTAAATACTACAGTGTGGCACGGATGCTCTTAAGTCTTCTTTGACCGTTTGCGCTCTCGATTCGTTTTTCATTTCAGATGGTTGACGAAGGCTTCGATATTAAAGAAAAAGTTCAAAATCTGCTTGCAGAAGGTGGTTACGACAAGAAACGGGCTCGTTCCATGGATATGGATGACTTTCTTGGGTAAGGATTTAGAGTTCATGCTTTTTTTTTCTCTTCAAGTAAACAGGAAGCAAAGAAAGGAAAATGAACTGATGATTCGGTCAAAGTAAAGCTTCCTCAATTTACATTTCTCGGCCCCTTGGCAACCAACTCTAAACTGGAAGACTGAGATATAAAAGACAGGTGGTTACCAGTTGATAAATTGAAAAAAAGGGGCGTTTCTGGAAGTGAATTAAGTAATACCAAACAGTTCAGCTGTTTGGTATTATTTACTGCTGATGTGAGGAGTGTGTGCGGCCAGTCTTTCATCCAAAAGATGAAAGAGTGGCTGCGCGCATACCTCATACCATTTGACAATCAGAGCAGTTATTTTTTTTAACTTGATTTGATTTAGTTGGAAATTTTAACAATGTAAGTAATTTGTGTTACATTTAAGAATTTGTGTAAGCGTTAACTTAACTGATCCCTGTTGATCATTTCCTGTATTCTCTTGCCTTGCATTACGAACGAACTATTGATATGGTTTAGAGAAGTTAGCTGGTGGTCACTGTTAAGGGTCAAAACTATGTTTGTCTTTCGGCAGACTTCTACACCTCTTCAATTCCAACGGGATTCACTTCACTTGAAGCCATCTTAGAAGCAGGGGAATTTCTATTGCCTGGTTTTGTTTGTTCACAACAACAACAAAAAACAGCCCTTGTTTCTGCTTGGAGACTTCCTGCAACTGTCCTTCTGTCCCCTGACTGCATTTTATCATCGGTTCGTTCTCTGTGATATTTTTAAGGCTGATCTGGTACTTGGAAACGCGTGTGGGAATGCAAAACATTATGGAGGCTGTTGTGCACTGATCGGTTTTGCGTTGAAAGAAGTTATGATCCTTAGTGCATGGTAAGAGGGATGACGTCATTATCGTCGAGAAAGTGCAGCTCGTTGTTCCACTGCCAAGTTTTGCGGAACATTTGATCAAGTCAGTGTGCTGTCAGATTAGAAAAGTGTTGTGTATCAAACAGCTGGAATACACTTCACGTACAGCATCTCTGTGTATATTACCACCAACATTGAATCGTCCTGCATTTCGATCAGAAGATGATTGAAAAACATTGTCTTACCGATTAAAATGCCAAGTGAAAAGATTTAAGATAACGAGTTTTGGATGATGCGATAATGCATTTGCCTTCTGTTTAGTCCCTCTTCCGGCCGAATTACGAGATAACGACTTTGTTGTATGCGACAAGCTGACGACAATCCTCCGATAATAAATGATAAGCTTTCTGCTTCGTTAAATCTGAGCCAAGGCTTTTCAAAAAGTGTTTTGACATAAGTACGAGCTGACATAAGTTCAACTAAAATTCGTCGCACGCGCTTCGCAAAATGTCGTGGGATTTTGAGCCTTGTTTTAAAATCTTACGACCATGAATTTCTTTTACACATGCGCATTTGCGTTCATGCTCGGAGAGCGTTTTGAATCACCCGGTCATCTTGTAGCCTGTTCCAGGCTCTCAGACATTGGAGGCGGGCGAACGAGACTGAGCGAGCAAAGAAAATTGTGCAGGGACTGGGGATAGCAGACCCGTCCCAAGCCCCCTCCAGTTTTCATCACTTTAATTTCACTTCGCTCCGCTGGTACTGTCGCGCCCCGTTTACTCTCTGAACGCCTAGAATAGGCAAGTCATCTTGTGGAGCTGCCCGCTCAACAGGTACAAAATAAAGAGGTCAAGATTAGTCACTGTTCTAGGAAAAGAAATTAATTCAAGTTTTTGACGGAAGAACAACACAATGGAGAGACACAATACGTATTGTATGTAAAGAAAAAAAACCCTTAAAATTTAAATGCCGAAGAGCATTGCAACGTTTTGGATGCGTTTTGCGAAAAAAACATAACAAAAAAAAACATGCGAATATAGCCGTCTCTCAACGCTCCCGGCCCCTGAGGGGCGTTTCGCGAAACGCCCCTCGGGGGCCGGGAGCGATGAGAGGCGGCTGTATTCGCAGGCTACTTTTAACTAGGATTTTTTTTTAAGAATTGCTAGAATGGTCCAATACCGGAAATTGTGTCAACTGGTAACTGGAAGTAATAATTCCATCACGTGTGATTAGGCTTGGGACCCGTGTGTATGTCTTACTATTCATTTTCAGAACGTAGGTAAATTGATTTCTATAGATATCACCGGCAAAGAGTTGTAATAAGCTCGAGCCGCCACAGAAAAACGTGACAAAAGTTTCTGTTACGTCATGGTGAGTGAAGGACAGCCGTGGATGGTACACAAGTTATGCAATACATTCAATTGGTTTATCATGCATGGAATATCCCACGAGTCACTTTTAATAGGCGTGTGTATTCAAGGAAATTGTAAGTGGCAATTACAGTATTCCGTGGTATATATACGTATCTAACTGGATTTGCAAAAAGGTTCCCGCACTTAAAAAGCCTGTTCTCATTTAGTTTTTTCTTCAAAGTAGCTATTATCAAAACTAAGATTGCAACCCGTTGCTTTTTTCTCTCCCTCTTCTTTCTTTTATTTCCCTCTCTAGCTTTTTTTACTTTTCTTTGACTGCTGTGGTGTAGTAGCACTAAAAAATGTCACGTTTTGGCCTGTTTCCGGTCAAATTGCTGCAGTTTTCCAAAGGCCCCTTTCTCACAAATCCAACAAAGAAAATACACAGGCTCTTGGAATCAATACAGTGCATGGCGGGAAGATTCAGTTGAATACCGACGAATATACAATCGTGTTCCTGTATTCTGATTGGCTATATTTTCTGTGTCATGGTTTTAAACGAAAACCTTCAGTTTGAAAGATAAACCACCTAAACGCATTCTGATAGGCTGAATCCATGGAATAAATGTTTGGTTCTCGCACCCTTGTTTGTTATTGTTCAAGCGGAACTTTCCCAGGGGTATTAGCTTTTTTCCTTCAACAATCCAAGACTTGTTTCTCGTTGACCTCTTTATTCGATGTCTACACGTCTCTCCGCTTAGTTTACCGCTTGGTACCTTTTTCCATTCTACTACTAATCTCGCTGCAACCACCTTAATAAATCAAGCAGGCAGCCCATTTACTGAGCACAAACTTTTAAAGCTTGCACAAGTCTTCATCATCGTCTTCGTCATCATCATCATCATTTACTTCCCTATTTTTTCTAATATATTAACATCGTAAATGGTTTGAACCCTGAAGACAAATCATAACCAAGTGGAGTACGATCGTCCGGGTGAGTGTAGTCCAGAGAAGGACTGTTTAAGGTGACATTGACTGACGTTTCGACAACCTTTGCGGAAGTCATTATCAGAGTCAAGTGACGTTATTAGTGTAATGTCAGTAGGTTGTATAAATACTCTGGTCGTTGATATATTAACAGTTTATACATACCTCTAGAAACCACCAGGCGTTTAGTTTAGGCCACTTTGTACTTAACAATATGATTATGGTTAACATAACAATAAGGTCTTCTGTGCTTGGTTTCAACAGAGTTTCTATTCATGGGCTCTTGAGACTGATTTGTATTATACCGAAACGAAACGATGCTCTTTCTAATATTTCCTCATAAGGCTCGGGTTTTCCATTCAATTTGGAACAAGGAGAGCAATATAAAAACTACATGGAACTATATGGAATTTTCACAACGACAATCATGATGGGACTGAAATTACAATTTGAAATGATATCCAATAGTGAAGCTATACTAGCAATCAAGCTTCTTCATTGTCCGGAGGGGGGGGGGGGGTACTTCCCTATAAGGGAACAACGGGAATGCACAAACGTATTTGTTTTTTTCAACTCCAAATGAATAACGGAAAAAGAGAAGTAACCAAAATATATCATTTGAGCTGAGTTTTACCAATTCTTAGCTTCGGCACCGATGGAAAGCTGAATCACGCTACAACAAAACCAATGGAAGAAGTTGTAACCACAACGTCAGGTGTGAAAACGGGTAAAAAACGGATGTGGAAAATTTATGTTGATCACTATTTTGAACACCTAAGTTTTACAATATAAGACTAAAATATCCATTAAATACACTGTCATGTAACAATAATCAAGAAGGAATATCCCTTAAATTGCACACATACATCAAATCGTAACAAGGCGCAACTTCCGTTGCTTGCATTTTTGCTTGAAATTGTTCAAATTTTAATGATATATGTACCAGAAATGTTATCAAGGGCCTTACCATTCCAGACGTCTGCTCCAATGTTCTCCCTGAAATACCCATGTTGAGCCAGTTGGTTCGGCTAATCTCTGGATACTAACGAAAAGCCTTAACGGCCAGGCTCCTGGGGACAGTTATTGAACGACGTTATTTTGTGAGATATTTGGTTCAGTAGTCCCATAACTCTATGGCTGTCCATGGTTTTCAGATACAGTCTCCAATAACTTAATTATAATGCTCACTTAATTTAATCCTAATCCTGGCTCTCATCCTCAATTAACCTCAGACCCAAATTCAATTTTGGCCATTTTTCGTGTCGGTTTTTCAGTTTTGATGTCTGTTTCGGTTTGCGGTTACTCCTTTTTTTAGCATTTGCTTTTCGGTTTTCTGCAAAAATACAAGCGGTTTTTCGTATTTGGCATCCGATGAAATAGTTTCGGCGTTTCCTTTCCTATTTGGTTTCCGGTTTTTCTTCAGGAATTATGGGCCATTATGCGCCTTAACCGCGTGCGCGTGCCAACACTCTACTGTCAAGAGTATCAGCTCGCCGGACAAAGCTCAACTTCTGCTTAGGAGCTGGTCGCGCGTACATCGCATATCGGATAACCACAGGCAGACCATCCTATCTGTGTGAGGACGCACGTGATGGCGTAAACGATATGCTGATCTCATACGTTAACAGTAACTTGCAACGATCAACTGACATCATATCGCTTCGAGTCAAGCGATCGTCGAAATTGAGTCATAAAATTCGGAAATTTGCATCTTTTGATCCCAAATTATGATGAATTGTAAGCCAAATAAATAAGGTTCACTTACCCCTCAGTTATTGTATGGTCCTGTGTGATTGAATGGTGTTTCTTAGCGTGTTCTTAAAATTATGGTTAATCTCAGCCTCAACGTCGTTCTTACAAAAAAAGGTTCTCATATAAACAAAAAAGTGTCTCAGAACGGTTTGTAATTGGCCTTTCCGAAATTCAAAAGGGAACTGGGGCGAGTTTCAAATTTTGAAGTAATCGATAAATTGACACCATCACATGAAAGATAGCATTGAGTTTAGTCGTTTAACCAAGTTTGATTCTTTTAGGTTGAACAGAGACCACGTTATAGACCTTGAAACATAGCTCAAAATCCATACAAACGTCTCTAATTTTGTGACAGCGTCCCCAAAAACCATGGTTTTGGGGGACGCAGGTAAGTCATTTTTATTGAATAATTTTACTTTTAACTACCTTCGTGGATATCTTGTAGAAAATCCCATACAAACCCTTATAATTCGACGCCATATTGTGTACCTTGAGTGGTTCATAAAGAGAGCTTGGGCTGCCTGTGAATTTTTGTTCTGAGAG
>OX419347.1:9637164-9662164 GCA_948470475.1 Galaxea fascicularis
AGCGGTTAGACTAACCGCACAACCGCAGCCACACCGAAAAAATAATATTTAACCATCAAAATATAAATGAGACAGAGAAAATGTTGAAATGATCACAGCGACTGATACGCAAAAGGTTTCATTCCCGGGAGGTGTTCTTCAGAGCGACGGAATTTTTTTCAGATGTTGACGTACCTCAGTTTGATGGGCATCTCAGTCACCGGAAACATGTAGGAGATTCAACCTTTGACGTGTCTTTGATTTTTATGCTTTCGGTCGCATCACCGATCAACTTTTTAATGATCTTTTCTCGTCATAGTAATTACTGATGATAATCGCACTTGAAGTTCACTGAATTCCTTGAGTTCGGAAGCAAATTTATTGAAATCACGTATTGAAGGATATTGTTCACTACACGGTTCATTTATTGTCACTTTATTTTAAAACTTGAAAGCAAACTTTAAAGTTATTGGCATCAGCTTGGAGGTTTATGTTTTCATTTGACCGGGGAATGCGTTAAGGTTGAAGTTCTATCGCACCACAGAATTCTGGAGATTGCTTTATCGCCTGGACCAATCCTTTGTGATCGCCGGGCGGACTGGATGAAGCTGACCAATACTTCATTTACCTATCCGGGCATTTAAACAGGAGAGGGACACGACAAATCGAGAACCGATAACGAGCCATGAATAGCCGACGTGTAAAAGTTCTTGGTGTTTGGCTGACGTTGTTATGTGTTTGGATGGCCAAGTTTCAGGACGTTAACGCCGAAGGCATCTTACAAAGAGGTACTTATTGTTATGCTGTAATGAGTTGACTTCGGCGCTGCCTGTTCATAATGTTTTTAAAATTTTTATTTGTTACAACACAACCTTGCTTTTCGCCGGTTATGATCAATCTTCTCATGATTTAGATAATATAGCCTCAAAGTATTAATTTGCTAGGTAGTGAAAAATACACGATGGAATTTGTAGATTGGGAACATGGAAATTAATAACTAGGGAATAAATAAATAGAGCTGACTGGGGTGAGGAGAGAAGTTTGTAGTGTTCATTTTATAGCTTTATTTTCTTCCAAAACACGACAGAAATTTGTCAAAATTTCAAACTAAGAGTTTTTAAAGATTCAACAGCGGAGATGGAGATTTTACCGCCTAGCCGCTCTGACAAAGCATCTCCATTTTGCCTTAACTTACTGAAACATTTCGTTAGAGATGTCGCGTTTGATGTTTTAAGAGTACATCTTTGTATTTTTATGATTTCATACAGCTTATACACCTTAAAACCGATTTGAAGACATGATTTTGTTTTGAGGCATAGAACATCGAACCCCTCTGGAATAGAGAGAGGAACACAGAAGGGAATAAAAACAAATTATGGCTTAAATAAATTAAAGCCAAGCATTAAAGCCTGTGGAACTCACTTTGGTAACTATATGTTGATTATCGCCCAGAAAAGATAAGGTTTAATAACTTCTTTCATCGACCCAAAGTCTTGGATAGAACAGTGACACAGTTTATTAAAACGTACCCAATGTGGTAATTGATTTAATATGTTTTCTATTTACGGATCTACCGAAAATGACGCAAAATTAGGATTGAAATTTTCGCGAAGTTTCTATCCAAAAAATGCCTCGTAAAAAGTACAGAGAAAATCGTCTTTGTCGTCATCACTACAAGGCTTTCGTCTTAGTCTGATCGAAAATTATAAAAGTTGTTTTAAACGACTTTCATATGATCATGAATACTCACTTATTCGATTTCTGTTTCAATTTACAAGTTAATTTGCGTGATAAATGATGCGTGAAAATACAAACAAGAAAACCAGCCAAATTCAGATGTATATGTTTTAGGTACATTCACGTGTTACTTCTCATTTTCTCTCTTTGTTATAAGTTTAAGTCATGCTTTTATCTTTGTTTCAATCATTTTCTTTAGGGTGAAGGTCTGTCAGACAAAGCCCAGCCGAGGTTATAGCAAACACGATTTGATACCGATCAGCGAAATTCAAAGGAACCGACAAAAAACGACAAAACGTTGTGTCACGAAAACACGACACCGTTTTAAAAACACAGTTTACCAAAACAATTATGTCTTTGTAAAATAACCGCATTCGCTAAACGTTCGCGAGACGTGACAAAATGAAGAGAGAGAGAAGTTTAAAGTTTCAACAAAGGAAACTACTAATAACCGGTAACAAAGTTATTTTAAATCGGTGATAAGGATTTCTGATTCTGTGAGTGGCCCTTTGTTCTTGTTGTTGTTTTTTTCCGCTTTTCTGTAAAAGGATGGGAAGATGCTCTTTAAATAAGCTTCTTTGTTGAGTATTATGTAAAAAAGAAAAAAACATTTGTCATTGCACGCAATTGACCTGCAATTCTTTTCGATCTAACCTTTAGAGCGGCACACAAGAGCCGTTTATTTGACACAGGTATTGTTGAAGACCCAATAGAAATCTTCCACATTTGCCTCACATAAATGCTAGCCTATTAGTCTCTTTCTACCGCCACAAACTTCCTGGAATTTTTGTACTTTTAAGACATCTCAAGTTGTTGCAAGTTGACAGGGAGAATCATTTTAAGCTATTCATGGCCGAAAAGTGCCATACATTTTATGGCATTTTATAGCGTTTCACATAACACTTAAGTACACAAGTATTTTGTGCTACATTTTGTTTATCACGTGTAATTACTGTTGACTCGTTCTTTTGTTGTCGGTATCAGTGGTTGCCTCCCGACAACCCCTCCGCCCCCGTGCCCACCCCCACTTTGTCGGTTTTCCCTCTCCTCCCTTTCTATTTACAATCACATTGCTATGCCATTTCCGGACGAGTAACACTTTTCCTCGGCCCCTCCCCAGTGAAGTGAGGGTGAACGTGGAGTGGTTTACGTTTTCCCTGCTGGTCAAACCATCCCTGACCTGAAGGTTAATGGGGCATTTTCTTTTTCTCAGAACTGGCCAGTCGCACTAATTTCATGAATTCCGTTGTACCAATTTAAAGTACTGGTTATTGGCCAGTTCTTCGAATTGCTTTCAAAATGATGAGGTATAATAAGCGATTTAAAAATTTCTTTTACAAAGTGACTAGTTTGGCCAGCCAGTTCTGACAAATGGAGGCGTCGTCAGTAACTTGTCTTAAAACGCAAATTCAACAACCGTTATTATATCAGTTGTGTAAGATACAGAAATTCAGATTTAAGCAATCTCTTCTTCTTCTTTCTTTCCTTCTTTCTTTCTTCAGTGTATCTTTCATGACTACAGAAATTTAAAGATGAATACGATTTCGTTACAAGCAGATATTCTTACACTAAACAGTTTCTCAATCGTTATGAAACATTCCTTGCACCATATCGCGACCGTCTGTTTTCAAGTAAGCATCGTTGCTTATCCTCATTGTTCCTTTCAGGCCCTGGAAAACCACAAAACTGCTCTGCGATGGCGTTTTCTTCAACAGCCGTTTTCCTGACGTGGACCTCTCCACTTAGCACTGGAAACAACAACCCAGGAAATTACTGGGTAAGGGAATGGAAACCAAACCGTACCTGTTAACAATGACCTGTAAGAATTGTAACCCACTTTGTCATTTTTCTAACCAGCAAAAAGGTGGGGTCATGACGAGTTTCCTTACCGCCTCTATAATGTACTGTAGGTTGTTTAAGGCCTCGTTCCTTTGTAGCTGTTCTGGCTATTTTTATTCTGGTTTAGGAATTAGAAAATACGCATAAATGAATTTTTCCAAAAAAGCACATGCTTTTGGCGGAGATACCTAAGACCAGAAGGGAGAGTAGTCTGGACCGAGCCACGTCACTGACTTTAAGGCCTTTAAGGGCCGCGCACGATTTTCCTGCCAAAAGTATCCTAAAAGAAAGAACAAAACGTAATCTGTTAATTCTGCTTATTTTGTTAACGGAGGCAAATTAAACAGAAAGCTATTCTGTGCCTCTACCCTGGGCGCCAGTGTCCAGATTTCTAGAATCAGTGCCATTAATCCTTGCTGAAACGTTTCCGGGACTCTCCACCTTGTCCGCCATTTTGTCAGTTTTTGCCATCCAGGCTCTCGCGCATTCTCTGTTGAATCAAAACAAGGATGATAGCATGCCTCAGGCTGTATTGGTACGAGGAGAATAATCTCTCAGTGGCATCCAGGGCACTGTTCCTCCTGAAAACGAAATGAGTGCTATTAAATATTATGAAAATTCTGACAATTACGATTTCAAACCAGTCGTAAAATGTATGCAAATGTAATTTATCTTCCCAAGGAATTCGTAAGAGCTCAGAGAACTCTTCATACATCTCAAAGGAATGCACCGCTACCCAAGAACCATTTTAAAACGCCAGATGTGAGACTCTTTAGATTGTTCCATAGTAAGGCGAGGAATTTCATTTGAATTGGGTTTGGTAGTCAGATAAGGAGTCGCAAGAATCCAAGTATTTCTGCCCTCCTGGTGTCTCTTTTAGACCTGCTTGAAGATTTCATTTCATCTCCAGACCATAAAAATCACAATCGCACAGCCTCTTAGAGAAGAACAATGATTTACGCCTATGCTAAGAGATGGTCGGCTACATTTCTTTCTTTATTATTTTTTCTAGGTTCACTACAGACCGCTGTATTACAAAGGAAACTTCACAGTTCACCGTGTTAGGAAGCAGCTTTTCTACCTGGTTGAAAATCTTGATATGGTAACATATTATGCGTTTAGGATCGTCGCAGATGATAATATAGGAAATCAAGTTTACTGTGAAGTTCTAGCCAAGACACTTAGCGATGGTAGGTTTTACCACTGCCTTGTACAGTGTAACTTGCATTATATCCATCCCATTTTCACTTGCTTATCGTCGGTCATAATCTGTCACGTGATGCGGTGTGCTCCTTCTTCCCCGCTTTGATTGGCAACTTCAAAACTAGATGTGTTTCCTACTCAATTCGAAGCTAGTAATAATAATAATAATTCATTACTTATTAGGCGCAAATTAGCATGTGAATATGATCAAATGCGCCTTACAATTCTTTGCAATTCTAAATTATTTTACAATTCTCAAAGCAAACTAAATCAAATGAAATGTTGGTTTTTGGAGAGAGGGGAAAACCGGAGTACCCGGAGAAAAACCTCTCGGAGCAGAGTAGAGAACCAACAAACTCAGCCCACTTATGACGCCGAGCCCGAGAATCGAACCCGGGACACATTGGTGGAAGGCGAGCGCTCTCACCACTGCGCCAACCCTGCTCCCCAATTTGGTGGTTTCGTGTACATTTAGTTTTATACTTAATTCCACAGGCCTCTTTCTGAAACTCGTAGCTGCAACCTATTAAATAAATTATGGCGTCAACTTAGAGGATTCCTGTCGTATGAATTATTGTTATAAATGCGTTAAAATTATGAGTATACTTTCTGCAAAAAAATCCAATTGACGATGGCAGAGGAACTGTCACAGGAGGAGAGCCCTGAGAATGAGGTTGATGAAGAGGTAGATTTGAAGTGATTTCTTCGTGGCCATAGACAATGTTGTTCATTGTAAAAACATCGTTGGGTTTATCGAAACTACACGACATTAATACTCCCATTATCTTGATCGTTATTGTTATAATTATTATTATTATGATTCTTACGATTGTTATTATAATTATGATTTTGATTATGATTATCATGACTGTTAAAAACATTTTACAATGGCATTTTCAGCAACACTGTCTGTTCCAGTACGTGTCCGCATGGGCACAACTCCTGCAGGTGGGAGAGGTCTATTTGTGACATGGAAAGCCGTGAAGGTGCCAGATGATGAACCAGAATATCACTTGTTTATTGAGTGGAGAGACAAGGGAAAAGTTAACGTAGAGTTACTTTACGAAGGAAATGAAACATCAACAGTCATCAAAAGGACATTGCCTGTTCCTCATCGCATTTATGTTAGCGTTGTTGTTAAGAGAAAACAATTCGATCACCTGGCAGGAAATATTATGACTTACCCCACAAAACAAGAACTGATTCCAGGAAGCCATATCACTTCAGGTAAACCAGGTAAGCGAATTTGAATTCCAATACGAATTCTAATATTTCAGTTCTTGTAAAATTCAACCATGTAGTCGGTAAATGTTTGTCATGTATAAACCTATTAAAACACAACCTTCTTACCCAAGCCTCCTTTATTCCAGATAACACGTTTTACGTATTTCAAATGTTTTCGCAAAGCTGTAATATCTTCTTTTAGACATCCGATTTGCAGCTGTGAAGTGAGATAATTCAATCTGCAGTATCTCTAAAGTGTTGGAAACCACTCAAAATTCCTTATGAGAATTGCCTCTAGTAAGGAAATGCATTCCTTACGAATTAACAACCCGAAGTAGAAAATAAAAAGCTGCGAATTGTATGCCCATTGTGGGGTGCAGTTATCGCGAACATCTACTAGTTGGTTAGGAGGTTATGTCTGTAATTATAAGTGATTAAAAGTCATTTCCATTTCGGGATTTACGGTTTTTTTCCTTGTCTACTTTATAAAATCATGAAGAAACTGAGCTTAAAAGGATATTCAAAACCGCAGTAATTGGCTTGCAGTGTTGCGGTGTCCTTACCTTTGTATGAATTGTTTGTCCCTTGTCCCGATGTCATCTTGTATTTAGTCTTTTTTTGTTAGGCGAAGTTAATAAAATAAAATAAAACAAGAAACAAATAAAACAAATAAATTGAAATAGTTGTGTCGACCCATGCTTTCCGGAATATCTGCAACCAGTAGTGACATTAAGTAACTAATATGTGCATATGGAGTCTGACTTGGTAAGGTAAATTATTCTGACTATTTTTTCTCTTGAAATATAGTAACAACTAATTCAAGAAACAAGACTCTTGTTCTGAGAATTTCAATTGATGCTTACGACTGGAACTTTGCCCGAGTCTCCTGGAGTACTGTTGAGACAGGAAAGAGTCACGTGGTCTACAGGATTATCTATAAAGCTGGGAATGACGTCATTGACCAACTGACGTCAAACACGTCAGTTGTGTTGTCTGGTCTCAATCAGCTAACAACTTATACAATCACAGTGAAAGCTTTAGGAAATAATGGAACGTTGCCACTCTTATCAACAGAGGCCCATTTGAGCACTTTAGGTCAGTCTTAAGTGTCTGAATTTAGCAATAAAATCTAAAACAGGTTAGGAAGGATTGAGATAGGGGTACTTGTGAGGTTAATGCGGGTGACCTTTTATCATACTGGCTCCGAGCAAATCCTAAGCCGTTTTCTTACTGCAATCACAACAGAATCTGCATCGATTCTCTCCATTTGATATATTCGTCTTTGTTTTTTTTGTTTCGTTTGACAACGAATGAGGTATTTCATCATTTGTTTTAAAACAAAGAGCACGTTTCAGGTCAAAGGAAGTGTAGTTTGGCATCGCATTCCGCAGTCAATAAAAATATCAAAAGATTAGTCGGATTTAAATGTTTCATACGATTTTTCTCTAATTTAATCCAATTATTAGCAACGGTGTTTTAAACCGGATTTTAATGGAAACATTTGTTTTAGGACATTCTTTTTTTTTTCCATATTTATCTTTCGCCTGCAGTACTGTTTCGTAAATACTTTGTTCATGTTTCACTCTTCTCTCATGTAGGTAAAAGACACGAAACTGTTAAATACTATGTTTTACTATCATTACTGTCACGTTTACCAATATCATTATTAGGGAGCTTAAGCAACGAGGACGGCAAAGGCAACGAGAACGCCACAAAACAATGGGTTTAATGAGCAAAAACAATCGCTCTGCACGTGCGTTTACATTTTGGTACATTCCTTTCCCGGCCGTCCTCTGCAAAACAACAACGTGAAATGACCAAGTTTCATATTTTCTAGAGAACGTGAACTCGCGACGGCAAATTTGTATTTCTTTTTTCTTATTTTGAATTGTTTATTGCAATTTAGTCCCTGGATAGTTCGCAAGCATTTTACATATTAAACAATTTGGAATAATCGCGAAAAAGCTAGAGAAACGCCCCCTACGCAGTTCCAACTATCTTACACTTTTTAAAATAATTTCAATTTTATAGACAAAGACGAGTGTTCTGACAGTTCTCACACCTGCTCAGAACACTCCGAATGTGTAAACACTCGAGGAAGCTATTTTTGCCGCTGTTTGTCAGGGTGGACTGGAGACGGAAGAGCCTGCAAAGGTTAGTGGGACAGATTGCAGTGATCCTTGATTGGGATGCGACGAGCGATTTTATGACTCACTTTGTACCGCCACTACTAAGCACGCCCGAGTTATCATGAAGCACTTTCTTTTACGGTTCCTTTCAATCTTTAAGACGACCAGCGTGAGAAATTACATTTTTTGGATGAGCGAAAACGATATTATGTCAAAATATTTAATAATTCACACCCGATCTTGAATCGAGCAAACTCACTACAATTTTTTCAGCTGACCCTGAAGTATGAGCATAGCCTCCAGAGCAGGCGTATTTGGGTGGGTGAGCGATGAATAGTCCTTCGATTCATGGCATGCCGCCATCTATGATAATAATACTGAGAGAGGAATGGGCGATGCCATTAGTCGCTTCCAAAATGGCGGCCTTTAGCGAGTGTTCATACACCAAGATAAGCCTGTTCTGCAGGTTAAGTAGAACACAAAAATCGTATTGTCACTAGATTATTGCAATAAAGGTGGGGGTTGTTGCTTAAGGAGATCCGTGGAACTGCATGTAATGTAGGCCAATGTAGGCGTACAATGAAAATGATACTTAAAGTCAATGGGCTCCTTTGTCTACTAATTATTCACATTAAAGTCAGTTTATTTTCAACCATCTTCAAATCCAACATTTTCCAAGTTTCCATAATTTTCAACATTTCCCTAAACAACTCTTCCGCGGCTTTCTTCCAAACATTCCAAAAATCATCCAACCTAATAAAGCCATTTTTCGATTGAATGAAATCTTCACCTGTTTAGCAAGATTTTTAAGGAAACGTGCTGAAATGGCATTTACTTGTAACGCCTTTAAGTAAAGCTCTCACTTGCATTTGTCGTTCCTCTTAGCCTCACTTAATAACATCGTCGTTCTCTTGCAGAACTACCACAAAACAGCGGAAACTTGTCGCACTGTGACAAGAACAATTTTGCAAATGTCACGTGGTTGACGACCCTTAAAGGACAGACAGCGTTAGCGCCGTGTCCTGCTAAGTCACGAGGTACAGTAGCAAGACGACGGTCTTTTCAACAGTTACCTTAATAATTACATATTAAGTTTTGCTTTTCATTCATTACATTATTGTTGTTTCGTCTCATTTACAAATTATGCAATAAATGCTGTTAGGGGTGTAACGACAAAATGTCCGTTGGTGACTTATCCATGGAAAAAATAGGGCTGCTCCGGATAGAACCTTTCGGGAACAAGGCTCTTGGCCACTTAACTGGTGTTTGTAATTTACTGTCTTGTTATTTACGCGTTTGTTTGAAACCATATGAATTTTCCGTTTCCTTTAGTAGTACTCATTACTGTTAGAACTGAATGTTCTAGGACTCAAACACAGTGCAAATCCATTTTGTAATCTACAATCTTGGACAAAAATGTTGAGGAAAATGAACCTAGCTCTTTATATGAAAGCAACAACCTAGTTACAACCCCCTCTCCCCCTCTCCCCCAGTTCAATGTTGTTTGTGGCCCCCTAATCGTTTCCCTACCTGAGGATGGCGGCTTCCCAAGTTCAACATTGAATAGGGGGAGGGGGGAGGGGGAAGTTTCTGTAGTACTTCTGAAAACAGCAACAACCTAGTTACAACCTCTCCCCCCTCTCCCCCAGTTCAATGTTGTTTGTGGCCCACAAAACGTTTCCCTAAGAATGGCGGCTTCCCAAATTCAGCATTGAATAGGGGGAGGGGGGAGAGGGAAGTTTCTGTAGTACTTCTGTTGAGCCAGAGGTTTTTGTGAACGATTTTTGGACGCCAAGAGGCCACTTTTCTCAAGTAGTTTTGTCCAAGGTTGTGGAGTTTGTTTTGATTCGATAGACTTTTAATTTCCTTCCTCAAAATTCCAGCTTGGACGATGCTGCATTACTTAGGCTACACAATGTGATAAAAAATTTTGTATTTTGAGTCATCAATGACGGAAACCTTCATTATATTTCTAAACCATAGGCATTGCCAAAAGAAAATGTCTGCCCCTTTTAGAAGGTGGTGCAAGTTGGGGAATTCCTGATTTGAGTGAATGCGTGTCAGACGAAATGGCGGAAATTGTGCAACAGGTAGAGAATATTCACAAACGAGTTTAATAAATATGTGAAAAAATATTTTAATCCTACTGCCTTTCTTTTGTGAAAACATGAGATTTGAACGGTCACTGTGGCTAATTGCTTGATGGGTTTGAAAATTTCACTGCTTGAGTGTCTTGTTGTTTATTCACCATGCTTCTTCCAATGCTCAATTAAATATGCCCCTCATGATATTAACTTCGCTTATGATACTTACCTTATGTAACGTTGCTAGACTACTTAACTGCCCCATTTCTTGTTGTATGTGATTTACGTCTGTTGACTGCTTTTTAGGTTCTGCAATCCACCCGGGACCGCAGGAAATGGCTTGCGCTGTCGTGGTGTCGCTGCCTTTGTATTAATTGTTTGTCCCCTTTCATGTTTACAGCTTCAAGATCCAAGTGCTGACGTCACTGGCATTGCCAGGCAACTTGCAGATGTTACTGCCGTCATGACGCATGCACAAACTCCGTTGCAAACTGGCGATCTGAAAGTTGCAGTTGATATCATAGAGAAAATATCCCAAAGAGGCTTTAACAATGTGCAAAATTATCCTCCGCCGTTAAGAGGGGAAAAAGTGCGAAAAATTGCTCAGGTGTGTGCTTTTAACTTCGCTTTTCATCATGAACTTGCAGATTTTTTTCCTTTTTGTTTTAAGAATCCTCTGAGGAGTTGCTAGAAATTCTAGCTGCTTTTGTTAGGGATATCACACGTTAAATGAATCAAAATCTCTGCTGGGTGTGCCGATCGATCAAACTTTTAATATTGCAGAGAAAACTACAATGTCAATAAAGCTAGGTAGTTCGCAGCAATTTGGCAGTAGTTCGCACCAACCGATAAACATGCAAATGATACTTACTACCCTCTACGGCAGCATGTTCTCTTTCCCCTTAAAAAGCAAGTGACTTGGGCTAGTTTTGGTGTGTAACTGTCATGACTGTGCGTGAAAGGTTAGTGTCAAGGGCGTAGCTAGGGGGGGTCCTGGGGTGACCGTGACCCCCCCTTTGTAAGCCTTTTTTTTAAGCCAACAGCCTACAATATTCAGGTGACAATCTGGTGAGTACCCTGTATTTGACACAATGTGCCCCCCCCCCTTTGAAAAATCCTGGCTACGCCCATGAGTGGCCTTAAGCGTGAGCCGTTTGTGAAAAGAACTCTTCAGTTCTCAATTACTGGTATTTCTTTACCCAAGCCTTTGTTTGTTAGCTCAGTATTGTTCCCAGCGACTTGTTATGCCATTTATTACTATTTTTCCTCCGGAAAGGTTACCTAGTAGCATTTGGAATATGTTGAGCAAAAAATGCTATTATCAGCTGGATATGAGACGACAAAAATTATACTACTGTTTTACTTTTAAGGCCGTGGTAAAATCTTCTAGTAACATCCTTGACAACAACACTCTTGAATCATGGACGTTTATGCCAAAGGTAGGAGTATGAATATGTTTTTTTTATTTTGTGACAGTTTTGCTTGTAGAGTTTTTTGATCCTCCAGATATCTCAACTTAAACAAGAAACGTCCGCGCATATTATCGAGGGAAGAAAAATTCGAGTCCTGTGTGGGCTGTTTATTATAATCACTGGTGTACGTTATATGGTTGTATATTGATAGTAGTTGTCATAAAAAGCGTTGAGGAATGCTTGCTTGGAATAATACGTGATTAACAATAAACTAGGCATAGAAAAAAAACTCATGGACAACGCTTTAATTCATTTATTTCATCGTGGATTATCATTTACTCACTGGTCATCGTGGATTTACTCACTGGAAGAATAAAAGCAGCATGATATATTTTTGTGTGTGGTAGAATGACTATTCTTGAAGAAAAATCTCAAACTCTTGACCTTTTTATTGTAGGATTCTATATCCGCTGAAGCCAATAAGCTTTTAAAAGGAATGGATACAGTGGCTTTGCATTTGGCCAAAATAAAACACTCGAGTGACTCACTTTTATTTGACGCACCAAACGTGGGTAAGTCACGCACATAACGAAATTGTTGATTCAAAGTGGAGATTGTAGGAAAGAGTAAAATGCTTTCTTTTCTCCTCCAAAATGGTGTTCTTGCGTTCACAATTGTGTAAAACCCAAATATCATGAAAGACAGGAGTCTGTAACTTTTTGCTTGTGAATATTTGTTTGTCCTAGTGTTGAGTGTAAAGTCCACCAAAAAATCTGCCGAAAATGATCAGCGGCTACCGCCAAGAGTCAACAACACCGACAAAGTTTCATCCAGTGTCTTATTACCAGGCTCTGTGGTCAAGTTACAACGTGAGGGAGAAAGCCAAAGTAAGAGATTGGGAACCTTTCTAGCGTACAGTTAGACTGAGCTTTTAAACATAACAATGTATCATCAATAACTATCTTTAACTAGCCATCTCTTGACGCTGCTCCAATTTAACAATTTTTATTGTGTTTTTTCTCTGCATTTTTTGCTATCAGGTGAAACGCAGTTCATTACATTCGTATCCTATCGAAACCTCAGAGCTTTGATGCAACCAAGCAACAGCGAAAAGTAAGTTACAGGCAAACGAGTGCATGTAAATGAGTAATCTCCAAACTAAATGATATTCATGTATCGCGCTAGAATATTTGTTTTCGTGTTCAGGGCTCCCTCATCCAGTCAAATCCACAATCTGATCCCATTCTTTTGTCAAAAAAACCTCAGTTTCCACAAAAATCTACATACACGCTTTCTGACTTAGAAAAACGTTCCTAAAATTGCCTGAGCACACGACCGTACAAACTTCCTTGAACGAGGCGTCCTATCACTGTCTCACAGTTCCCAAGCTCATTATTCCCGAAAAGGCGGGCTCTGATACTTGCTGTATCCATAACTTTGATACATAATGCTACATGATCAGTGTGGAATCGAACGCCTGTTACAAATTGACTTCAATTTTCATTTCGGCAACACTTTGCTAGATTAAACGAGTTAGACGCGTCGGCCTCCTCCCCTTAGTCGAAGAGGTGGAAGCGTCCCCTGTACTTTCAAAATTAATTTTTTCGTGTCTGTTGTAGTATTGTCTGATATCCTGACTGCTTGAAATGTGTCATCCTTGTTGTTACAGAAACGTAGGCATTTTCCTTACAGCTCCTTTTAATTCGATTACATATTCCCTACTTTATGGCAGTCACTTTTTTAACCTTGGATACTACTTTGGTTTGGTTTACATGACGCGCTTTTCCCACCAGGTCTTCAGAGCCAACTGAGGGCGGAAGTGACGTGGGTAGAATTGAATCAGATGTAGTATCAGTTACACTTCATCCAATGAGCATCAACAGCTTTGAGGAGCCTGTTACTTTAATTCTTAGAAACGCTGAGGTAAGTCATTATTGAGGAATTCTTTAGGTCTCTCTCTCTCTATATATATGTATTATTCAGTGCAAGAGTAGCCGTGAAATGTGACCGGCCATCTTGGACTAAAAGAATCGAATTTCAGGTAACTGTGGTCTCAATGTTTTGATTTTCTTTCAGCATAACGAAGAAGACCAAGCTAGCTGTGTTTTTTGGAACACGAATGGGTAGGTCATTTGTGTGTCATGCGAAAAAGTTTAAAATTGTTCAGTTGTCCTCCCTTTTCATTTAAACTAAGTATCTCATGTATAAAGCCACAAATTTATCCTCTACAAGATTACAGAATCCACAAGTTCTAAAAGAAAAATTTTCTTCAGGACACGTGGTTTTTGGTCGGGAGAGGGCTGTTACATGACCCACAGGAATAAGAGTCATACCACGTGCCAGTGCTATCACTTGACAAGCTTTGCTGTGCTCATGCGTGTTAAAGACGTACACAAGAATCCCGTGATGGTAAGTGCGTAGTGGAGAATAGCCTACCGGTTGTCTCACGCAATCCTGAGCAGGGAGGGAGGGTAACTGCTTCAGCTTTTTTTGTGTGGGCCCTCTGCCTCAGAGTCCCTACCCCAATAAAGTCTGCTTTGTGACACGTCAAGCTCTGACCTTAGTCCCTCCTTTGCAAATGTGAATTACGCACCCGGTTTCCTCATTTTCCATCACCGATATGACTTAGTAGGCATTTCCAACGGGTGACACATTTCATTTTATGCTCTTTCAATTTCCACTGAGGCAGTCGAATTCAGTGTTAATTTGCGACCCCATTCAGTAGACCCCTATTTAAAATCAATGTCGAATCAAGCAGTGTGTATTAGTTAATTACTGAGAAGTAATCTCTCCGGACTCTGATTGTCTCGTCTATTGCAGGCTTTTTGATTTTAGAGAGTGCAATCTCCTCGGCGATATGAGAACAACAGTTGTAATAGCTGTCTTTGTCTTTCAAAATGCAACTGCATTGTGCATGCGTATTCCAGTCCATGCAAATTTGCAAGTTCGCTTGCACATTCATTTTATAAATCCGTCATGTGTACTTTCATTTTTAGAATCTGTACAGAAATTAACATTGTGGGATGAAATTAAGAATACGGATAACCGTTCAAGACTGTAAAATGTTTACCGGCAAGAACTCTTTAATCAGCTCACATTCCTCAAACTGAGATCAAATAGTTAATAGTTAATGAACCTCGGCCATATTATTAAAATGATACCATTCTAGAATTTTGATTGGCTTAGCCATCATGGCATGAGCCATTATACCATGGAATACAAATATGATAACTGTGCGCGTCAGGTTTTTTCGGTTTTTACAAAATTAAGTAGGGTAGATTTATCCATAATTTGTGGTCGTTTTTAATGACACAATTATTCCACTCGTGCTTGTTGGATATGAGGTAATCATCTCATACTGAACCAAAGCGCTTTTGTGGAATAATTGTTAAAGACATTTGCACACCAGCCGCCGAATCTGTAGTAATTTATCGAATCTTTCCCTGGCTTTGTTAACAGGAACAGCATTCGTATGTCTTGGGTCTCATCTCCTACATTGGTATCAGCATTTCTATCGTGGCATTGTGTTTGTCATTTTTCACTTTCGTCTTTCTCAGGTAAGTCGATAACAATTATAGCATACTTTTTTCGGGTGAACACATTTGCCGGTTAGCAAGTGATGGGATCAAATTATGGCCTATTAGGTTGCCTAGCTACAAACTTGAAGCGATCCCTTAAAAATCAGGGTTCTGTGTTTTCCGTTTTCACGCTTAAATCCTCAGTGACATTTACTTTTCTGTGTCGCCCCCAAAGTCTTTCTCAAAATTCTCTTCAATTCGGACGTCATTCGTTATCTTCACGTTGTTGGATAAACTGACCGTAATAATCCTGTCCCGCTCCTGTTGTATTTTTCAGGTTTAGAAATACACGTCAGCGTTATTTCGTTCACGCCAATTTAGCTCTTTCCTTGGGTCTGGCTGAAACTCTATTTCTGTTTGGTATCAACAAGACAGCTGAAAAGGTAAAGATGCAATAAATGGGAGGGTTATCTACACGTTCTTCTTTGGCGTAGAATCAAGCTTTTACGTCACCGGGCAGACCCCATTAGCAATAGCTAGACCGACATCGAATTCCTGTGGGGCTAAGCTGTCTGGCCTCTCTGTAGGATGAGGTGCCGGATGGGTACAAAAAGAACTACGTTCAAATAATAGAAGTCGTAGATGTCGAGTGAAAGGTATTGTTTTGAGACAAAATCTGTTGTCCCAATGTCTCCTTTGAAGTCCGTGATTGGCTTCAAGGATCATCGTCAACATCTGGGCGACTGCGCACCTACCCCTCCCCTAACCTAACATGTTATAATAAGTTAGCGTTAATGTTGGGTTAGGGGAGGGGTGGGTGCGCAGTTGCCCAGATACTGCCATAGACCCGGCTAGTGAATAGGTACTACATTGCTATAGGAAGGAATCAACGCTCACCCTTGTTTTCTTGCAGATTATTTGTAAAACTATCGCCATCACACTTCATTACCTCTTCTTGGTGTCGTTTTGTTGGATGGCTCTTGAAGGAGTCATCCTTTATCTGATGCTTGTCAAGATCTTCCGCAGCAAGACTCGACCGGGCAGGGAGAAAGCTGTGTTTCTGCTGTGTGGCTGGGGTGAGTACATCAAACTTGTTGACACTCAAATCATAGTGAATGCAGGTGTATAGAAACCACGAACCATCTCACTATCAAAATTAAACAAGCAACCGCTTACGCCAATTACTCATGCAGCTAAAAGGTCTTTTCGTCTTAGCTGTGTCGTGTCGTCACAGTCCGTCAAAATTTTCAACAGCCCCAATTAGCTTGACAACCTGACTTTCGGTAACTCGAATTCGCTTCCGCTTTGAATATCGCGATCTGACTTCCGGTAAGACGGGTCGACTCGACGAACAGTCGACCCTACTCAGATCGACAGTCTTGGACATGAGTGTTTACGTCCAATATCTTTACGGCAAAAGGAGCTGATGTTTAATTAAACCCTAACAGTGGTAAGTACAATCTCATTTGGTTTCTTACTCCGCTGTCACAGGAATCCCCGCTATTATCGTGGCTGGGTCAGCTGTGCTGTTCCATGAAGGTTATGGCACAAAGGATTTGTAAGTAGTGTTTAGATGCAAAATGAATCACTTATTATTTAGCTAACGTTTTGTATAGTCTGGTATTTACTATGAGGAAGGACGGTTTTCGATCCAGATGATAAAAACCAAAAATTTGTTGTCAGACCACAGTCGATGCAAAAAGAGACAATTTCTTTAAAAACCAGTGAATGAAGGCGGTAGCTTCTGAAGAAACTGTGGTGCTGCGTCGGTGGGGGAGTTGTACACAAGAATTTGGTTTTGTCAACGGAGTTGATAACGTTAATTGATCACCGCACAGGGATTCTAAACCAACAACTTCTTTATTTCGGTCTGCCACCACGGTCTGCCACAACGATAGTACGAGCGATTTGATTAATGGCTGCTGAGAGGGTCGGATTCCATTGTAACGCCCGGCAATTCTCGTAAGCACAAGCGACAAAACTCATACCGAAACTTTTTCTCTCACTAATTGTTGCATTTATAAGTTAAAAAAAGTATCTAGACTTTTTACAGGAACTTTCAGAGAGCGAGTGCTGTTGTACTGAAAAGGACGAACAAGCCAAAATATAACTTCCCGTGCAATACGGTTCTTTTTTAATTTCTACGTCCATAAAAGACCAAATAATAAATAACTTATTTACTTATTTACCTCGGCCTTGATGTATTGACCTTGCTATCGCTCGCTCAATGCATCAAGGCCTCAGTCTGAGATTTCTCTCTAATGACCTCACTCTCGGTTAATAAGTAGTATGTTATCCGTGAATTGAAAACAGGTGTTAATTTGAATCGCAGTTCTCTGCTCTTTGATGTGCCAAACATGTTTTACATACACTGTAGTTGAGGCTTAAGTACACACTCCCTTACATTCGGCCATCTTCACACAAAGCTGTACATTGACCCTTCTTTTTGGTTTATTTGTGATTTGCAGTTGTTGGTTATCGTTCGAGAGACATTTTACCTGGGCTTTTGTGGGACCTGTTCTTCTTGTTTGCTTGGTAAGTTTTGTGTTATTCTCAACGACAGCTTTCGAAGCAATATTGAAAGAAATATCAACTTTCTCGTTCTATGACAGTCGTTTAAATATAAATTTGAAAGATCTTCCTGAATTTATTAGAGAAGAAAATATTGTCAAGGCGAACATCTTGTTGCATCCATATCCTTGTAAGATTCAGGGGCCGGTTCCTGAAAGGTGTAATACCTCTATTCCAGGGATAAATGTGCCTTATTCAACGGATAAATAACTAAATAAGGCACATTTATCCCTGGAATAGAGTTTTTACACCTTTCAGGAACCGGCCCCAGGTGAATTACAGTGAAACCAGTCTTTTTTTTATTGTTTGTATGTTGCAGTTTAATTTCATTTGCTTGGGGAAGACGTTTATGGTGATGTCGAGTAGAGGAAGCACAAAGAAAAGCGATACAAGTATTCAAAAGATAAGGTGAGTCAGGATCTTCACAGAATGGTTCTTAGGATTTTTCATGGTATCAAGTTAAAGGGGATACATGGCCATGAATATATTCATAAGGCAAAAATATTGATAGCGGTGCCATTTTTAAAAACTTTTTAACATAAACATTTAAACACCGATTCCGGTAGAACTCTACAGAGTTATTGGGGAATAATTAAAGTGCTCAAGCTTAAGGATTGTTTTTTATTGAATGGATCGCACTTTACGGCAATTCTATAGGCCGCTAAAGTCTAATTTTTTGTAAAACGTGGTTTTGTGTCCAAGTTTTCTCTTCGAGAGCAACACATAGAAAGTCGATTTTACCACTCAGTGATCAGTCAAAACCTCTTTTGTGCCATATCTGACTCCGATTTTTTTATTTCAAGTTTCATTCAAAGTTATTAGCGTTTTAAGGTGCAAAATTTAGCATTCTAGAATTCGAAGCCTTCAATCTTCCTATCTAAGGCTTATTTAAAATTTTAACGTCAGATATGACAATCTACAGTACACCTAGTTTACATCCCTGTCATGTCAACTCATGAAATTTTGTATCCGCACCGAATTCTTGAACACAGAATTGCCTGTTTAGGGGCGGATCCAGGGGGGGGGGGGGATTGGGTGGCTAGCCAACCCCCTTCGGAGAAGCCGACCATAAAACTCTAATACGTGAAAAAAAGGAATTACATGCATGGGTCCCAAAAAATATAGTATAGTTTGGTGGCCGACTGTATTAGCCACCCCCCATTAAAATCCTGGATCCGTGCCTGCTGTTGTTACATTTCCGAAGGCTTCCCGAGCAAACACGAGTGAACTGATTAATGCAAAAGCTACAATTATGATGATTAAATCCACGGGCTATCGTCGGCTCTGCACGCAGAAAAGAACATTGCGTTTTGATTAAATACTTGAAACGCACAAGAAGTTCTTGCTACAAGATTAGAATCCCTTCCGATTATTGAGATAGAAGAAACAGAATCTTTTAAAGGAACTTCTCGCGAATATCTCCCCTATTGTCGGTATCAATCGTTGAATTTCTTACATATCTTTACATAAATGCATACTTATGCACTATCCTGTCCCCCTCGACCTTAAATAAATTTAGGAATGGAATTTGCCCCTGGTACTTGACCTTTCCTGTAAATTTCGGCTGTGTTAGGATAAAGTAATGGTTCCTCATGTAATATTGTTTAAAAATAAACTATTTTACCCCCACAGATACTGGTCTAAAGGCTGCGCGTTACTCTCTTGTTTACTTGGCTTAACATGGATTGTGGGTGTTTTTGTAGTAAACGAAGACACAATATTCATGGCGTACCTTTTCAATATATTTAATACTCTTCAGGTAGGTTACTTTTTCAACCTCGATTTTTGCGCGACTGTGAAACATTTGTTGATGTTAGATTAAGGGTTCTCGGCTGGAATACTAGTCCCTTTCAGTCCCTTTCAGTCCTTTTTTTTCATTGTATATGCTGTGGTTCTATTTTATCCCTGGTTTAAATTCTGTGCTATTTTCCCAGAAGAGTGAAGGAACGAAGCGCGTCACGGTGAATAAATGTAAAGGGTTGCTTGTCCAGTTTAAAGAAACTACCATTTTCAAGGGTCACAATTACCGACATCAGCATTGAAAGAAACTTAAAATAGTTTAAGCCCTAACCTTCGATCAGGCCCAATTTTAGCATTCGCTCTTATGTTCGGTTTTATCTCGTCGCCCACTAAAATTCGCGCTGCCCCTCGCCCCAATAGCCGGACTTGTCACTCGAGACCTTGGTGAAAACCGAGTAAGCTCACTGTCTGCGAAGCAGGCTACCCCCACAAAAAAGAACGTCTTGAAGTCCATGCTCACACTGATTGTTTTAGATTGGTGAAGTAAAAAAATCTTGATCTTCACTCGATCTTGCAGACTGCAGACTGGAGCGAGTGACATACATTTCTTAAGTAATGAAACGCTTTGTCTTAAGCTTTACTGAGGTGGCTCTTAATTTGTATTGCAGGGATTACTAATATTTCTCTTCCATTGCATTGGCGATGACAAGGTAACACACTTCTGCTCATTCACCTATTTACTTTTTTTCGTCTCTGTGTTTTTCTTGAATTTTTCAGCTACTGCGAATAGGTCACCTAGCATTCGAAATCTACCCAACGTGACTCCTGTTGTTACCAGCATCGGTAATTTCATCTTTTACACTAAGCGTATGTTAAGAAAGCGTAAAGAAAAAGCGTCTTAAAAGAGCATACATTGGGAAGTGCGGCCATCTGCAAAGTAGCCCCGTTAGAATTTTTCTTTTGGGGTGTATTTTTCTATTGGTAGTTTCATACTTGTGTAGCTCTTTAGCGATTTTTCCCTATTCATTCGATCCTTTTATTAAAACTTATATGGCTTTCTATATTGTAGGAATAAGTCACTTCTTTGATCTTTGTCAGGTGCGCGCAGAGTATTTGCGGATAATCCGCTGTCAATCAAGATCGACCGCCTATGGCGCTGGTCGTCCTTGGTGGAGTAAGTCCGAGTCTATTAGTCGCTCGAGGACGTGGGAAAAAATCCCAAGAAGCACTTTACAATCAAACTTGGAGACACCAAAGGTATGTAGGACTCCTGTGAAATGGAGCACCTTAGCAACGAATTCGGCTACGGCAACGAGAATGCCACAGGAGAATGGGTTTAATGAGCAAAACAATCGCTCTGCACTTGCGTTTTACATTCTGGGACATTTCTTTGCTGATCTCTGCAAGACAACATTGTAAAATGACCAGATACTATGTTTTCATGAGAACATGAACCTTAGGCGGTAAATTAAGATATTTTCTTACTTTAACGCCGTTCACAAAATTACTCCCTGGACAGTGGCCAGTATTTTCTAAGTTAAACAAATTTCAACAATCTTGAGGGTTAGCAAAACGAAAAGTTATATTTTGAAATGAGGTTTTCGTTACCTTGGTCGTGGTCGCTGCTAAACCTCCTATAGAGTGACTGTGTTGACTTGACGTCATGACGGCCGTATTTGAGGAGCAAAACAAAGGAACGGCTGCCATGTTGGAGGCGTAAACCAGTCTTCTAGGAATTGAACTCTATTTTTATGCAAAATCTTCCTTTTGTTTCAAAAATCAATATGGCCGTTGATCACGTGAGCGAACACCCTCCATAGGTGGTCTGCCGCTTTTTTGATCGCCGCCATGCTGGTGTACGGTAAACAAAAGATCTCTCATTGGCTCGTTTCATTCGTCCACCAGCTTAGAGATGGGCTGAAAAACTGACCTTTAGCTGCATGTCATAGTTGCAATCAAAGTGTGGGCGGAAGCTTTTAAGTTCTTTAGTTCTTAGAGAAAAAGAATTTTAGCCAAACACATCTTTTGACGTTATGAAATGCGTTCCGTCCTTTCAGTGAATGTGAGGCAACTGTAATTTATTTAGACGTGGAACATCGTGAACATCATAAACCACCCTCTTTCTGATTTTCCCTTACTTAGCGCACATTTTCTTCGCGAAGACGTCGGAGAAGAAGCCTCCTAGAGCTAACAGAAAACCAACAATTACAGTTGAAGGACCCGGTGCATAAGCTACGGTGCTTTTTGGCTGTTTTTTCGTCCAAATCAGCTTAGTTTTTGCACGTGGCCTGTAGAAGCACACTTCCCTGGGTTTTTTTATTCAGTTTACGCTTTTTTTTTGATAAATGGCATAAGCCAAACTTTTTTTCCTGGCGGTGGAAATTTTGATAAGCGACAAACAAAAGAAGTAAAGTCAAAAGGTTTGCAAAAGACGAAGCCTTAGAAAAAAAAAGAGCTTTTGCATACGTTATGTATCAAACAAGAAGCGGTAACTGACGAAACAAAATACAGGGCAATGTTATTCTACTAAATCAAATGTCACATGCAAAAATTCAGCTGATTTGGACAAATTAATAAAACGAGTCAAAAACTGACCATAGGTCGGTTATGCACCGGGCCTTTTAG
The DNA here is from genome assembly GCA_948470475.1 of Galaxea fascicularis. NCBI lineage: Eukaryota > Metazoa > Cnidaria > Anthozoa > Scleractinia > Euphylliidae > Galaxea > Galaxea fascicularis. Next base: position 9,659,226 of record OX419347.1, read on the forward strand.
TGATTTATAACCCTAATAGCATCCAATTGGAACAATTTTAGGGCACAATAGACAGTTCATTGCATCAGAGAACCACTCTCCTGAGCGGAGCCGAGTACATAGCGTTGCGGCAATCTTTGAACCGGCCAGTTAAAGTGAGCACGATGGACAGAATAACTGGTAAGGTGGTTTGTGCTATATCTCTGATTCTCAACAAATTATTCAACGGATATTTCATATCCGCAGTTCACACATGATTTCTTTCATACTCATTACTCACTTACATATCTTTCACGGGAACATATGAACCCATAATTGACCAGCTCCCAACGTCAGTGGCTTCATACCTCAGCCTTAGTTGGTAGAGCATCGCACCGGAACTGCGAGGTCACAGGTTCAATCCCCGTGGAAGTCCTGAATTTTCTTCAGGCTTCTTCACGCAATTGTAAAAATTGCGATCACAACTGCGACGATTATTCTTCATTTGATTTCATATCTGCAGTTCACATATGATTTCTTTCATATGCATTACTCCGTTAAAAACGTTTCCTTTGGACACGCCACAACCAGTTACAGATAGAGTACTCTTTTAAACGAGACCTCTACTCTTGAAGTAAATCGACTTTAAATTGTTGAAAATGCGATGCTACGCTCTTATTACAAAAAACTTGGAAACAATATTTTAGTAAAGGACATAACAGGTTTCTTACAATAGGCTGACACGCCAGTTTTGATTCCGTGACGTCGCATGGTAGCTCAGTTCTTACAAAACACAAACGATTTTCTGCTTCCTGACGTAAAGACGTCAATAATGACGATAATATTCATTCTTTTCTACATTTCAATTGTATTTCCATGTATTAAAAAATCCGAATCTGGGCATCATTACCCCCCCCCCTCCCTAAACCTAACAATTACGCATAACGTTTGGAAAGAGTGAAGGCTCCACGTTTGTATTGATGCATGTATCCTGAAAGAGCAAGCTCCTCTTCCTATTAGCCCTTGTTTGTCCACTGCCTTGTAGTGGACAAACAAGTGTCTAATCCAACCTGATTGGGCGTGCTTCGGAAAGATCTCCGTCATATATTGGCGTCTAGATAGGCCATTGCAAATTAAGGAAAAAAAGGTGGTAAGGAGAGTAAAAAAGTAAAAGCATTCCTCATTTAATACTTTGGGTACAAAGTAAATGTATTAATTATCTTTTAGAGGGTGACTGCCAACAAGGAAACGAAGAATTGGAAGGTCAGGCTGGACCAAGACCTACTCCACCCGCATCTGAGAGTTTGATTGACGGCACAAGCATTCATGAAAATAATGGAATTACACCAATAAAGGTAAGTTAAGTAGATAACCAGCTTCGATGAAATAAGTTTCAACTGAGGGCTGACTCCACCTCTTCTAAAACTTAAAGTACACTGATGATAGAAGGATTGAAGAATTGCTTTCACAAGCGCGTCCGTTTCATTCAGGTGGAACATGTCTCCTAAGGGTGACTAAGGGGGTGCGAGCCAGAACAGGACAGGGGTCAGAATAGATCGGGATGATTTAGGTGTGATAGGAAGAAGTGTTGATCGCCTTCACCTCACTTATAGCTGTGGGTCTTTTATCTGAGGGATGAGTATTGTATACAACGATGCTAGGCTGATGTTTTGGATGGGGGCACGAGTGTAATCACATTGTTGCCAAAAGCGTGTAACTTTGCAAAATTAGTAATGAAAAATGACGAATTTTAGGAGTCTTTTGAGTGAAAATGTGCCTTTTACGTTCGAATATATTTCCGGATTTTAGACCGACTATCAGTTCTAAAATCCATTATTATTACTTCTTAGCTACAGTTGAAATGAATCTGGTCTTCTGGCTATTATAGACAAGTCGACTGTTGTTTGATTTTGTGGAATCTTTGGTTGTAGGTTTCAGAGGAACCTGCAGCGGCCACTGAACCGGTTGAAACCAGTTATACTTGTTCCTGTGAACATTCGTCTCAGTCCAATCTCCCGGATGTAATACAAAATGATTCTCAAGCTGATCCTATCAGAACTCCAGAGGCACTGCAGTGTGAAGGAACATTGATTCGGCAGAACACTATCGAATAGGGTTTTCCTAAAATTGACTTAATTTAAACATTTACTGGTTAAAATTTACGATTTTAATGTATAGGATCTACGTTGGCCAGAAGCAAGCAGACGCTGTTGCAATAAAATTTTTATGAAGTAAGAGAAAAGAGAACTTACAATTGTGCGCCGGTTATTTTTTTAAATCAGGACACTTTCCGTAGTTTTGAGGAATTCTTCGGTGGCTTTTTTTAAAAGTGTCGCTTTAGAGGAGAAATCGCGTTATATAAGCCACGGCATTGCCATTATTTAATGTTTTATTCATTCAGGGTATCTCTGCAAAGAGTTTATATTGCTCTATTATCTGGGCATTATGGAAAAGCTTGCAGCTACAGCATAAGCTGAAATGATAAAAAGTATCTTTTATATTATTCTTAGTAATAGCTAAATGTAAGTTACGTTTTTGTTCCACTTTCTGTGTAAATTGAACAAGGTATGACAGATTATCTTAATAAACGGCTGCCGTGCAATATTTTTATATGACCAGTGGCTTGACTTGGTGCTTTCTGTTACGTTACTGTGAATAGCTCATGTCGAAGCATTGTTATGCTGAGATAGCCTATCGTAAAGGTTGGTTTACGTAAGAAAAAACGTTGGAACAAGGTTCGCCTTATAACTTAGGGAGCAACGCAACCACAATTATATCACGAGCACGGGTTATACTTTTAATATCTCCCTCACTAACCGTGATACGAAAAGCACAGGCATCAGCGCACAGGAACGAGTGAGGAAAATGTTGTTTGATACTTAACTGAGTGATACACAGGAGACTGCTTAAAAAAATTGAATATGTTTGTAAAATATCATTCAACATAGAATACGGACTATACCAAGAACCAGGTATACGGT
>OX419347.1:9667164-9679664 GCA_948470475.1 Galaxea fascicularis
ATAACGTTACTTTTACAAGCAAAGTCGTAGATCTGGCTGGCACAGACCTCACAGTGCCATGATATTTATCACAGTGCACTACTTTGCAACCCAATGTTCTCTGATCAAAGATGTTATTAGAATTTTCGCTAAGACAGATCGATAGTACAGCACTTATCCGATATTGCTTGCAATTGCTAGCAAGGGGTAAAGAAGCCGAACGCCACGGAACGCTGACGGCATTTCGGATCGAAAGAAGTTTCAGAAAATAAAGGGGACAAGAGTTTAAGAACGATTAAGAAAACCAAAACGAGTGAAACAGCATGATATTTTTCAAGGTAGTACAGCATACCGCTATCGTTCTCAAAAGAGGTGAAATTGATTTAAAGCTCCTCTACTGGAAACATTTTAAGCGTAAAGAAAAAATAATCGAGTAAAATTCGCATCAAAAACAATGCATGGTAATCGATAATATTGCAGGAATTTGTGAAAAGGATGAAAGTTAAGCGTGTTGTTTATTTTTTAGTGTAGTCGATCAAAGCTCAAATTTTTGCCAACTTTATTTTGAGCTGACTCTATGAACGACTCGGAAGCCTCAAATACTGAACTGATTAGTAATAGCTATAAGGTTATAAACTTGTGGCCCTCCTAAATCTAACAAAATAGATCACGAAAGAACTAATATCATTTGAATATATGAACCAATTTATTAATCTACTGAACTGAATTATCAAATGAATTAAACTGACTTGTCCTCGAAAAAAAACCTTTAGACTCTTCTTGAAAGAGTATCCTTACATCATGATTTTTAATGGCAAATTATTTCAAAGTTAATATGACCTCACTAAAAAGCAATTCCCCCACCCTCCTTCTTTTACACGATTATACTTTTTGGCATACTTGGTATACAAACTAAACAAAACCGTAATCAAACAATAAGTAACGAAAGAATATAATATAATATGATAGAATATAACTTACCAACGTTTCCGGGTAAAATCCTATCAGTTTGGCCTGTGAATCCTTATTTTTTATTTGTACTCCTTTGACCTTGACGCCCGGCTCTTTACTATTATTCTATACCACCTTAACTTAGCACTCAAGACGAAAAATATAACGGCTGACCTTTGAAAGACCACGATATTGTACTTGATTGTATCCAGCTGCGCCTACTGATTTACAAACTATGTAACATGCAAAGCAATTTTCTTATAACTCGTACAGTACGTTTTAGCATTTGTCAGAATCTGATGATTTCAAGGATTTTCTCGATCGGTACCGGTTGACCTTACTTGACTACATGGTAGCCAGAAATGTCCAGCGTCTAACGCCTTGCCGACCTTGAATCTGGTATATTAGTCGCACAATAAAAAGTCAAACATGTATTAAGAAGTCATCCGTTGTGTGGACATTCTGTATTAAGCAGACACTTCAATTAAGTTGAAGTCTCTTTGGAGGAAATGAATGAACACTTAAATGGGAATTAAACCACACTGACTCCTTGAATTAGGCGCAGTTTTTGCCATTCGTTCCTTATAGACTAGGTTAGATTAATTCCTGTTCTCATTATTTCGATCACCTCTTTATGGAAAAGCAAATTCATCGGTGCTCCTTCTGTATCATAAACAGTTAACTTGCTTTCTGGTTAAACCAATAATGGAGAGTGTCACGATATAATTCGTGTTTTTGCCGTTAATAGTTTCAACAGAATTGTTAAAAATTACTCATTACAAATCATGTCCGTAACGAAACGATTATTAGAGTGATTTAGCAACAGAACGGGAACGTCAGTTGACGACTGCGCGCGCAGCAAAAGTAACGCTAAGGAACTGGGTCGAGAACGCCGTCGCGTTGTGTTTAGAAATGATTTAGCAAGCTAATGACGCCGTTTTACTTGTTCTCGAATGATTATCATCATAAATTGTCGGTTTCACAAGCAGCAGTAAGGACGACGAAATAAGTTTCTTCATATACCACAGGACAAGCGAAACAGGGATAATTACGGCATGGTTTGAAGACCAAGTAGGAGAAAAATATGTGTTTAAATATGAATTCCCTCATTACGAGTAAACTGTGAAATTAATTTCATTCCACTCTAGTTTTATGTCTGTAGAGTGATCTTTCTAAATTTAATGCAAATTAAATACGTTTTTGTGAAATTTGTGTAGCTGTCGTCATGTTTTCGTGTAAAATTTCGTGTCACTGGCTTTCGTGATCTCGGTGTTGCTAGTACCTCAGTGGTACATCAATAATGGCTACTGGTGGCTTAAGAGCGGTCCGCAATGCTTTGGTAACAGCTAATGTGTATGATTTAATAGACGATGATGAGTTTGTCCTCCTTTATGATGCTTATTCGTCGAAAGCTAGTTTTCCGTATTGGAAATTCCCAAAATTTGACGCAGACGCGTGGAGCGATGTTGAGTGTAACACCGAATTAAGATTCGCAAAACGAGATCTGGATGGACTGCTGGAATGCCTTGGTATCCCCGAGAAAATAATCTGTGAACAGCGAACAGTTTGTGGCGGGAAGGAGGCACTTTGTGTGTTGCTGAAAAGATTGTCCTACCCTTGCCGCTATACAGACATGGTGCCTCGTTTCGGGAGGAACCCAACCGAGCTCTGTCTCATTTTTAATAGAATTGTAGATTTTATTTATAAACATCATCACCATCGTCTCCAAAGCTGGGATCAGTTCCTTTTACAACCCGACCAGCTCCACATTTATGCCCAAGCTGTATACCAGCAGGGTGCCCCACTCAGTAATTGTTTTGGCTTTATTGATGGCACTGTGCGTGGTATCGCACGACCACAGGAAAACCAGAGGGTCATGTACAATGGGCACAAACAGATGCATTCAATCAAATTTCAAAGTGTGGTTATACCAAATAGTCTAATAGCCAACCTTCACGCCCCATTTGAGGGGAAACAGCACGACAGTATAATGCTGCAGGAAACTGGGGTACTTCGTGACTTGCGCAGAAAAAATTATAGCTTTTTACAATGGTGATCCTCTTTGTCTTTATGGCGATCCTGCACATCCACTGGGAGCACACCTCCAAGCCCCATTTAGGAACATGCATTTGACCCCACAAATGGGCCTGTACAATCATGCAATGAGTGAAGTTCGAGTGGCAGTTGAGTGGTTGTTTGGGAACATAACCAATTATTAAGTTCATTGATTTCAAGAGCCAGCTGAGAATTAATATGAGTGCAGTGGGAAAATTCTATAGTCTGTGCTCTCCTGGAGAATGCTTACACCTGTCTTGATGGCAATATTGTTTCAGATAAGTTTGACATTCAGCCACCTTCTTTACAGGAGTACTTTTGGTAAATGTTTTAAGTTGGACATCTACATTAAGTGACCAGAAAATTGCCCATACATGTACATGTAATTTTCATGTTTACTAATCTCATGGCTAATCACATGGCAAATTTGTTGGGAAATGTACTGTTTGTGCAGGAATCTGCTGTGAAACAGTTGTTGAACAATCTGCTTTCTCATATATTCATGAATTTTAAACAAAGATTATGGCCAAAGTTATAATATTTTAATGGTGACATGTCTGTGCTAGGAAACATTTTTTTGGTTTTCTCATCTATTCTTGAATTTACAGCAAAGTAATAGTTTTTGGCAAATTGATTAATAAAATTATGAAGAATGGAAAAAAGAATGACTAAACACTACTCACATTTGGTCACCTGAATAGACTCCAGTTTCGAGTTTGCCATGACCACTGAATAAAGCACCAAGGATGCATTTTTACAGTGTTGGCCTCCATCTGAAGCAAATACACATGTATATTCACAAACTGCAGGGCAAAGATGACTTCTTTAATACTCTGCCTATTGTTTAGTTTCAAATTTCAGGCACCTTCCTGCCGATATTTGTGAATATTTTAATTTAAGTCAAGACTAACCCTCTGTCAATGTATCACTGGTGTTTGTATTCAGTGGTTGTTAAATAACAAATGATTATTCTCTTACATGTATCTGGCTTATGTGATTTCATGAGTATTTCACAAAGAAAATCGTATGAAAATTATTTCATATCATCCAGATTATTCGTCTTGGTTAACCAGGAAATCAAAACAGGAAATCACCTACTGTATTGGGCTATAGTGAAAGAACAGAGCAAAGCATGTTACTGCTAGAACACAAAGTGAAACATCCATTTTATCAAAATGCTCGTGTCCTTTTACATTGTGTTAGCAAGAATCAAAGAAGATGAATATTCAAACAGTCTTGCAAAGATTGAGGTCTGATCAAAGTGTATATTATTCACTCAGTGAATTTGAGTATCAATATTATTTGGACAATACTCATCCCAAAAACGTATTTAGAGTAAATTTGGTCTTTTTACATTGTATACAAATTGTTAAAAATATTTTCAGTGATTCAAGAAATTATAATTTCACATCAGTTTTGTGTTTTCAACAGTATTTCAATGTGAAAATGATAACTTTAATATGTTCTGGAACAAGAGTCAACTGGTACAAAATGAATACATTATTAAAGCATGATATAAGAAACAGATAATATTTGAAAATGTTGGTGAGTTCAATTTGTTAACTCTGCACACCAATATGAATATGTTTCACTCATCAACATACTTATTGTGAAAAATAATTATAAATATAATAAAAGCTGGTAAAAATTTCTGCAATTTAATAAAATTTACACTTGAAGCTGGCACTCATCTTTCTTTTAGCAATCTTGACATAAGTTGAGTGTGCTGTTGCATCATAGCCATCATCTGATGTTGCAACATTGTAAATTGTTGTTGCTGTTGTTGTTGCTGCGTTTGTTGAAGCATCTGCTGATGGAACGTTTTCATTTGCTCATTATTTGCAGCTTGGGTCGGCTTGTAGCTGCACGATAAATTGCTCATGTTGCATCTCTTGTACCTCCCTCTCTTCTTTCCTATCCTGTAATTCTTTTTCCTTGAGCTCTCTTAAACTTTCACCCTTCTCTTTTAACCATTCCAGTGCTTCCCCTCCTGACCTTCCTCTTTTAGTTTCCTTTTCCACCTCATCTTTGTCATCTTTCTCAGACTTGTTTTGTCTCTTCCTTGTCTCACCAAACCTCTCCAAAGCCCTGTCTCTCATTTCTGTTGCTTGTTTCTTCTCTTTTGCTGCTGCTGCTGCTGCTGCTTTCTTTGCCTCGTCCTGCTGTTCTGCTACTTTCTCTGACTCTGACTCCAATTCCACCAACTCTTCCAATAAAATTTCTACCTCAGTCATGTGCTTGTCTCCTCCACCACTTTCTTTCTCTTCTGCCCCAACTTTTGCTTTCCACTTTCTGGCCAGAATGTTGTAGCGGTCTCTTACTGAATGCTAAGTTACAGTTAGAGATTCTGACACAATGGCAGAGGCAACATTCAGCCATGCTGCACCTCTTTCTCTGCTTCCAGCCTTGGTATTAATGAAAACGCCTTCAGCAGCAATTGCCTTTAATAGTGATAGGTCTTTGGACTCAGTCGAAACCATTATTGACCTATTAATGAAATACAGTGTAACAAGACAATTACAAGACAGTACATTTCATATGCCAAAGGAAAAAAACTACTACTACTATTTGAACAACCTAACAGATTGTTAACAATAATTGCACAAGCCTGCTCACATGCTGAAGCATTTTACAAAATCACAAAGTAACACAGACCAAAGCCCTCAATTTGAATCAATAAGGTGAAGAGGGAAAGTGCCTAGGAAGTAAAAAATTATGTTTTCCAACAGCGGGGAAGTAATTTAATATGCCGTGAAGGGGCATCTGTTGATACTGTCCCCACTACAGCTGTATGGTGTCTGCAGGAAAAGATGAATCTTTTCTTCCATAAGCTGGAATAATTTTAGGAATTGTGGTAGCCTGCATATTTTCTTCTTGAATTAAGGAAAGTATTGATTTCAGACTAAGGTGTTATATTTATGCTGTTTGGTATTGAATTGATGTATTGAGTTTTCATTGGTAAATATCCACAACCGATAAAATTTGTATTATTTCAAACAAATTTTCAATATTAATTTTTATTTCCTTTACCAGTGGGCTGCCTTATTGTTATGATTAGTTACAAAGTTGCTATCTTTCAAATAATGATTGTTCGCCGTGAAAAATAAACACATTTTCTGTTTTTTGAGAACAGCTAAGAAATTAGCACGATTTGAATCTGAAAGTTGTAAAAAACAATCTCATCTGGAGAAAAGGCAACTTTTCGTCGAGTGGAGTTGTTTGGCGGAAGTCTAACGCTTTGAAAACACTGGCAGTATATCTAAAAGTTGATTTTAAGTATTCTGAAAAAATATTCCTTACCTTTTCCAATTACAATACAGACAAAAAGCACGGCGTTCTCTTCCCTCTCTTGACGTTGTCTCCACGACGTGAAAACACCAAAAATGCCGTCGTGAACGTGACGTGAACTTGACCCGAGGACGTCAACATGCAAACCGGAAGTCGGGTCCAGACTATTCCGCGAGCTCTCGCGTCCTCAAATGACGTTCCCGTTCTGTTGCTAAATCACTCTATTAGTACAGTGAAACCCTCGTTAATACGACCACATTTTCATGGCCAGACAGTGGTCGTATTAACGGGGTTCCACTGTGTTTCAAAAAGGCAGAAGATTCACTAAGCACGAAACAAAGGTCATGATATATGCTATGCTTTCCCTAAGAAGGAGGTGGTCTTTCTGGAAGCTTTAGCGTGACTGCAGATAACTTGTCAGACAGCTGCTCTTTGAATCCCGACGCAGTTGGTGGAAGGATCTTGACATCACTTGTTCCGACCTTTACTGTTTCACTGAATTCTGACGGAACTGCTACTGGAGTCATCTTTTTCCAGTTGATTGTCTTTCCGCATCCCAAATTTGATGAAGAACTTCTGTCACTTCCCACGGCCTTATCACCGGACCTGACGATAACAAGTTTACCATTACCCAGCCATTTAAACGAGAAAGTGCCAAGAACCGCGTATGCTGCGTCTCTGAGGTCGCTGACAGTTGATGGTCGACTTCCGCAGGTTGTGTTACCGTCGCAACCTTCCACTTTGGCCCAAATTGTATTGCAATATGGACATTTGCGCAATTCAGATACACCATGCTCATTCTGGTATCCAAGACATTCTGTTCTGATATCATAGAGTACCATGCGGAGTTGATTCGCCATGTTGGCAACGTGACCAGCTTCATTGGCAGCACCATCACCTTCAAAGGTAAACTTGTTCTTCTCCGACATCCTCTTCTGGGCTTGGACAATTTCATCTGTCATATACGCTTGGAACTGAAAGACAAGATCAACCAGGTCCTTGCCACTGAAAGCTTTTCTTGCCTGGTCGAAAGCCTTCTTTTTATCTGCAAAGTTGTTAACTTCATCGCTGGTGGACTGAAGAATCTTTCGATCGTTGTTGTGGATTTTGAAAAGCTTAAAAAAGTTCTCATCATTCACTGTCAGCTCATGTTTCTTCGTGCAAGTCTTAAGTATGCTTTGCAGTAGCGTATTGCGCTTCGTGTTGATCCAGGAAAAGACAACGGTGTCGATACCAAGCTCATCTTGTATTTGCGGTGTGAATTCCTCCTGTGTCCAGTCCACCATATCCATATGCGTTACAAGAGCGCCGACCACGTCCATGGGGAGTTCCAGAAAACGATCCGCATATTTGCGAACATTGTCGACCACATTATCAATACGAGTCTCGGCCTTGACGACGATGAATATTCTTGAGACAGGTCTGAAGTTGAGTGCATGGGCTATCCAAATATTGTGTTCCAGTTTATCTTTCAATGCGTTGCTGCCTGGTGTATCTGATACGATAAGGCTGCCGTCAGGGACCCAGAAAACTTTGGAGCTCTTCGTAAAACTCTTGTGAGACTCTGAACTCCTACCTTTTACTCCTGTCAGTTTCTCTACTATGGTAGACTTTCCAGTGCCAACGTCACCCAAAAGAACTATGTAGGGTGGCATTTGGAAATCAGAAAGCCAAGTCGCGAATGAAGAATAGAACCTTGCCATGACGATCAACGCACCTGAAAATTGATAAAATTAAAACTATTCAATAAACTTGCGTCATTTCTTACATAATACAGTAGTCACCTTGGATTCACGATGGAAGGTGTGACCAAAACATAGCTTGGTCGGAGATGATGATTCGATTCTCACTGAAAGTAATTTGAATCGAGGTCCTGTCAGTCGAAATAGTGTCTGACTGAAAGAAATTCATTTTCCCTCCAACATTTGATCTCGTCGCTTGCGCTTTAAACTCGTGGCTTTATTCGTATTCACTTGGTGGTCGAGTTTTTCCTTGGTCTGTTATTGATATCCGGTACCGTCAATTACGACAGAACATAACATTGCCGAGCGAAAGCAAAATTACAGACACTGGTCGCGGTCGTTAATTTATGACAGGGTTCTCTCGCGAAAGGTACTGTAGTGTCAGGTGTAGTGTTACCGTACAAACAGTTACGCCTGAGAAAAATAACTATATTTGTACGTATAGAGAGCTGACAACATCCATAAAAGATTCAAAACTATGCCACTCGTTAAATTCCTTCTGAACTATTGATGAAAACAAGTTTTGACGTGCGTCGATTGTATTCAACAGTAACTTCCACTTTGTTTACGGGAATTCTTCAAGTTTAAAGTGCGGTTACAGAGGAAAGCTTTAGATTTGACTACGGGTGCTAAGTAAAAAATATGTACTTGGACAAGCCATTTTGTTTGCCTTTTCGTACAAATGTCATTCTTCATCTGGCGGGGATGAGTTCAATGGACATAAGTGTTATTGCCGGAATTTTCCCCATCAAGTTTCGACATACATTCAGCGGTAATTTTGCAATACATTATACCCAGATTTTTCATGGAAAATGACTACAGTAGATAAAAACGCACGACTACACCTTAGCGGACAACAGCTGTCCGCCAGCACCAAATTTCATTTCCTTAATCTTAAACAATTTCATCATCCTGGTCAAGCTTATACCGCAATACTTTATTGACTTCATAGAGAAATTGATTGCCAATACTCCCCAATACTTCACTCGCTCGCGCTTCGATCAGATTCCAGCGATTCGGCAGCTTTCGCAAGAACAATACAACGTGAAAGTGAACTACACAGGGGTTTACATGATTGACAGGCCTGTCCGAAGTTACGCATGCTCTCTGTGTCTTTTCTAGCTCGTTTGCATATTTCCATGCGACGTTTTTCACTGGGTGCGATTCTGTAATAGACGGGTTCTTGCAAAGTAGAGGAAGTCAATTAAGCAACCGACTAAGTGAAAGTTAAGGTTACGGTTAGCATTGGAGCTAAGACAAGTCAGAATGGACATAATTTTGTACTAGGGGAACGTGCAGTGGATTTTATACGGTGTGCCGATCCAATGAAGAGCCAATCCTATATAAAGATAAATTTAATCGAAATACACTCGTTTGTAGATCTTAAATAATGTACCTACTTCAACGTCCCAGTAACAGCAGTACTTTCCCGTCTTGCCCGTCTCTCCGTCTGCCACTCAAAGAACCTGAAATGAAATAGCAGACGTTAAGTATCAGACTCACACGTATGCCGTCAACTCCGGATAGCGTTTTGCAAGCGGACGAAGCGTTTACGTCTGATCTTGTTTGCATGTAAAATAACTGGCAACTGTCGGAGTTTCTGTGTTCTGATTGGTTCTAGAAACTGTACTCGAACCAATCACTTGCGTTAGGCCACGCTCCATCGCCGGCAAAATTGACCAATCACAGCGCACGTACTAACTGAGAGATATGATAAAGTATTAATGAATTCGTCTGCTGAAAATAGTGATTGTTATGTAACTACAGAGTTGCAGTTTAAACTACTCAATGATCCAAAAAATACTAACAAGCATCCTTATACCTTATGCACAATTTAAACAATTATGTTTGTTTCATTTTCTCCTAATTGTCATATTTTAAACAGCCTCAAATTGATGAGAACGTAAACCGGCTCCGCTGCAATGTAATACAAGGGGCAGAGAAGAGCATAATTTCAAGCCTAGCCGAGTAGACGGCCATACGGTTTAACAAGTGACATAAAAATATTTCCTTGTACGCCTTGTAATATCAACATTTCACAAATGGTCTTAAGTTAGGGAGGGCACGTTTTTTTATTAGGGGGGGGGGAGGGGGGGTAAGCCGGGGTATTTTAGAATTTTTTTGCGAAAAAAAGTCGTGGCCCTCCCACTTCCTGGAATTGATTAATGCATGACCCTTACTATAAATACCCAAACAAAAACATCTGACCCTCCTCCCCCCCTGTCTCCCCCACCTATTCAAGACAAAAATAACCGGATTCTCAAGGATCAATGTGAGTATCTGGGTAACTGTGCACCTACCCCTCCCCTAACCCAACAAGTTATAATACGTTAATAAGTAAGTGTTAATGTTGGGTTAGGGGAGGGGTCAACCTCGTTCCCAGAACCTTTTCCCTGGCTTGGGCCAGGGAAAAGGTTCTGGGAACGAGGTTGGGGCGGGGTGGGTGCGTAGTTGCCCAGATACTAATAAACTGGAAGTGTACTCATGTAACCGCGTTCATCTGCGCACAAATAAGTTAATTGCGTGGTGTGTGATTGTACAGTGAATACTTTAAAATGGGCAAAAGATGTACGAGGAATAGAAAAAGAGGGAAATGTGCTTATGGTGAATGCGAGGATTTCATGTGGTCAGATGGATCAACTTGTGGCTATTGTGACTGTTTGCCGACTCGCCATTCTAAAAAGAATGCCAACTACTGCTCGGACTCTGTTGGTGGCACATCGGCTGCTGGAACAAGTGAAAGCGCAAGTACAAAGAAGTGGAAAGATGAAGACCTACCTTACCTGAACCACTAATATACTAAATATATTAAAGTGACAAATCCTCACTGGAGACTGATTTTATAACAGAACCCCACGCGGAAACATCAAAATATGGGCGAAAGCGGGCACGGGTTGAGAGAGACAATTATGTTAGTTGGAAGAAGATAGTTTTTTTTATGTATAAATATTTTGACACCTGTAACAAATTTAGATTAATCTTGACTGGTAGCTTTGCTTGTATATACAAAATAGAAGCGACATGGAGTCATTTTTCCTTGCCAAAAAAGACTGTGACCCTTCCCCGGTTGAGAATAAATCAAGTTTGACCCTCCCCAATTTGTAAAAAATTTACTAATGACCCTCCCCTCCAAAGCCCCGGCCCCCACACCCCCCCCCCTCCAATAAAAAACATACCTTCACTTAAATCAGCCGATGTCAGATACCCAAGTGCGCTCTTTCGATTTAGACCATGCAATTACTCATTCTATCTACCCTGTGTTTGCCTTTAAGTCAAAAATAAAAACCACACAGGCCAGTTTAGTCAGCTTTAGCAGAGGTTTAAAAAAGAGTACTGACTAAAAGTTACGTCGTCGTGCTGCAACTTCAGTTAAGAACGCTGTCAAGGAAAAAGTCCCCTCGCAAATACCCCGCTGGCAACCGATTGCGATCATACACCGAATTCATAATGGCGGACGGCTCGGGAAAACCTCAGTACGACTACATGAAAACGAGGCGGGTGAGGATAGAGCAGTATCGAACATGGCGACGTTTCAGGTGGGGAAAATTATAGGACCAGTTTTACTCACGGAAAATGATATTCCTGGCGCCAGTCTTGAGGGAAGAAAACCGGTAGAGCTAAAGAAAGCTGATCTCTTGTTTTGGCTTCGATGCAGAGGGCACTCGTGCAAAGGGCTAACCGTGAAAGCACAGCTCGTGAAATGGTTTGTGCATTGAAAGATATGTAGTCATTGAAGCGCTAAGCTTGACCTTGTGTGATGATAGTTCTGTTATTTCCTAATGGAATACCGATCAAAAGTGCTCAGGTTGCAATACTTAATACAAAAGTAGGGATCCTTTCGGTAACATTGTGATATTTAGGGCCGAAAATAAATCAGACATAATTTGTGCCGTGAATTGGCAGTAATTGCTGTTTCTTGTAACTGCTGAAAAGTTCACTGTTAAGGAGAAGGCTACTAGACATTTGGCACTCAACTTTCAGGGTCTCCTTCATAATATTCAGGATCAACTTCCATGGGAACAGAACGCCAACTGAGCGAATGTCTTAACCATTTTCTCCCAGATTTATGAAGTTACATGTAAATGTTGCCATGAAAACTTGATGTGAAGGAAATCCTGTGTAAAATGCAATGTCTTCATCTGAAATAAAATTGCCTAATGTAAACATTCTGTTTATTTTTTTGCACTTGTCTGAAGGTTTGAAAGCATGAGCCCTCACTCTTTCCACTTCAGCTTCTAGTTTAACGTTGCTCGCTCAGCTCTCTTCAAGTAAATGCTCCATTTCAGCCACCTTTCTCTGAAGGACAAACTGTTATTCCGTAGGACAAACTATTATTCCGAACAAACTGTTATCCGTAGGACAAACTGTTATTCCGAATGGGTGATGCCGCACCAGTCTCGCTGGTTGTTAGTCTTGATTAATTTTCTTCCGTACAATCCGAACAAACTGTTATCCGTAGGACAAACTGTTATTCCGAATGGGTGA
>OX419347.1:9684664-9687164 GCA_948470475.1 Galaxea fascicularis
TGCCGCTATTTTCAGCACTTGTCATAAGACATGTATCGAAAAAATCAACCTCCAATATGTGTGACAAGGCAAACAAGAAAAAAAAGAAGCAATCCACAGACTTGACTTGTCTGGCTCAACCAATCTAGGGGCGGGAGGGCAGCTGCACCGCCCTGCCTGCTCCCTGCTAGCTATGGTTCTGTTTAGGTTTCTTGGAAATTCAGCTAAATCGAAACCTGACCGGAAGTAGTTTTCATCTCCCAAAAATTTTTAACCACGCCTTAAAGTCTGGTTGTAGATTACGAGCAAAAAATAGGAACCGTCCAATCTGGTGGCTCTCGTGGCTCTCCTAGGCTCTGGGGACGAGACTGGTAACCGTCTCGAAACTTGAACAAAACATGCTTGTATCAAGAAGTTGAGTCGAGGTTGGCTGGCTGAGCCTCGCAATTACTAATCATCATGGACTGGTTTGAAGTTTCACATACAGAGTCTACTGAATGAGTCTGCTTCAGTTTGAGAAGCCAGGGAACTTCGCTCTAGTTACTGCCTAAATTCCTTTGATACTGAGCCACAATACATTAAAGAGCGCGTGGAAACAATTTCGTTGTTCATCAACCTGCAACAAGCTCGCTGTCCGACTTGTTATCCACCTTTCACCAACTAATGCAGCAAATCTGGTTTCGTTTTAATATGTGCTTTTTATGTGTGGAGATAAAATCATCGCTAAATCGGTAGAGTTGGCAGTGCAATGCGAACGCCATGGCATACAAGATCACTTCAGATAAATTATTGTCAAGCAAAAAAAAAGTATATCCATCCATCCCTCCATCCCTGCCTGCCTGCCATCTATCTATCTATCCTGGCTAGTTATCTGGCGTGGCGGGTGGAGGTGACGTTAACAGTTCGTCAAGTACATCTGCAGTTACTCATGAAAACTCGCCTGCTTCCGATGAAAGTCCAGTGCAAATTCCTATATCGATTGAAAAGAATGGCAACAGAACGAAGTTGAAATGGGAAAGGTGAATGATCTCGAGTGAATAACAACGGTGGCCATGGATTTCATGTCTTAAAGACAAAGCGCGTTACAATGTCATTTTATCCTGGGACTCAGACTCACTCTATAGAAGGAGCAGACCAGGATATTGTAAAGAAAGGATTCTCCGTTTAATGGGAGAAGATGGACGGAGAAGAGAAGTTTCACAGCCTGAAGATGGCGGCATTGAAGACCGAAATGTAGGAAAAGAGGAAGAACTAAAACTATCAGAAGACCACTCTGATGTTTTAGATAATGAGATGGAGGTCAATTTCAGTGGCAGAGCTTTTGAAAATTCGTCGAAAGAAAGTAAGCGAAACTGCTCCGCGTGTATCCGAAATAACAAGGTACTCGACGATTGTCGGCGATTGAAAGAATGTTGACCAACTCATTCAATCATAACCAGGACGAACTTTTGACAAGAATAAAGCAATTGGAAGAGCAACGGGATAGTCTTCCCACAGCGCTTCGTTTGCTCCGAGAGGATGCCGAGGATAGTACGAACAACCGAAAAGAGAAAGTTCACAACTGGCAGAACGTTGAGAAAAAGTAGGAAGATCGTCATAACAATTATGCAAAGGGAGGTGTAACTACAACCAACGACACCAACCACAATGTCGACTCTAGTCAACAAAATGTTGTGATCGTGGGTGACTCGATTACCAGAAATATTATAGGTCCTAAACTCTCACGAAATCGTGTGGTCAAGTCATCTAGTTTCGGTTTATTTTTCTGCCACTTTGTTATTACAAGAGAAATACAAATTAAACTACAAGAGATATAAAATAACTAAGAAAAGAGAAAACATAAGGCGAGGATGCCCTTATAGAAACCAATAGGGCTTATTCGGGCTACAGGCACCTAAAAAAATTCAATTATGAAATTACAAATTGTAGGCGTGTCTCATGTAATTTGTAAGTACATTTAGGTTAAAAAGGAAGAACACACAAAAAAAGGAACAACATAAGGGGAAGTCAGTTCTGGAGAAACGTTTTTAATTTAGACTTAATTTGAGAAAAACTGTCAGCATTCTGAATCTCTGTATTGAAAGAATTAAATAGTTTAGGTCCTTGAAAACGTAATATTCATTGCCAGAAATTTAGGACAAGATGGCGGCGGCGCCTGCGCACCAAGGCCAGAATGGCGGCAAACTCATGTAAAGAAATGTATGGAGATATGAAATTATTTTCATATATACAGATAATTAGGTTGCGGTTCGTCATATCACGACTCGATACATGTTCAGTAGTGTATAAGCTTCGCATTTGACTTATCAACGGCTACTTAGATGGATGATTACTTACTTCCCGACGCCTCGACCAATCCATCACACATTGATGCTCCATTCTCCATACATTGCTTTAAAATCGTAGCGAAGTCATGCCACAAACTCGTCCACTGGCAAGCAAACCCTTTCACAATGTGAATCATCACGACTCGATATAACTTCTGCGATGTTTAAACGATCTAATTCTGCCGAAAAATGCA
>OX419347.1:9692164-9697164 GCA_948470475.1 Galaxea fascicularis
CTAAGTATGCTGCAAGAACGATCGCACCCCTCTGCGCGTGCTTGCTTGCGATCTCCTTCGGCTTGCCTTGTAGAACTAGAAACGGTCCATTACAGCAAAATTGTGCATTCTAGTCAACTCTAGTGAATAAAGGCCTTAAATTCATCGATTTTTCCAAACAAGTGCAGAGTTTGGCAAGAACTTAATTGAGTCACAAAGAAATCCATTCAACGCCAGAAATGCAGAGTTTTGCAAGTTCTTAAGCACTTGCAAACACATCTACACGAGTGCAGAGTTTTGCAAGATAAAGCCCTCACAAACACATCCTGATGATTGCAGAGTTTTGCAAGATCTTAAGCCGTCACAAACATATCCACGCGAGTGCAGAGTTTTGCAAGATCTTAAGCCGTCACAAACACACGCAGCCTAGGGAAGAGCTTACACGCTAATAGCTATTGTCTGTTTACATTGCAATCATTGAGAGTTCTCATACCAGGGAGCCACATGGGCTAAACTCCTCTCGACACACGTGGCAGATTTCTTTCCCTTCCCCTCCCCCACTCCCCCACAGATCGTCAAGAGATCTTTCTCAGGCTAGCCTTTGCAAAGAGCCAGTCTTCCTAGATTTTCAACAGCCTCGTTCCCAGGGTCCTTCATCTTCCCACCCCAGAGGAAGCGAGGGAAGAAAGATTTGTTCAGTTACGACCCCCTTCGAAGTCCCTCATGGCCTCAAGTGAACGGTTTTAATTTGCTGATGTTTGACCTCATATTTTGTTAAAACTCAGTTTCTCCATCGGATGAAACCAAGTGTATAAACTCACGGATGAAAAGTAGGATATACATGAGAGCTTCGTGTGCAGCTTCCGCCATGCAAGCACATATCAGCTGTTTTGAAATAATTCATTCTTACCCTGAGTTAACAGTCCTTTCTCCGCTCACGTGCCATGCAACCTGCCAGTTTCACTGCTTATCTACCAAATTCAAATATTTAAGTTTTGATAGCTGAATCTGAAACTTCTACTTCTGCGTTTGTGGGCGGTGTATCATAAGTGCTCATATGCTCTTAGTTTAATAAAGTTTTGACTTACTTGTTTATCGTGTTTAGTCCATTATCACATCAGATTTGTTTCTGACATCCGCTTTCAGTGACTACGGTCTTAACAGTATTCCATTTTCGCCAGTGGATTTGCCACTCATTGTCTCTGCGTGCTTAAGTTATGGGAAATCTGATTTTGCGGAGGCAGTGAGTGACTGTACCAGACAGAGGTGCCAAACTGTTGTGCTAAGTCGCCGAGGGGAGGAGGGTGGGTAAAAAATTCTAATGACTTACCGGCGGTTTGCGTAGACTTGTGAAACTACCAAGAATCAAGTTCTCAGGCCCAAATTTATACCGGGACGCTGTCGAGGCCTGGGTCTAGTCCGTGGGAAGGTCTCTAGGGAGTATTGGTGTTTGACTTTCGCGCGCACTACAATTTCGTGCCAAATTCTTTGCTGAAAATAGAAAATACAAGAAGGTTTTTCTCTATGTATCCCCGAAACTCAGAAACACAGAAGGTGAAAGCTATCAGAAGCAGGTTTGAAACCAGAAAGTTCATTGTTAGCGACAAAGGCTGGAGCTGCTTTGATAGCTTGTGCTTGGTTGCCATGGCAACTCGAGATACTGCTCGTAAGGGTGGCTCCAACCTTCTGTGTGCGCATAACTTTCCCTGTCTGGGAATAGTACTCTATCGTCTGGGCTGACGCCTAACAAAGAGAGTGTGATGGCGCATCCACTTCGAAGGCTATGCATAGTTTCGCCTCCGTGAATGTTGGCCATTTGCAAGTGGGTCTTAAGTCTGTTAGCAACTGCTGCCCCAACGAATGGACTATCGGAGACTGCGTTTGTATCATTAAGTGCTCTAAATAAGTACCCCTCACGTAAGTTGATTTTCATCAGGTCACAAAGCTTAACATAATTATGGACTAAGATTGGAAACAGGGCAGATTACGAAATCTTGACACCTGGAGATTGGAAATCGATTCACATTCAATGCGTCGCCTCCCCCTCTGAACGTTTTTCCGAATGTGTGGCGAAACCAAATAACGTTGCCATCCTGTGAGGACAAAATCTCTTTGGTGTAAACTGTTCCTAATTCAGAGGCTCGGTCACCGGCGTAGAAGTCGACACAAAAGAGGGCTAAGTCTCTGGCGTACGAAAACCTCTGGATAGGAGTTGAGTCCTTGGAAAATACTAAATGTCTATGATAGCTGCATAACTTGCTTAACTTATCAACAAACATAGTGGTAGCTTGCTTGGGGACCACGCGGGCTTCTGCCTGCTCTTCGCGAACTAGCTTAAGGTATTGCTCGACCTGATGATGGGCAACGGGGTAGCCCATGCCCAAGAGGTCATTCCACTCGCCACTTCGCCCAGCTTCAATAAAAATGGAGCGCAATTTTCCTATCAAATTGTCTACCGTTTTTGCCGCGAGTCGTTTAGGACAATTGCAGGAGGAGGGCCCGGCGACACCAAAATACTGACACGCAGGCTTGTGTACTTTGGTCCGGCCACTCTCATCCCTGTAGGCTAAAAACCGAGTAATATCAGAGGGCGATGCGGACATAATGGTTGTAGGTGTAGGAAGGGAAAAAAAGAAATTATCAAACTCCACCGCCAGGCTAGACTTCTGTTTTTCGTAAGGTTTGTTCTTTTTACGAGACGCCAATGCTTCCAAGCGTGCGTTAATGGCGTTGAGGTTGATTTTGACTTGTTTGGCGGCACCTACGAAGTTCTCTCGACGGTAACCACACTGCTGGCAGACGTTGAACGTCTTATCGTTCGGATATGCGCATTGAGGGCAACGTACGGCAGCAGTCCAAACCCTAAAAACTCGGGTAGCGTCTGAAATAATTTGAAAAGAGAAGGGAGAGTCTAAGAAAACGCGAGTGTTATAGTACCAAACAAGCAAACGGCAAAGGTTGACATAAGTTAGAAGCTTTATTATCTTAATAGGCGAAAGATATAAAAGCATTGCTAGTACTGGACCGGTCCTGTTAAGACTATGGGAGAACGCGAAACACCCATAAGTCCCACTGGAGAGGGCGTGGCTCCCACGTATCGTCGCCAGACTTAGCTGGGAATAGTAAGGTGTTTGTGCAGCCACGAGAACCTAACACGAATGACGCGGACGCTGATTGTTGAAGTAGAGGCCACCAGTACTTCCTGGGGATCAAATCCGGGACTACGATTGTATAAGGACATCCTACGCTGGATAAGTGCTTGATAAGGGGGTCGACAAGCACGAAGGGCAGGAAGACGTACGCGTTTTCGTTAACTTGAATGTGCTGGGGAAAAAAGTTTGTCCCCAGGGCCTGAAAACATGGAAAGTGGGAAAAGAACCGCAAGGGCTGCCCTAAACGATCATGTCGTACATTCTCGGGAAGTGCGATGTGATCTATCGAGTGTTGGCCGAAAGCGGTTTCGACGCATTTCCGAGCATCCTTACTAAGAGAACAATCCAGGTCAGAGACAGTGCGCGAAGGACTGTCGGCTGGGATTTCGTTTGAGGGTACATAATGAAGACTAAGTAATATGTTTCTCTTGAACACGAACTGGAAGATTCTTTTCATAACACTTGATATAACCGGGGATTTAGAGATTTGTTTGTCCCAGCTGGCTGAAGCGCTTTGTTGTCGACGAACGCGTCAATCCTTGTATTAGAGTGTGTATGAAGAAGAATCTCCAAGGTACGCAAGAGTGCCAGGGATTCTTTTACAACGATGGGTAGTTTGCTTTCAGTTGTATCCCAGTAACCACGAGTCTCAAGTGGAGACTTCCCAGGTTGGTGTAGGCTTCCACCCCAGCCTGTGTTGGAAGCGTCGGAGAACGCGTGTACTTGGAGATGAAATTCTTGTTTCCATTTGAGAAAACCGTCCCATGAGTCTAGAAATCTCCAATTTGAAATTTCTTTACGCAGAGTTGGGTAAAGATTAATTTGCAGCTTGCCCTTTCTAATGGTTTTGGCAATGGCTTGAAACACGCAATTAGTGTGATTTTGCCGCAGGAACCAGCAAGGAAAATGAGGTGGTCTTCCCTGCAAGTTTTTGCAAATTCTTAATTGGGACACTGTTTTTCTCCAAGATAGATTCTCTCAGAGAGGCGAAATTGATTTGTTTATCGTCTGGAAGTATAAACACTTGCTTCTCTGAATCACACAAATATCCGAAAAACCGGACAGAGGTACACGGCGTTAAGGCACTTTTCTTGACACCAATAAAGTAGCCGAGGGAGATAAGGACTGAACAGGCAAGAAAAGCAGCCATCTGGGCTAACTGGAAGTTGGAAAACTGGTTCACGCATGCTCGTGGTAGGCGCAGCTGGCCAGTGTGCCTGTCATCAATGTATTGAGAGCACGGTACTCCATTGGACCTGATAAAGTGGGTTGCAGCCATATCCACCGTATGGCAGATATACGCGCTGGCTTTTCAGCCGAAAGAAGTGTGGCGTACGAGAAGTACCATCCCCTCCATTCTAAACCAAAATACGTAGAGCTAGATGGATGGAGCTGGATGTGGTCATATCCGCTTTTATCGTCGAACGTGGTTTGGTAATGATCTTGGTCGACGTAACGTGGCAAATCCGTGATGTAGTCAAGAGTAAAGGGACAATCCTTAATCCATACATTTAAAAATATTTCATCATGACACATTCTGGGTTTTTTAGGTTCAATCGTAATAGGGAGCACGAGGTGTGGGGGCTAAACTTCTCCCACCCTGCCCAAAACATTAAGGGAGCCATTACGCACTCTGTCCATAATAGTGTCGATGACAAATCCTTCAAATGAAGCGCAAGACTTGGAGTTGGGAAATATTTTCCTGGGTGGAAAATTGCTATCGTGCAACTGTTGTAGAAAACGTCCTTGAAATGGTTAAAAATAACCACTCCGTAATAAATAGTAGGGAGCACAAAGTCCTGGAAAGGGAAGTCTTGCAAAATTGCACGCCAGTTTTCAAGGCAGTTGAGCATATCTGGGGATGCAAAC